>OY982584.1:14998785-15227992 GCA_963859945.1 Euplagia quadripunctaria | reverse complement strand
CACCAATCAAGGTCAGGGGGCTAATTCCGCCATAGTTTCTTTAAGCTTATGTTTGATGGCCTATATTCGATTACTGTTTCGTTTTATTGGCAATGGTAGGGTATAAGACAAATAAGGATGTATTAAAATTTTAAACACAGTCATCATATTTAATTTACCTTATTTCAAACATTATAAAATCTTATTTTTTTAAAACTTGGCCACCAGACGGATTTTCCCCTCTAAATGGGGCAATTCCGTCCATTAGCAAGATTTTATTGAAATCGCTAGTTTTTTAAAGGATACACATAATCTATACATGCATTAGTTTAAGACAGACAATTAAAAGCTTTGCAAGATTAAAAATCAAGTCTTGATCGTGTTTTATACGTAAAAAAACTTATTTGGGGGCTATTCTGGTATACTGATGAAAGCAGGGGTAATAAACTGTGATGGGGATTTAGTGCATTTTTATAATTTAGTTTGGACTTTAATAAATTAATGAAATGAATGAAGTCATTCATAATCAAAACACGTCATTAAATGTTGCAATTTAATTGTAAACGTAATTCGCAAAACCTAATTCTAAAAGTAATTTAATTCTGATAATAATGGATATTATACTTATAAATAACCGATACCACTAATAGTACACATTTGTACTAGGTACGCATTGAAAATTGAAAAACCGTTTTTCAATTTTTGTTTGTTCTATTAGACTACTTTATAAAATATATTAAATATTTAAAAATGGTAAGTTTTATTGTAAACATTTATTTGAAAATTAAACAATTAACTTTATTAAAATGCTCAAAGGAACAAACTTGGCGTTGTTGTTTGATAAATCACTTAATAGAATTACATCTTTATATTTGGTAGACTGTTTCTTTTCCTTTTTGGAACGAAGTTTGTTATGGGGCATTGCGGAGGGGTACCCTAGCCGGCAGAAAACGTCCGTAACGTTAAAAAAAAGCGTAAGATTTTTATGTATAGTCTATGTATGATGGCTAAACAGTGTCTAATGTATAGTCTACGTGATGGCTGTTATTGTGAATTTGGGTGCGAGGTTGTGTGTGTGTGTGTGTGTGTGTGTGTGTGTGTGAGTGCGCGTGTGAGCGTGTGCGCGCGTGTGTGTGCGTGTGCGTGTGCGTGTGCGTGTGCGCGTGTGCGTGTGCGTGCGTGCGTGCGTGCGTGCGAGCGTGCGTGTGTGTATATGTGTGAGGATGTGTGTGAGGATGTCTATATTATAGTATCATTGTGTTTAAGCTTTTTTGGATCGAAGATCCTTATCGCACGTTACACTTCAAACAATAAGCGGATGGGGAAAAACGAAAAATGGTGACCGCGAGTTAATTTATTTTATATACGCCATCTCTGGATTCCGCGCGATACTACTATTGTATACTAATTATCCATATTAGTTCAGTATCATATTAGTTCGAGCAATATTTACTATATTTTGATACATTCTATTCAATCCATTAAACATATTTTAAAGCGAAAGGAACTTTTTATTTATTTATTACTTTGTGCTCTTATTTTGAATATAAGAACATCGTCATAGGCGATAACTTCAACACCTGGTGCTAATTTTAGCCTCTTTAACTTGGAAAACTTGTATTTGCGTTTTACTTTTAGCAGCAGCAACTCTTTAAATGACATTTGTAGCAATGGATTTTTGTCCATCGCTACACTACACAGAACATTACGCGCACAGTCAGTACCCACACAGCTACCAAAAAAAGCAGCTCGATTGTAATGCGTTTAATTTGTAACAGAAGATTTTGTATTGTTACGTACAAAGTGCACCTTGCACATTGTATATGTGGGCGCAAATCTTCAAATATTGTTTTTTAAGTGATTATAATTATTACAGAAATATCCAAAATACATTAGAATTATATACAAATAATTTACTAGTAAACAGTAAAACAATTATTTATCAAGCTCTAATATTTAGTTCGAATATTCACTGTTTTGACTGTTTAAAGTCAAACTTATGATTCAAATACTCATTTAAAATAATAATATTTTCAAATAATTGTGTAAATGTGCAAAATAAAGTCTATTAGAATTAATATTATTATTCTGTATCAAATTTTATTATTTTATGCATTAAATATAACTTATTTTCTATTGAATCCTGATTGCAGCGCCATCTGCTGACGATCTTTATAAAAATAATATTTGTTTATATTAAATAAATGTAATTTCTGTAAAACAAATCATTTAAAGTTGTGTAAAATTGATTTTGAATTTTCAAGAATTGTTTGAATTGAATTTGTTATAAAAGGATTCTCGCTTATCCGTTTAAAAATCTATTCTGAGGTTATTTATAAAAACGTTTGAATTGTGAAAAAGAGATCATTACTGTGCTGGCGGTTGTGTGAAAATAAACTAAGTAATATTTAGAGCTTGTTTTCATTCTGATGGACCCTGAACATGGAAACCCTGGCGTATCGCCGACATATACCAGGTACTATTTGTTGGATACACTTAATAGTAATGCTAGTTATTACCTGCTGGTTGCTCGCCATGTTTTCGATGCCTGTGGAAGTTTCTGTTGGGCCCGTGCCTTCGTATACTCGACCAGACGCCTCCAAATAACGAGTGATTTCTCTGTGTAGGTACAAGAAAATATTTAATGATACTTTACAAAGGAATTGCCATCTAAACATTATTAATTGGAACCAAAGCTTACCCTATGCATGGGCATATCGCACTCTGCATTAATGTCGTCCAAATTGCCAGATATTGCTCGCTTCAGCTCCGGTCCAGCCTCGTGCAGCGTTCTCAAGCCGGCTTGAAGCGTCATCTGGTGGGTTTGTTCGTCTGTTTGTCTGAGCTCCTGCTCCTTTCTCTTTTTGAACCTAAAATGTACATATTCAAATATTATTAACAGACCATTTCAATGAGTTTTGCAGTATCTATACAAATGTTGAAATGTGCAACTATGGTAAGCATCGCAGTGTTTGAAAAGTTCTTCTGTGAAAAATTTGAAAGCTATGAAAGGAGAACCCGGTTCCCAAACACACTTAATAACATATACCAAAACTGTACAAGCCTCGAATTTAAAGAAAGTTTGTAGTATTTTAGTTTATTTTTTATGCCACAAATTGTTTAGAAACACCTACTGAATTAACAGTTGAATTTGGTGTAATATTTTTCAAGAGAAAACATTGAATAAAAAAAAGAAGACGGTTTGGTTAAATATAGCTTCTCTGTAAAATACTTTTACAAAGAAGCTATACTTAACCACACCGTCTTACTGACTGTAGGCTCATTTAGGACAGGGAACTTATTTCATGAGCCCCGGTACAGTTTTTATGGAAGGTGACGCTTCCACAAGTACATTCTATGAGTTGCTGCTAACTTATGTAACCTGTTATACCCCTCGAGCATCACCGACAATACCACAAGAGGTTTACCTTCGGTGGCACAATGGCACAAGGGCACATTATAGCGACACAATAGGTATAAGCGGTTACAGCACCGGGTGCACGGAGGCAGATTGATCTACCAAAGCGGATAGAAGGATTGCTTTGTCAAACTAAGTCACCGCTTCCAGTGTTGTCGCAAGTAGATGGGTCTTTACTCTTGTAATGCAAATTGGAGCATAAACCTAGATCCATGGTATAATTTATCAATCATCAATACTTTTGCCTGCTAGAACTGCTCAGAGCCACTTTGACCAGTCGTAAGTCTAGTTTATATATTTCCTACTGTTCTTTATCATTGTGGTCACTATCCTAGAATATTTATTGCTGAGCAATTCTCTTTGCATGGATTTATATCGTTCAATGCATAAATAACTCGTAAATAAAGTACTTTTCTAGATTCTACCGAAGCCAAATTTTCGTTAAACAATCATATCAAATATACCATTTAGTATTTACTCAGTCCGTGATATAGAATATTTCTACATAAACAAAAAAAAAACACTAAAAAAATTAAAAAAACGTACAAATGTGAGGTTGACTTGCGAGCAAACAAACTTGTATGTAGATAGTACTTCCGTCTTGTTCGACAAATCAATCAATCAATCGATCAATTCTCGACGATTTATGCCCGTCTTTTCCGAAAGTTCTAAAAATACACTCCCATACATCGATTTACGACAAAGTCAACTTTCCAACCGCAAAATATAAGTTTGTAATCACAAGACTTTCTAATTTTTTCCTTTACTTATGCTGTCAGATTTTTTATTTATTTTATTTTATTTATTTAGGTCTACCAACAATTAACATTTAAATTTATACCAAGTTGCATGCAAGAATACAAAACTTAATGTTACAATTACTTAAAGATAAACACCGCATTTAAACTATTATAAAAATTACATACAGTAAGGTAATATAATATAACTAGTAAATGTATGTAAATATGTAGTAGTAAAAAACTCAAGTTATTATCGTGGGCGGTCCCAGGATGATTTTGTCCATTGGATGGACACAGCCGCTACAAATAACTTTTAATGGTTTACCGCTTCTAATCAGTAATAGCGTCAAAAATTTGGGAATATGCATAGATAAAACTCTGTCATGGGGCCCACAACTGCAAGTCGTAAATTGTTTACTTCAGCGGGGTCCTTGCGAAGACTGCGAAATTTTCTACCGACCGCAACAAAGATTTCGCTTGCACAGTCACTTCTACTCCCAATCGTTTACTATGCTGATGCCAGTTATCTTGATCTCACAGAGGCGCAACTCGGTAAACTTGAGCGCCTTCAAATTTTTTGTAAAAGGTTTATATTTGGCCTACGCAAACATGACCACGTATCTGAATACCGCGAATTGCTCAAGTGGCTCCCGATAACAGATGGGTGGCAGGAAAATACCTGTTGGTTTAATACCCGGGTAAATTCCCAAATGGGAATTTACCGGGATAAAACCCGGGTAAATTCACGGAGCATGGGTAAAATCATTCTATACAATGTTGAACAATTGTTTTAGAAACGGCTGTACTGTAACTTCATATTGAAAATTTCCAACATTTCTGATTAAAGTTTTTAAAAGTATTAAGATATTGACAAGAGAAGCAATATAAATCAGTCACATTTTTTTAAACTTGTAATAAAAATTCTTAACATATATTATGTATACCTGTGTTCTTAGATCATTAATATATATAGATGGAGTGTCGCACTTCAATAGAACTAAAATAAATGGGCCAACTTTATTATTATTAATTTTGAAATGGCTTATTTAATTATTTTGCTTGAACTGATATGAAATACATTATGATGAAAAGCAACTTTTTCCGTTGTTTCAGATCGACCTTTGTAATTTCTGATCACTTTTATGTAACTAACTGTCATTGTAAACAATACGATTTCGCAATGCAATCCGAGCGTATTTAGTGACAGCGCAACTGACAACTGACACTAGGCGCGGGAAAGGTACTTAAAGGCCAATTGTACTATAATTTTTTTTGACATTTTCACAGCTTTGACAGTCCATCTAGACATAATAATGATATAAGCCTGTGTTATTAAAAACGAATGAACGCCAGATTCGTCCTCGTTAACCATTAAATCACATCGAAAAATTTAGTTCTGGTGTGTTTCATACGATGTTGATGGTTCGTCTCACATTGTCTAACAATGATAAAGCTTAAAGTAGTTTGATAATGGCCAAAATGCAATTCTATTTCAGCTTCATGCTCAGATAGCATATCCACAGATGTGTGTGACTGTGTGTGTGTGTGTGTATATATATATGTATATATGTGTTTTCACTTCTGACGTGCAGTCTTACGACTAACAGTTTTATCTAATAAAAAAACAACACAACACTCAAAAAAACTAAATATCTTTTGACCAACTTAAGCTGTCCCTGTGAATAAAAAGCTTACTAACTTATTTATTTTACACTGTAAACCAGAATAACTAAATCTGAATGACCGGACTGTTTGTCTGGTGGTTAGTGATCCCGACTGCTGAGCTAGAGGTCGTGGGTTCGATTCCCACCTAAGACAAATAATTGTGTGATGAGCACGATCATTTAATTTTGTTCTGTGTCTGGGTGTAATTTTTTGCAGAGAACAATTGACTGGTAACCTTTTGATATACGCCACCCAGCTATGGAGCGAGGCCTTCGAGGGTCATGGCGAGGCAGTAGCCGTGTCCTTAGACACATCCAAGGCCTTTGAACGGGTCTGGCACGAAGCTCTATTATGTAAGCTTCCAGCGCATGGCAAACCAACCGAACTCTGCGACGAGATACATGATTTCCTAAGGGAACGGTCGATTCGAGTCGTCTTAGATAGCTGCTCTTTCGACCTAATGCTAATTAATACCGGGGTACCTCAGGGATCTGTTCTCACTGCAATCTTGTTCCTACTCTATATTAATGATATCTTAACACCTGGCATTGGCTCAGAGGAAACTAGAAAGTAAGCTCGTGAGGATTACGCTGAGAAACCGCAAGACAAATACCTGGCTTAGAGAGCAAAGTAAGGTCACCGATGCCGTTAAACGAGTGGCACGTGTAAAATGGCAGTGGGCAGGACACATAGCCCGTAAACATGGCTCATGGGTAAAGCTGTGTTAGAATGGAGGCTTTCGGGTAAAAAGTGACCTAGAAGAAGACCACAAATACGATGGAAGGATGACGTCGAGAAAATGCAGGGACGAATTGGATGGAAGTAGCGTAAGACCGGGTTAGATGGCGTAATCTGAAGAAAGCCTACACCAAACTGGTTGAGAACGGCTGAGGAGAAGAAAAGAAGAACACCTAGCATGATTGGCTACCTCGATGATATCAACGTTGTAGAGAGATATGTCAAATGCGCGAGCTAGTTCACAAGAAATCCAGTCTTTGGGAAAGTCCATGATTGAACGGGTTAATTTGACATTACAGCGGGTGTCCGATTGGGGTGACGCCAATTTTGTCAATTGTCTTTTTTTTTTTAATTGTATCCCTTCCAAAACACAGGCGTGTCTCTTCTCTACGAAAAAGAGAACTTTCGAACTTACACCCACTTTCTAAGGTGTATCCTTACCGATTACTTACCGTTACGTCCAAACTTAACTTCGACCAACAAATCGAGTCTATGGCACAGACAGCATCCAAGAAATTTGGAGTCATTTCGAAGGTCTGGCAGTATTTCAGCTACAGCATACAGCCCAAGTTCGATCTGGCATGGAGAGCTGCAGTCACCTTTGGAATGGCTCAGCTAAGTACCATATAGAAACTCTAGACTCTGTTGACCGAAGAGTTAGTAGGCTCATAAATGACGACGTGCTTACGAATAGGGAACTACAAAGCCTTAAGCATTCTCGTAAAGTCGCCTGCTTATCGGTTCTTTAAAGGATTCACTTTGGTGAGTGTGCGAAAGCTCTCTTCGAATTAAAGATGATAGCTCCTTTTTGGTTATAGTCGCCAAAGTGTGGAATGAGCTGCTTGCGAATATTTTTCCATCCAATTATAATCCTGAAACGTTCAAGTGTAGAGTGAATGGGTTTCTCTTCAATACGCGTGTAGCATCTGCGTCTTCATCGTCACTTTCTATCAGGTGGTTTTAAAAACAAACGCCTATTCCATTTCATAACTTTTTTTAGCTGATGTGTAATACCTATAAAATACAGTAACAAAAAAATAACCGGAGAACTGCAAGTCTGACTCGCGCACCGAGGGTTCCGTAAGCAAACAAACTTGTATACGTCCATCTCGGGAATCAATTCTCAAAGACTTTTGCCCGTCTTTTTCGAAAGACAAACTTAACTTTGCGATTACGATCTACGACAAAGTCAACAATCCAACCGCAAAATATAAATTTGTAATCACAATTTTTTTTAAATGTGGTGTAACAACAAATTAAGGACTTTTGGATTTTTTCCTTAACTTGTGCTGTTAGACCTTGCTTCTTACCAAATTTCATGATTCTAGGTAAATGGGAAGTACCCTATAAGTTTTCGACCCAAAACCTAAAGAGTACTTCCGGTTGACCTAGAATTGTCAATTTTAGTTAATAGCAAGGTCTTGCAGCACTAGTAAAGGGAAAATTCCAAAAAATAAAAAAAAGTTGAAAATTAACCTCACACAAAGTGAGCCATAGACTCCGCCTCTTCAAAAAATTCGTAAACGTTTAATGATTTCATCTTTACATAAGTACTCGTATAAAACAAAGTCGCTTTTTCTTCGCGATTTTAATTCGGTTTACGCCAATAGATAGAACGTTTCAAGAGGAAGGTTTATACGTATATTTTAATATTGTTTTGCGTTAATTTGTATAATCATATGCCGATAATCGTTTACAACATTAGTATCTACATTACAACCGTGCGAAGCATTGACATATTACACGTCTCTATCTAGACCCAAACGAAGCAGAGGTTGTACTATCGGTGTAAATTATACATAGAAACATCCAGGCCAACAAATAGACATGTTCATTCACAAATATTTGTTGTTGTCTAGTTGTTAGTGACCCTCATTGCTGAGCTAGACGTCGTGGGTTCGATTTCCACCCAAGACAAATAATTGTGTGATGAGCCCGATCATTTGTTCTGTGTCTGGGTATAATTTATCTATAATATGTAGGTATTTAAGCGGCGGTAGCGTCATGGCTAAGGCTGGACTTGCGATCAGGTGCTTGCGGGTTCGAACCCCACCCAGTGCACTACCGACGTGAACCCACTCCTAACACAAGCATTTCGCTTATCTGGAGGGGTTAAAAAGAATACTAGTAATTTGTGACCCACGTTACCAGCATCTTTACTAAAAAATAAAATAAAAATTGTACTAAATAAGTATGTATATCAGCAGTCTGGTAACCATAGTACAGGATCTGCCTAGTTTGGGATCAGACGTCTGTGTGTGAGGTGTCTCAAGTTATTATTATTATTTTAGTAGACCTCTTAAATACTACTTATTATTATAACTTATCAATTATGGACTTGTAAAAGACGCCGCAACATGTGGATACCATCGGGTTATTGATTGCATTTTACCCGACAGGGAATTTTCCCGGGAATTTACCGGGTAGATGCCCATCTCTACTCCCGATTCGCCTTCGTCGGAATACTCATATCCTCTCTCTACTTTATAACATATTGTTCAATTCCCTTACTCCCACTTATCTCAAAGAACGTTTTAGGTTCCTACGTGACACACATTCGGAATTATTGAGATCATCGAAAAACTTAAAACTTCAAATACCAGTGCATTTAACAAAGTTTGCTGATAAACCTTTTACAGTTGAAGCAGCGCGTCTCTGGAATGCCCTGCACAATCGTTAGCATCTTTAAAAAAAATGTTAAAAGAATACTATCTATAAAGTTATGTCTAAGATAATCTGTATATAATCTAATACTATGCACCGCTAACGCGCGCACTGCGTGCGCTCAATGCGGTGGCGAACCGCATTGACCTATTTTCGTGTACGCTAAATGAGTTCACAAAGGCCACTTATTGCATACTAACGCACTAGTTGATAATATATACTTTGTATTGATTGTCTTTGTTATTCTTAAGGATCGACTTACTGGATTGACTAGGCGTGTGTGAGATGTGTGGAGTTAATTATTAATTATCTCTTTTTTTATTTTATTCTCTTTAAAAGTAAGTCCTACCACGGTAATACTATCCAAACAGTAATGTGTCTTCATAGAAAAGGTCCGGTTTGCGAGAATTGCCTACACGCCTTGCGTTCGGTTGAAACTCCGCACGCAAACAGTTCGCGATTGCTCCGCAGTGACGAACAAACGGTGTTATCGTTTTTTAAGCAGTAAGCGTGCGATTTGTGTATTTCATTGAAATAAATACAAATACTTAAGTATTTAATTTGGCAATTAGAAATTAGAATATATTGTGCTGTTTTTGGTTGCTTGAATTCTTCAAAAACGCACCCAGAGATAACATTTCTTAAATATATATTTAATATAAAAAACTAGTAGGTAGTTCCTGAGCTAAGCTATCTATTTACTTATGTATTTAGCTACATACACATATTATTGAATTAGACGAAATATCATTATGAAATGATTTTGAAAGTAAAAAATGGTAGGTACCTACTTAGCAAGAATTACACTTTTTTTATGGTATAGGGGGCAAACAAGCAGACGGGTCACCTGATGGCAAATGGGCACCTGTAACTCGAGAGTCACAAGTGCGTTGCCTCCCTTTAAGATGGGAGTAGAGTAGAAGAAGGGGAGGGGGGGAGAGTGGGGAGGAGGAAGAGTACTAAAAGGGGGAGGGGGAAGATTGGGAAGAGAGGAGAGTGAGGGGGAGGGGGAATAGGAGGAAGAGGGGGAGGGGGAAGAGTGGAAAGAGGGGGAGGAGGAAGCGGGAAGAGTGGGAGGAGGGAGGAAGAGGGGGCGAAGTGGGAAGAAGGGTAGAGGGTGAAGAGTGGGAAGAGGGGGGAAGAGTGGGGAGAGGAGGAGGGGTGAAGAGGGAGGGGATGTGGGGGGAAGAGGGGAAGGACGGGAATAAGGGAAAGGGAAGGGTTAGGGCCTCCGGTAACCTCACTCACGCGGTGAAATGCAATGCAACCCGTTTTTCTGTGAGGCCGTGGTATCGAGCGGAGTCGAGCCGGCCTATACGTGCCGAAGCATGACTCTCCCACGTTTTAATTTACTTATTTTTAATTTACTTTATACATAAGATTTTGTAGTAACTAGTTAGAAGTTTTGATTGTTTTAGGTGGCGCACACGCGATTATATGGTTTGATATTAAGTAACGTTGAAAGCGGTTCAAAATCGGATGGGTGACCAAAAAAAAATGTTTTTTGATTTGCTCTGTGCTGTAGGTAATGGGGTCGTTGATTTTACGGACGTTACGTTACGTTACGTTACGTTACTCGTCAGCTGTTTCTTGCATTTTGATTGAGTAGGTTGGTGTTGAAGTTTGTAAGGATTGGAGTTTGGTAACCTTCGGCGACAGCAGTTTATTTTAACACCCAGAATAAAGGGAAATCTATTTATATTTATAAAACTTAATTATAATATTTACAATCACAAAACTAGAAAGAAACTCAAGTAGGTAGATGAAATTATGGGCAGCCCTATCGTCGTCGTCGTCTGTCGTGTTTACGTACCGTCCGGCTGTAGGTAATTATATCAAGGAAAGGACCGAGTCACAATACTGTATTTACTTATACTGTGGTCCTACACTATTGTATTGGTCCGTCTGTAATAATAGTGTTTGTAGTAAAATAAAATAAATTAATAAATTATATTTAGGTGCATGTGTATATATATATCTATTTGTGTATCTGTATATGTATATATATATTTGTGTATACGTATGTAGTTGTATGTTAATATGTATGTGAGCATATACTAGTAGTAGGTACATATTAGTACATATTATATATTTGACACCATAAAAACTCACACTAAATAATTACAGTCCTGTCTATCCAAAGGTTGCCTGGAAGATATTGTGTTAAAGCACCTACGTAATTAGTGTGCGCAATAGTGTCTATGTACTTCGGCATCTATTTACCAATATAGGGCGCTTACGCTTAGGTGCATATATTACATATGGCGGTACATTATTGTAATTGTTAACTTAAATCGGTACTGTTCAGCCATTACAAGTTTTACCACATCGCTGCCTTTTATTTAAATCCATTAGCCGGATTACAGTCTGTACACGGTCCATACGAGCTCGTATATTCGACAATTAACGATCTTGTTGAAGATTCAACGAAATTATAGCGAAGATCGGAGAAGAAAGAATTTAATCTCGGAAGCCGGTGTGGTTGGGCATTTGGACAGAGTGCATTAGCGGTGTTAAGTTTTATTTCATTTAATATCGTCACTCAACACTCGACCAGGTATTATTTATCCTTAATTAAGGCTTGCCACATTTTTAGTAACGCATATTTTTAGTTTTTTGAGCCGTGTTAATAATAAGTGCACGTTAAGATTGGTTTCAAATTAATGTTATTATTAGACGGATAGTTAGGTATTTGGCAAATAAAATAGTGTAATATTAAATTCAATAACTGTATTTATAAAAAGAAATAATAAAATCGTTAAATATATACATTGTTATATTGTTCGGTTGTACAACAAATTATACATAACGTAGGTAGTACAAACCTAGATTTTTATTATACTTTTTTCAAGTTGTTATTGTATAAATTTCAGTTTGATAATAGCCGTATCCCGTAATAATTAGTTAATAAACGAGGGAGCTTCAAAGGTCGCTTGACAGCTTTTATTGGGTACCTTGGAGTGATAAGACTTTAAGTAGCTGTAACATTAAGGAGCTGCAGCTTCGTACCGGTAAGATCGAGTCGTTGTACGAGCAATTTGATGAGGTGCAGTTGTGTCTGGAGTGCATTGTTGATAACGTTAAGGGTCAGTTTGCCGAACGTTCGGAGTTTGATTCGAATTATTATGCATGTTTATCTAGGGTGCAAGATTTAATTGAACAGTACAGTAAAGACAAAGAGTCTATTAGTAGCAATAAAAGTACTCGTGCCAGTAATTATGAGCCTATAAAATTACGGGACACTTTGTTAATCTATATAGTAACTCATAAGTCTCTGTCTCAAAAACCGTGATAATCTATTTAAAAAAACTAAAGAATTTCCTGAAAACGAGACATTAAGAATAACCTACGAAAGATATAGAATTTCTGCTCATCACTTTTAAAAAAGGTCAAAAAGGAATGCGAGCAATCTCAAATTCAAAGCGCCGGTAAAAACAATAAAAAACTCTGGGAAGCTATCAAGGAAGTTACAAGCACGAAAAAATCGATTAAATCTGCTTCTGAATTAGTATACCCCAAAAACCGGCACCAATCAATTAATGATGTTAATAACTTTTTTGCCAATATTGGTAAAACACTAGCTGACAGAACAAAATCTAATTGTTTACAACCTCCACCTTACCATCCTTACACATACTATGAAGTCATGTTTGAATTCTTTTATGCTCATTCCTACCGATCTGGATGAGGTTTCGACGCTCATAGCCGACCTGAAGAGCGATTGTTCCGTTGGTCTGGATTTCATATCAGCTGACATTTTAAAGGGCAACAAGGAGATTTTAGCACCTCATATAACCTATCTGTGACACCTATCCCTCTCCACTGGCGTCTTCCCGAAAGTTTACAAGAAATCGAGAATACATCCGATTCATAAAAATGGTGACAGAAGCTGTGTCAACAATTATAGCAAATTTCTATTCTACCCACTTTGTCTAAAATACTAGAACGCATCTTAAATAAAAGACTAGTTAAATACCTAGAGCATAACCATATTTTATCACATTCACAATATGGCTTTAGGCCAAAAAAATCTACTTCGGACGCGGTGCACGAATTAACAAATTTTGTAGTAAATAGTTTAGATAATCAAAAGAAAACAATAGCAGTATTTTTAGATTTAGCAAAGGCATTCGACACAGTTTCTGTCCCAATACTGATACAAAAGCTCAAACATCTTCGTGTCAGAGGTCTTCCACTGAAACTGTTTCAAGATTTCTTACATGATCGAACTCAACGCGTCAGAATTGATGGGGTGGTTAGTGACGAGGTTCCAGTATATTATGGCGTTCCTCAAGGAAGTATCCTGGGTCCAACTCTGTACCTTGCTTACATTAACGACCTATGCCAGCTGGAACTTCCAAATAGCAAGATTGTTACTTTTGCCGATGACACAGCTCTTCTTTTTACCGGAGATTCATGGAGTGAAGTATTCTCGAAGGCCCAAAGGCGCTTTAACGTAGTAACCCAATGGCTGAACCATAACTTGTTGACCTTAAATGTAGATAAGACCCAGTATATCGCCTTTTCCCTCCAAAACATAAATTTCGTAACTTCGTCATATATTATTAAATTTCACAACTGCATCAACCCAGATATTACAACTTGTAACTTCCCAAGACTTCAAAACACAACCTAAATAAAATATCTGGGAGTCATAATTGATGACAAATTAAATTTTCATTGCCATATTAAACAGCTTGTAGCAAGAACTAGAAAGCTTATTGTTATATTTAAGAACTTGCGTCATGTTGCTGATAAGAAGCTGCCAAAATCAGTTTACTTTGCATTCTGTCAGTCCATAATTACATACTGCATCACTACTTGGGGGGGGCTCCACAAAAACTCATCTTCTAACTTTGGAAAGGGCGCAGAGAGCAGTGTTGAAGGTAGGCTTTATATTACCTTATTTATACCCTACCACTGACCTTTATAAGGAGTGGGAAGTGTTGTCTGTTCGTCCATTGTTCATTTTAAATACAACTTTAAAACAACACTGTTTACTAAATTATGAACCTGCAAAAATTTATAAACAGAGAAGGAAGGACAGGGTCAGTAGAAGCACATCTTTTGCACAACGATTCTTCTGCTACCAGAGTAGTAATCTCTACTACAAGATAAATAGGGTTTTATCAATTTACTCACTCACAAAGTCAAGTTGCAAGATCAGGGTAAGAAATCAGGCTACTTAAATTAGAATATGTCTAGTGAAAACTTACTTACGTAAAAGTTGTAATACAGTAAATGGGTGGCATTTAATCCACACCCACACACACACGCAAATACAACACACACACACACACACACACACTCTAACACAACAAACACACACACTCAAATACAACACACACACACACTCACACCGTCAACTTGAGGCTTAACCTTGTTTAATAGTTAGTATTTTATTATTAGTATCGTTTTTGTCTCTTATCTTTAATCAAAATTAACTTATATAAATAACTTGTAACAGTGGTTAGAGTCAATTAAATGGGGACCTGCTGATCTGTGTGTGCTGCTGTCTGAAGTAGGTGTTTACCTACTTCAGACAGCAGCTCCTCACAATTCAGACTATTGAAATTTCCTTATCTAAGTTGTTTATTTTGTACTATTATTCTTTAAGTTTGTATTTGTGAGCAGAAATAAACGATTATTATTATTACTATTATAAGTTATACCAGAAAACCTACCGTGAGTGGGAAGAGTGTAAAGGATGTTTAGATAAAGACAGCACAATAACATTTGATTTCTTTTTACGATTCATGCGCAACCGCGCCACAGTATATATTTACTTATTTACATATACTGTGACCGCGCTGACTTAGCTGAGACATTGGAATTGTCACGAAATAACGTCTCCCACACGTTTAATCAAAACAATTATTCAAAGGTTAATAGTTCTAGGCACTGTCCTAAATGTAAGGACAACCATAACTTAAATACTTGTCCACAATTTCTAGCTTTGAGTAACGAAGCACGTCTTAAATTAATACCTCTTAAATTAAAATTAATAATCGGTAAGTTATTAATTTACTATTTATATACTGAATTTATCCACTGAGTTGTTGTATTGTTATTAACATCAAAGACAAACAAAAATTTCATCTAAGGAGCTTTTATTTACTTTTATTTCGTTTGAGGTTATGTTCAACAATGTGGTTTTATTCCCTTTTGTTACAATTTGTAACGAACTTTTTGTCACGTAACAGAACTGATTGACAAAAAGGAAGTAAGGGTGATTTTGTACTGTGGTGCCATGCGTTTCAACTAAGTTTAGGATCGCGCCCACTAAAACCTTAGACGCATGTGTCAATTTTCGTACCGTAGGTAGGCAGCAAAATACGAATCTAAAGAAATATAATATTTTTTTGAAGTAAAGCTTTTTTACGCATGCTTGACTTGGGGAGTAAGCTGGTGAATGCGTTACGAAAAGTGTGATCGGGCCAGGCGAACGGAAGTTGAGAGGGAGATATAAGTTAGTGAAGATAGAAAGAGAGAGAGAATTATGTTTCGTAAATTACTGTAGGGGTAAGAGAGAGAGGTGCGAGCACACATTTTCTTTTTCTCTTCCTCTCATAGCCAGTTACGTTTCGTGTGAAGTTTTACTTTAGTCGTGTGGTCTAAAGCACACTCGTTTTTTTTATTACTCAAATTATTCTGAGTCTTTATAATTTTATTATAAATCTTGAGATAATTAATTACTACATAGATTCTAAAGATTGGCGTGTTCAAACAAACTCTTCAGATTTATAAAATACTTTTATAACATATGTTTAGTGTATTAAAATATTATAACCAAGTGTAATCAGCACTTAATAGAATAATAAATAATAAAACCATCATATTACTTGTTTTCTGACTTTTCCTTGAAGATACATTTTCTACATGTTCCTTAATTAACATACATTTTAATGTAAGTAATTGATGTGTTTTTTGTTTTTGCATACCCTACCTAAAGGTCTTGAAGTTGATACGCAATGCTTAAACAAAATGGTGGATTTCACTCATATTCTTAGTTGAAACGCATAGTAAGTATGGCTGATAAAAATATCACGTCTATGTTTGATACTAGCTATAAATGTAGACTGCAGCACAACTTTATAATCACCCTTCTGTATATTGCATAATGTAATACTCGCTTGGTGATGCTTGTGTAATGGATGAATACATGTTGATACTTACTGGAAACTTCATCACCATTGAAGCCATTACTGTAATGGCAAATATAAGTAAAATATTTTTTTTTCAAATAAATAGTAATTTTTTTTCTAAAAGGAATGCTGAATATGTGTTTTGTTTGTAAGTGGGAAATTGCCTTATTAGTTCCTTTTTGTTACCTTTTTGTTACTCTTATCATTTTTGTTTCTTTTTGGTGACTGTACAATTATCTTTAATATAAGCAAGGTACCACCAGTAGCTAAAGATTTATGAAAGATGATTGAGCGGACGTACTAACTCGTCAGGACACGCTAAAATAAATAATGGTGGAATGCCGTCTGGACCCGCACCTTTAGTGATATCTAGACTTTGTAGCTTTTTTAGAATAGTTTCATCATCCAAAACTGGTTTATTTAAACAAGTGCTATAGTTTTCCAATTATTGCAAGTATTCGGAATTGCTATTACAATGGAAACTATGGTCGGAACTGTATACGGAAGAAAAGTAATTGGCAAAGAGCTTGCATACTTCAGTACCGTTTGAGGTGGTTTTTAACCCATCTGTCGTAGTTATGGGGAATGCGCTCGTCCCACCCCTTTTAGTCTTAAGCCATTGATGAGTCCAAAATAGTTTCGGATTATTCCTCAGTTCTTCCTCTAAAACGTTAATATAATTGCTATAACATTCCTTGGCCAGCCTATCACATTGTTTAGCAAGATCTTTTAAATATATTGCATCTAGTGGATTTTGATACTTTTTATAACGAATCCTAACATTGTATTTTAATCAGAACATTTTAATTAGTGTATTGTTAAACCAAGTGGGGAATTCGTTATTCTTAGGATTGCAAAATGGTATAAATTCTTTAATTACTGTATTTATAGTTTCATAACAAACGCCTGACATCTCATTTACACAATCTTTTCTTCTGAATTATTTGTCCCAGTTAACTTTATGTAGTGTTGTCCAAACTGATTGATAATTTCCTTTATAAAAATTAGGCCTTGCTTTGAAATTGTTATAAGGAAGTCTTGATTCTATATTTAAAGGTATATTAATATCTAAAGGTGGATGCAGTCCACTAGTTTTGCTAATAGGGTTAATGGACTGGCATACACTAGTTGACGCATTTGTAGAAAGCACAAGGTCGAGAGTGCGTCTAGAATTATTGGTAATCCCATTGCACTGGTTTAGTCTATTAACATTTTTAAAATCGATCAATATTTCACATTTACCAGATAATCCAACATTTCTACTTGAGACCCCTAATAATTTCCAGTTAATGTTACTTAAATTAAAGTCTCCTACGATATATACAAGTAAATCCCTAATTTTTTCACACAGTTATAATTTTTTTACAGTGATTTACTGAATTTTGGTCCTTAAACCACCATAATTTTTAGTAATAAACGCTTAAATGATTTAATTTTAAATAAGAAGTTGTTAAAACTCATGCAAAACCGTTTATAAAAAAATTATAATAATAGCACAGATCCTTAAGTTACACTATCTTATTTTATTCAAATATTCCATACTTTTAATTGAAGTATGAGTCGCATCGCTTCTAATTGGATTAGATAAACAAATTTATACCCTCTTTCCTTGGCTTTCAGTCTTAGTTTGCGCGACTGTTTATAGTTTAGAATAATACGTTACATTGTCCTCACATTTAATTTGCGCATATAAGCAATGTAACCAAAGACTTGTAAAAAAAATATGTTGAAAAAGAGTGTCCTTGGAGTTTCTTGCCTGTTCTTCTCCACAGGATCTACGTATTGGAACAGGCAACTAGCTTCACGACTGACTTAGTCTGACTGAATACTACTCCTGATAATTCAAAAATACCTATAATGGGTTTAATTGAAATAAAAGATTTTGATTTGATTTGTAGTTGCATGAAGCGCTTTATTGCCAGGTGAAAGATGTTCGACGACATAAACAAGAGTTTTCTTGCCCGCAAGACCAAACACCGTATCCTCATCGAAATCGTCGTATAAGATCTTCTTCGTTAGTTCTGAGTCTATGTATAAAAGAGCTGGCTTTTAGCTTTTTTATGCTTAACGTAGATTTTAGATAAATTCAAATTTAAAAATTCAATCGTTGTAAGCTAGAAAAGCTTCTCTCACCCGAACCGTCTTGCGCCCAGACACACTTAGCGAACGGTCATTCGTTCCCGCGCCTTGCGGCGCTAAACACCACAAATTGTAGGGAAAATTGTCTAATTTGATTGTGAAATATATTACGTGTTGAATTGTTTGTGTGGACCTAATAACATTTAGGTATATAAATATAAATCTTTTTAATTTCTTTAAGATATAAAAAATAATGAAAGTATGTCCCAACATTGCCGCCCCCCACAAACTGCTGCCCTAGGCCTGGAGCCTAGGGCAGCAGTTTGTGGTATGCTGGTAAATCCGCCACTGTACAGTAGGTGTGATTAAAGGCCATCGAACTCAGGCATCAGCCGATCGTCTTATCGCGCTGTAGTGAAGTGAAATGTTGATTTTGACGAAAACGGCGGGTTTGATAATTACAGCATCCTCCGCGCCTTTTCCCAACTAAGGTGGGGTTGGCTTTCAGTCTAGCTACGATATGGCCGAAGTTGGTTATTTTACGTGAAGCTTCTGCCATCAGACCTTCACAACCCAAGTACTAGGCGATATCGAAGTTCTGTAGTTAGACCAGGTTGTCGGACTTTTAGGGCTCCAAATACCCGTAACGAATGCCACAGATGTTTATATGGCACCCGGGACCGACAGTTTAACGTGCTCTCCGAGGCACGGAGAGGTCTCAATGTGTTAAGTATAGTCACCCATCCTAGACTGACCTGGCTAGTATTACTTAACGTTGTAATGTGCTAACCTACTCGGTTACCACTTAGTCACGAGCCCCATTTTTTTGGAGGTTTAATGATTACATGCTTTTCAATTGTATGTATGTACTTAAATGTTTTAGACAGCTTCTATATCATGGCATCAGTAGGTACATACTTTTCGTAAAAATACTGATTTAGATTCCGCGGTGCTTACTAGTTCCTTGTACGTTTGGGAATATTAGAGGGGTTCTCCTTTTCTAGATAAACCTGTAAAATGATTTTTCTGTTGAGGTTATTGTCAGATACATAGTTATTTATTTTCTAAAATATCTTAATAATTTAAAGAGAACGTTTGATAACTACACCTACAAATCTAAATGTAATCGAAAATCATTCAAAATGTATTTTTCGAAACACTTTCACAAACTAATTCTAAAATAATAACGATAATGTAAGTATCATAAAAAATACAACATATAAGAACAGGGACTGAAAGTACTGGAGAAATAATATAAGTGACGGATGGTCCGTCGGCGGCTTGGTGCATGCTTTGGCGTCAACCTTTAAATGTGGGTTTAACTCTGCTTTAATACAGCTAAACAAAGAAATGCTTATCATTTAACTTTTAGGGACATGCAGGCTCAAACTGTTTGACGCGCCGACTAGCCGTCTAATGAGGGAGTAAGTGGCAGGGCGCGGGGTAACTCAGCGCTCATAATACATAATTTGTAAACACTAAGAGGGAGCATTCTTTCCTACTCGTACACATACGTATGTAATATGTTGTTACTCACGCGTGATTCCTATGGAACAGAAATGTGTACGTCAGTGTTAACAGACCTCAAATTAACTAAATAATTATACACAAAATAAATTCACAAAAAGCTATAAAACATATATTATATATACATACATACTCACATAATAAATAAATTTTAACATGACTTTATATTAGTACACCACAGACTACCCTCAATTATATTTGACAATACCGTACAAAGGTTATGACGAAATCACCGTGTGTGATAAGACCGCCGATTGTAATACTTATTTGCACCATTTACTACTTTAAAGTGTACAATAAAGAGAAATCAATAAATAAATAAAATAAATTTATTTATGAATAAGAACAGCCAGAAAGTTATGCGAAAACATGAATGTTACAAGGGTTGCCATTTTAGACTTGTTACGACAAGTGGGTTATTTATCAAAATGGTGCTCGTACAAAGTTACGTGCATCTTTATGTACAACGTTATTTTTGGATGTTTGCATTTGAAAAGTAAATACAATTATAATATTTATTTATCGAATTTAATTAGGCAAATATGGTTGAACAATAACATTAACGGAAATAAAAAGATTCAAATAGCTATTTAATTCAAAAATTATTTAACTATCGTCAACAAGCGAGGTCTGTTTTTAGCCAAATACAATGAAGTTACCCAAACAATAATGTTTAATTTAACATTTATGTATAATAGACCAAACCAAGGTAATATTTGCTCTTAAAGCTGCTTTTATTAAAAAAAAAACAAGAGAATAATAACTGAAAAGGTTAAGGAACATAATTATGACCTCTGTTAATAAAAGTCCACATAAACAAGTTAGATATGGCTCACCATTTGCTAGTGTGCCCCTTACACTGGTTTGAACATCACAACACGGTTGTGGGTTCGATTCCTACCCAGGACAAATATTTGTGTGATGAGCACGATTATTTGTTCTGTGCATGGTGTAATTTATCTATCACTAGATGCACCCGGCATGCGTGGCAATGCCTTTTTTATAATTTTTTGATTTCTTTCTCTTGCATTATATAGTTGTTATCAGTACGTAATTTGAATTACTCGGCTCGCCATTAACGCCTTTTCCTTTGCTGACAATTTTTTTTTTTTTTTTTAATTAAGTCATTTGTTCATTTGTCATTTTTTTCTAGATTTAAGTAGCTTGATATATTTTCCTTAGTTTAGACAAAATAAAATTCTGGACGCACGCATAAATATTTAACAATCAATGTAAATTTCAATCCTTTTTCATTACTGACATTATTCTAAATTTTCAAATTCTAAAATACGCCATTACCCGAATATTGTGGATATTTCTTATCGATTCGAAACCTTTATTTAAATACGTTCTTTAATTTGAGGGGAGAGTTTACTGTATCGACGGTATGAACATTCAATGTTTGACAGTTACGAAACCCATGAACATTTTGTATGGGAAAATGTTTTTTCTTTTAATTTTTTTTTCCTATGTTTTTAATAGTTACTCTGTTATTCGGGACGGAGACAAATACAACAAATCAAAAACCATGAAAATCGGCCCAGCTGTTCTCCAGTTATAAGTGTTCAAACAAACCCGACTTTGTTTTATATATTAAGAAGATTTGTATGTATTTAGAAATATATAAGTATGTTTATCAGCAGTCTGGTTACCATAGTACAGGCTCTGCCTAGTTTGGCATCAGTCAGCCGTGTTTGAGATGTGTCAAGTTATTATTATTTCTCTTTATTAATCTAAAAACTTATAAATTAAATTAAAAAAAATATATATTTAAAAATATACAAAAATAGTAGACCACCGATATCGGGTGCAGGGACCAAGACACCGGTGGTTAGGGCTTCTCACTATACGGGCCGTGTCGAGGAGAACTGGCTTCTGCATCAGTCCCTTGATCAAGCCGTCTAATGCGAGCCTCTTAAGGTGTTGATGATGAGTAGATATGACAATCGGAATAATGATCGCCGAATCGACATTCCACATATCGACAATCTCCTGAGACAAATCCAAATATTTGATTTGTATTTCTTTTTCAACTTTTTTTTCTTTATTAACTTTTTCTCTTTATTAAATCCTAGAGTAGTAATGATGACAATAGTCGGTACGATTAATATTGCAAATCCAATAAGCTTAAACTCCTAATGTGTATATTGTAAATCTATGATTACGTATAAACTCATTCGAACAACTGGTGTCTGGAGGTTTCCTTGAATTTTAAAAAGGATTTATACGCCTTTCAGTTATTGCAAACACAATGTCGAGGCACGTTTTTCAAGAAATTTGTTTTATGTAGAGAAAATTCGCATAACTTACTGAGTGTCCAAGTATTCCATATTTATAACTATAAATCCTTCAATGTTTTTCTTGTAATAATTCAATATTATAACTGCGATACGACAATACGTATGCTTGGCATCTGCATGACAATAATCTCATCAGTAAACTAGGAAATAGAAATATAAATTATGTGCCATAGTATAGCGTTAATGATACCATAGTGCCCAACGATAATTATATGAAATCACTTCACGAGTCACTACAAAGTACGACGCATTGATATGCTTTATGCTATCGCTAAAGTATTATATTTTTGTAAATAAATTGTTAAAGTTCCATCGGTCCCACGAGGTATTGGAATGAGAAAGATCAATTTTAAACATAATCTCTTTATATTTCTTTCTTACGTACTTACCGTCTGAAGTAATCCTGAATGAGGAAGGTGGCGTAGAACTTGCCAACGGTGATTTCGTTGGGATCGCCTGGTGGGGGCACAACCTGGTCCAACAGTTTGGGAGAGGTACGTTTCCATATCTTTTTAATTACCGCGCGCAACTCTGTATTGCAGTCATCGATGTTACCTATAAGGTAAAAGAAATTGTATAAAATAGTTGACTGAAAGTGATTCCGGCAAGTTAGCTGAGCGCCTTGAGCCACGGTGACTGTACTTACCGTCAGTTTTGATTTTGAGCGAGGTTCTAACGACGGCAAACAATGTGGCGTTGAAGAGCACCGTGCCATCCGAGTTGAGCGGCATGTTCATGGAGACGAGTCGCTTGCACGCGACGCGGTGTGGGCACAGCTTACCGAAACCTGCTCGTTAGTGTAAGATTAGCTTGGAAGCATTCTCCAATTTTACAAGTATTTGGTCGTATGTGCTAAAGTCGCTTACCTAAAGGTGGGCTAATTTTCCTTAATAAAGTAACTACATCTAAATGTTTTATTCTACCCTTTGCATCTGGATCGTATTCACTCCACAACCTGAAATTTTTTAGATTTTAGACAATATTGCAAATATTTATGGTATAAATTACTCACATAAATATTTTCTGAAGTACCTTATAAATTCATCTAAGTGGTGTGGTCCCAAAATTGACCAGTCCCGAGTTAAGTAGTCGAAATTGTCCATAATGACCGCCACAAATAAATTTATAATCTGGAAGAACAAAGTAATATTGGGACTTTCAAGAAAGTGATTTGTGTGACTCTTCAAAGTTGATGTACTAATCTATATGCTTACCAAAAAAGAGCACAACACGTAGAAGGATATAAAGTATGGGAAAGCGAGCACGGAACCGCACGTGCCACCGCTGTCTTCGGGTTCCACGTCCCCCTCCTCGTGATAGTTATTGTCGCATTTCACCTCCGGCTCCGGAGATACACCCATCATTATGTCCTGCCACGCCTCACCTGATTCCAGTTGATAGGTTTAGAACTTCAAGTAAAACTAAATAATGTCGAAGACTTGTGAATGAATCCAAATATCGGTCTAATTGCTATTTGTATTCATTCACAAGTTGCCTGTTTTTAATCACCAAATTATGTTTTTGGTGTATACACCAAAAAACAGATAATTTCTGTAAATACACTATCCTACACAATAAGGTACCTACTTGGCCTTTGAGGTACGACTATGTGAGTACCCGACCTCAATGACCTTAATAAATATGAATGACACTCATGACAGGGTTTTATTTTAAGTCTGTCAACTCACCAGTAGCAGAACGGAATAATACAAGTAGTGCTTGTGGAAACGTCTGGAAGTGGTTGTTCCGGGTAATTGGTGTCTCGTCATCTATCGCTATCTTGCCAAACACCTGGTTCATACAAAGATAAATAAATTACAATTGAAAAATATGTTGTTTTATGATAACATTTAGTTTGCGATTGACAGGTGCGTCATGGGCCTGGAACCCGTAGTGCCCCTCCCCTTCGGTCAAATTCGGACACTGGTAAGGAAGTTCACTAAAGATCAACACAATTTCATATGGGCAAGCCATTAAGACTGCGGGCAATCGAGGGTGGCACTCCCCGACATCAACAGCCGGCTACCGAGGACCCTACTCTGGCTGAACAAGCGTCAGCTGCGAGCGCCAACTGGTGTTATCACCGGGCACGGCTCGTTTAACAAACACCTTTCCGCTATAGGTGTTACGGAAAACCCACTGTGTAGAGCTTGCATGGAAGCAGAGGAAACAGCAACCCATGTCCTTTGGATTGTCAGGGGGTTGCAGAATACCGGGTTAAGTAACTTGGCTCACCAGGGTCACTCTCCGAGACCGTGGGTAACGTGAACTTACTGTTTATGGTTACTGGGATTCTTCGGGGAGTTAGGGTGGTTTGAATAGCTTTTATTCCCACCGGCGCAAAATTCGCACTTTGCCGTGGAGTTGCGGAAAACTGCCCGTGTAAACCTAACCTACCGTTTAGGTTTTATTTGATTTATCATTTACCTGCATTCCAACGACAGCATAGATGAAGAACAGCATTAGGATAAGCAGCGCGACGTAGGGCAGAGCTTGAAAGGACTTGATGAATGTCCAGAGCAGGGTGCGAATTCCCTCCCCCCGCGACAGTAGCTTCACTAGCCTCATCACACGAAAGAGACGGAAGAAGTTTATGGATGGTATTGAGCTTTCCTGTAAATAGCACCATTTTGTTGAGATTGTTGTTGTAATTTTCATTACATTAGTTGCAAGTCATTTAAGCAGTGGCGGATTTACACATTTGTCGCCAGTAGGCCATATAAATTTTGCCGCCCCTACCAACCCCTATAATTCAATACCCCTATAGTTCATAATTATTTTAATTACTTACATTTTTTGTAAATGAAATTGTAATTTTATGATTTGTGTACTATCTTCCTAATTATACCACCTTTTTCTTGTAATTAGTTTGATTGTAAACTAGGGGATCGATGTATCAGTTCCTAGATTATTTTTACAACCCAACGATTTAGTTAAGATTGCTACAAGAAACACGTTCTGAAATGTTTGAGCTAATAGAAGCTCAATCATGTACTACTAAAGATGGGGTCAGGTATGCCTTAATACTACTTACATATGTACATTCGGTAAACGTCCAATCCATCAGTGACTCCCAACGTGCGCCATAGCACCCGGTCCTCCGTTTCTCGAATCCAATCTATCCCAGCTACCTCCCTCAGGTCGTCAGTCTATCTGGCTGGGGGGCCTGGGCATCCTACCTTCCATTTATCGCTGTGCAGTCTAGGTCTCCACCCTAGGATCCGTTACCTCCAACGGCCATCAATCCTTCGACAGATGTGGCCCAACTCCTTGCCACTTCAGCATGCTTATTCTTCGACCTATGTCAGTAGCTTTGGTTCTTTGTCGGATGATCTCATTATTAATTTTACCCTTTAAAGAAATTTCAAGCAGAGCTTGCTCCATAATCCGCTGCGCAACTTTAAGTTTGTGAACTAGCCCCACAATTAGTGTCCGCGTCTCGGCACCGTATGTCATGATAGGTAGAACGTACTTCGACGAAAGGAGGAAGGAAGACCTTCGTTTTGAAGTATTGCGGCAAGGGTGATGAGAAAACTCGACGTAATTTTCGCCCAAACTAACTGGATTATTTTGGGTGATTTCTTTATCGAAGTTGTTTGTACTGAGCTGGATAACTTGCCCAAGGTAGACATGTTCTTGAACAGCTTCGAGCGTCAACCTTTCAACATCAATCCCCCCAATGATTCCCCGTCTAGTCCAATCTAGTATCTTGAAGACGTCCTCAACCACGTTGGTGAATAGTGTAGAGATATATTATAATATCCCCTTGTCTAACTCCACGCTGCAAGTTTATCGGAGTCGTCCTCTGGTCTTGGAGCTGAACGGTTAACGTGGCGGTGTTATATAAGCTTCTACAAGCACTGCTCAGGTCTCAATGCAATGGAAAGCTTTCTCGTAGTCCATAAAAGTCATACACTTTTGCACAATCTGCCAAATAGTATGGATGTGGTCCAGTGTAGCTTTTTCGAAACCCGGCTAGGGCGGTTGGCTGAAATGCGTCGAGTTTTCTCGCGAGACGGTTTGTGGCGACTCTCAAAAACAACTTGTAGATATGGCTCGAGAAGTGAGATGGTTTTGTAGTTCTTCAACGAGGTATAGTCTCCTTTTTTGAAGAACAGTACCCCTGTACTCCCGCTCCATGCCCTAGGTGTTAAACCTTGTTGGATGACGGAATTAAAAAGACTCGCTAGCTCTTTCAGGAGCTGCCTGTCTTAAGGAACTCGGCAGTAATTCCATCATCCCCAGGAGACCTGTTGCCCTTTAGCTGCTTGTCACTTGTAGAGTCGCCTCTATCTCGCTTTGGTCAATGTGAGGTATCTTTTCGCTATAATAATTATAATAATGGGGCTCTGTAGTCGTCATCCCTGAGTTTCGTTGGTTCTATCATTTGTGATACGTTCAGCTGTCCATAAAACTTCTCGATCTCAAGATTCAAGAATATCGAACTTTGAAGTGACTGTTCTACTATTCTCAGTTTCATCAGATGGGGCTGACGGGGCAAGTGCTGAAGCAAACACTTTTAACCCCCTGTTTCGCTCAATCGCATTCTCTATTATGTGATTATTGAAGTGTCGGAGGTGTGTTGTATCAGCTTTTTAATTTGAGTTTAAGGCCCTCCTACTGGATGAAGACGGCTGAGTGGCGAACATGTCGTGCCTTTTCCTCATAAGTTCGAGAGTCTTGAGAGAGAGTTTGGACTCTTGCTGTTTGCATTTCCCGGGGAACAACTTTCAAAACATTTGGTAAACGTAATAATTGTTAATAACTGGTAACAATCCACCTGATGATGACGATGAAATTTAATTAATTAAGTTATGAAAGTTTTACAATACCTTTTTGAACTATTTTCTATAAGCAAACAAGAATCTTTTTGTGTAAGTTTAGTCAAAAGTAAAATGTTCGAAAAAACGGAATTTATGACCAGAAAAAACCGAGTTCCAAAATCTGCCGATCATCCGGTTTTTTCGGTTATCCGGGTTGAGTGCCCTAATTCAGGGCTTTTGCGGCTCGGGGGTTCTATAGGGCCGGAGGCCAGTGGCATTTTGCCCGGTCTACCACCTTATTGATACGTCACTGCTCCTCAGTCTTTTTTAAAATCAGCCGAACAGTAAATATGACTCAGTATTTCATGAACAGTGCCCACGCACTCCCTCTCTATGCCCTATGTGTTAAGCCTTTCAGGATTGGGATCCCGCCGGCCTTTATGAGCTTGGTAGTAATTCCATCTTCCCCAGGAGACCTGTTGTTATTTCTCTGCTTCCGTTTCTTTTAGGTATCTTCTCGTTGTAATGACGCGTTAATGGGGCTCTCTGATCATCATCACTGTGTCCATAAAACTTCTTGATCTCGTCGAAAATCTCAAACTTTGAGTTGACTGTTTTGATATTCTCAGTTTTAAGTTTCGACCAGTTCCGCTCAATCGCATTCTTCGGATCAGAGGTGGCGTCATGTCAGGTTTTTAATTTAGGTTTAATGCTCTCTTATCTATCGAAGACATCTGAATGGCTGACAGCTCGCGCCTTTCCCTCATAACTCAAGAGTCCCGGGAGAGAGTTTGGACTCTTGCGGTTTGTATTTTCTGAGAAACAACTTTCGAGATTTTCATTAAACGTAATAAATTTTTAGCGTTTAAAAACAATATATTCAATTACGTGGTAACAATCCGCCTGACCATGACAATGAAAATAAATAAATATACTATACGTGTTTGGGCGATTTTCTAAAATCAAAATCATCAATCGTTATTGTCATCGATATAATCGTATGAAATCTTGTTCATTTGTTCTGACTCTATGCACAAAAGAGCTAAGACCTTTAGCTTTCATTGGCTTACGATAATTCATGCGAGTAAAGCTTCTCTCACCCGAACTGCAATCTTTTTAATTTCTATAAGAAATAAAAAGTTACGTGGACCCCAAATTTGCCGCCCCTCTAAAATCTGCCGCCCTAGGCTCCAGCCTACTGGTAAATCCGCCACTGCATTAAAGTTATTATGATTTCCATCAGTAAACGTAATAAACCTATATGTTTTGTTTTTAAAAAATTTACTATAGGACGAGATTCGGTTACGAGTGATGATAAATTGCGGTATTTGGTGATCGAAAAAATGAAGATACTTCTTAATTTGCACGGCTGTCATTAGAGTAAATGTCTGTATTGGGCCTTCGTCCTGTAATTAATACTTAACAAAGATTTATAGTTACTTCTATATATATTATTTAGATGTAGTACACCGACAGCTACCATTTACTCCAGTCACTAAATCCATCCTAAGATTGTCTGGTAGAGATCGCTCTTAGCGATAAAACCGCCCATTGTACCTAACACTAACATTAGTATTAAGATCATTTGTAGTTCTATGTTTAAGGTGTACAATAAAGCATATTCTATTCTATTCTAAATTATCTGAAATTGGCCAAGTGCATTTAGGTGCTTCGTTAGTTGTTATAAAGTTCTACTCGCACCACTACCAAAAATGTACATCTAACGTAATAACCTCAGTGTTACTGTCCCACGAAGTTCCATTGCGAACATTAAAAGCCACCTTTCAGTAATGTTATTTGCCTAGAGGACGACATTGAAAGCCAGTTATTGTAGGTAACTATGTTTTGTTTCTGTCTCGGCGAAGTAGAAGGCGTCAATCAAGTGGTTGTGGTTAAAATTATAAATTTGAACTCGTAAGTGCCTATAAATAGGTGCAAATGTCATAAAACATTATTTATGTTTGTCTTACAAGCTTTGAGTTGCATGTGTGTAGAAAATAGAGTGATTTATATATTTTAACATTGTATATAATGTATGTTTAATAATAAACCGTTTACAGGGAGTGTACAAGGAGCGTGGAAGCGTGTCTTACCTTGACGACGTGAGGTCTTGTTATCCCATTTCCCTGAAACCAACAGGTCGCCTTCAGTGGTTTGTCATACGCTCGTACAAATGTGAGAGCTTTAGCATTTGCTGTTATTACAACATCGAGTTTGTCCATGCTCGGGACAGTAACTTAGCTGTCTTATTTTTGTAACTACCTTTAACGTCTAGGGAGGTAACAATATTTTTTTATTTCAATAAAAGTCAAAATAAGTGTTTCATTATATAATGTATATTATATAACACTTAAAGCGTGTTAAAAAAAAGTCATTTATTTCTAGGCAGCCTGTTTGGTCATGTAAAAATATCGAAACTACGTGTGAAACGTTTTTATCATTTATTGAATGAGATTTTTTTTAATGAGACTTGGATATTGCTTAACAGAATTACTTTGTAATTCAAAAATTAGACAGCACAACAGTAAACGTGTCTCTAGTAAGTGACAATATCACGAATGAAAGTAAGGTACGATCTTGTACATGTATTGTCCTCACCTGATTTTTGAGTTCGTTAACTTGTGACACCACAATGTCGATGATGCTGCCCAGCACGATGATGAAATCGAAAGTATTCCAAGCGTCGCCGAAGTAGTTCTGTACATAATTATTTGTGTTCAAGGCACAGTTAGAGACCTATGTCTTGGAAGAGCTCTATTAATGGGGTGCAGGGCTATGTTCACAAAATTAATTTGCCAGTCTTCCCAGAAGTGTTGTCTTGTACCAAGCAAAAGTGCTAGTTTCCGGTGTGAAATCGAATCTTTATTTTTGACCAGATGTGGTCGCCCCCAGAGTTAATTTTTCAAATATCGTATGAGCTTTATATTTTCTTTAGAACCAGAGACCGTCTTATTAAAAGATGATTTGAACAAATATTTTACCTTAAATCTAAAAGCTGCTAGTTTAAATATAAATTCTAAGGCAAACACGGCGGTGAACAGCATGTTGAGCATGTCCAGCGCCTTGCTGTAGTCGTGGGGCTGGTTGTGGTACTTCATGGCCAGCGTGATGGTGTTGATCATGATCAATACGAAGATCGCGTACTCGAACGGCTGTGACGTCACAAACCACCACACTTTGTACTGTATCCTATGTTTTGGGATGTATCTGAAAGTTACACCGATGAACAACAAGAGTAGTATATGTATATAACCTGTAATATCAACAATATAAATATTGATCAGGAGTTTACCTCCTTATAGGTTTTGCTTTCAATGCAAATTCTATACAATTTCTTTGATTCTTATCCAACTCACAGTTTTTATACTCTTGCTCACCCTCATTTTGGAATGTCACTATGACGAAACCGACGAATATATTAACCTAAAATTTAAAATATTTTATTCAATTACGAAGTCCATCTAGTCTGTTGCAGTACAAACAGGCAGTAAAAGTCAGTTTTGATATTTGTGTGCAAATAAATTATTTTAAGGTTTTCCAGTTTGTACACATATTAACAGATAACGAAAGACAACAGGTCCCAATTACGTCAGACAATAATTTTATTTTTAATAATTAATAAATAATTTTATTATTAATGTTAATATTTTATTATTACAAACACATTCCACACAATCCTTACCGAAAACCCAATGCGAAAAGAAAAGAAAATTAGTGTAAGAGTAATTAAAACATTAAAGGGTATTATTACTCCTTACTTATATGCTACTACTTTTAATATAATTTTTACGAGTTCACTCGAGTTACACGAGAATATATCAGTTCTAGTGCCGACTTCGTTGATTACACGGATTGCGTGAGTAAGTGCCGTTTTCGCCAGTAAGTTAGTTTTTTCCGAAGGGGCGACTAGCAGCAGTGGATATCGCCTCTTCCACACGTAGCGGGTCCAACACACAGAGGCTCAGGTGAACTCCTGACGTCTACTTAGCTCATTGTACACAACCATACCAAACAATGTGGAGTACATTAAGGGATTAAATGGGTATACGCCGTATAATTTCATCTATATCCTGCTGTAGACGTATGCAATCCGATACATTATTGATCTCTGATACCAACTTGATATTATCTGCAAATAATAAGCCCATCCCATGTCTGATGTATTCAGGCAAATAATTTATCGGAATGATAAACTCTAGGGGACCCAAATTGCTTCCCTGACTCACCCCAGATCTAGTGAAATATGTATCAGACACACAATCAACATAATCAACATATTGCTTTCGATCCTTCATATAACTACCGAAGGATTTCAGTAAATGTGGTGTAAATCCGACTTTGGCAAGTTTACCTAATAAGTGGTTGTTATTGACCATGTCGAAGGCTTTTTTATAATCAAAGAAAGCTACGTCGACCTGCACACCCGAATCCACAGCAGGTACCACCCGACACATGAAATAAATGAGGTATGTAGCTGTGTTGCGTCCCGGACGAAAACCGTATTGCGAGTCCGATAATAGCGCTTGCACTTGTGTCTACATACTTCGCTGAAGAGCGGACTCAAACACCTTGGCCAGAGTCTACAACACTGCTACTGGTCTATATCCAGTACCATCTGGTACCGCTTTACCTTTGGGTACCGGTATAACGCGCATGATCTTCCACCGAGCTGGAAATGTCTGTTTTAAACTGACAATAAACAGATGGCGAAAGGGCTCCGAAAGAATTCTACCGCAATCTTTAAAGCTTAGTTACAAAGGTTACATTTCTCATGATTATTTTGATTAGAAAATGTGAAACCAGTGCTAAGTGTGATTAAGACCCCTGCCTTTACAACATATTTCGTTTTATTCTCTGAGTCTTGGAAGTGATAACGGGATGAAAGTAGTTTATGTTTAGAGACGTAACCCATAGCCACTCTTACTTCCCCGTGTCACAGAAGACCTAGAAGACGAACCGCTATACTTTTTAATTGGTTCAAAGAGCCGAACACGGTCGGACAAAAGCAGTGTTTGGGTTAAACTATAACCCCAGTTTGTAACGGAAGAGAATAGGGTTAAAAAAGGTGCCGTATGTGTCTCGCGCGTGCACATATAGGAAGGGGCAGAGGTATTATGCTCTACTGATTGTATACGAGAATTTCTGGACCATCTGCAGTCGTTGAGGCTTAGGTCTAGAATACTATTGAACAATTTACGTATAATTAAAGCATAACTAGTGACAAAAATCCACTAACCATAAAGAAGGCAATTATAATGATATAAATAATATAGTAGGCTGCTACAATTGGACGGAAGTTAGTTATGGGACCACGATCCTCAGCATTCGAATCTATAGACACGTACAATAATCTGAAAAGTCAAGTAATTTAATTAAGTCAAACATAAGAAGCTGGACATCTAGCTCGTTTGGAGGGGTTTATCAGAACACTAGTAATGATGTGATACATACTTTGTCTAGTATTCAGATAATTTAAAAATATATATCTGCATAGAAATTACTGTTCATCTGAAGTGTAGGCAATGAAATATAGGCAACCGCCTAAGTATATTTACATACCCAGGCCATCCTTCGAAGGTAGACACAGTGAACAAAGTTAGCATCCCCTTCATTACGTTATCAAAGTGAAAGTCATTTCGTTTCCATTCTCTGTCCTTCACTAGATATTTGCTATTCTCAAACACTAAATACGTCCCTCTGAAATGTATCAAAAATATATTTTTAGAAATTTTAAATTGAATATTTGATGATTCTTTAACTCGGTGCAAAATCAATTACTAAGTATTATTTAAATTGGTTAAATATATTTACTAGATACTCACTGACACTCATCCTTCGTCATTTTAGAAATATCAGTACATCTAAAAAATTTGCCCTGAAACAAAACCTCAGCGATTAAATCCATGTCATATTAGGAGCATTGGTTAGTAGCATGCTACGACATCTAAGTATATACCAGCCAGACAAGTTTAGGAATTAAAGTTAAGTAACGCCACAAATGATTTGTGTGATATTTTAATGAACCCATTTCTCATGATACCGACCTCCGCCTCCAATGAAAAGCATTATATAAGTCGCATTATTGTTTATGTTAGGTTGTTTCCAAGTGAAATGTAATTAAAGGCTTTCCGTTGCCACTTTATTACTGATACTCTTGAAGTGATGACGTAGGTCTAGAAGCCCCACTTATTATTTCGGTTGAACACATGCAACAACAATTTTAGTCAGACATTACCATGTTGACATTTAAGATTTTTAAGGTATTTCAACTGTTTTATTATTATTTTATCGACCATTTCGCACAGGAAAATTATAAAGTAGATAAAAAATTGTAAAAATAGTCTTTTAAAAATAAATCGCAATTAATAACACCTATAGGTAGACAATAGTTTAAGTTAGAAGATCTTAAAGATGCGAAAGCAACAACAGAGGGAATGTCTCACCTTAAACAACTGTACACCAACCACAGCGAACATAAATTGTAACAAATAAGTAACTAGCATTATATTTCCTATAGTCTTAATAGCTACTATCACACACTTCACCACATACTGTTATTGGATCGAGTACGTTAGTTGACGGGGCATACGTCACCGGGGCCGGGGCCGGGGCAAGGGATCCACAGTGTCCAGTGACCACGCAGCGACGGAACATAGGGGACAAGCAAACCAATTTTAATCACATGGGGATAACTTACAAGGCTGTGGGAATCACTTGCTTTGGTTAGAAGTTTGTCGCGTAAACGCCAAGGTAGGGGGATGGTTATATACATATCCTCTAATATGTAGGTATCATTAGTCATCTAAATGATCGGACTCACACGTACTACACCTTTGGGTTGTATTAATAACTTCATGCTGCAACTATTGAACGACACCGAAATGACAATTTCTAACAAACTAACTGCTGCCACTACTGTTTCAGTTCGACATGCTACAATGTTGTAATCGTGTTTGCTTTACCTATTGAAGTTTCGCATCGTAGCCAATATTTTCTTCATTTGACAGTATTGTTTTACTGTGTATATATTGAGTGTATGTTTAAGCATGTCACAACATGTACATCAGAAATAAAAAAAGACATGACAAAGCTCTCCAAATAATATAAATGGAAGCTCAGCGCAAACATCTAAATAATTAACGCGTAAGTTTACTGAAGCGACAATTTAACAAGAAAAAAAATAAGTTTGGCTCCTTTAGTAGTGTGATCCAATAATACTATTGTATCATCAATTAACTAAATGTACAGAATGGCAATAAAATAATCATGAGAAATGTGTAAGAGGAATAGAAAAAGAGAGAGACAAAGTGATGAAACGAAAGTCTTATACCCAAAGGTGTATGGAAATTAAATAAATAAGTGTATTGTTTAATGTGAATTCACTCAGACCACACAAGAGGTTCATATAACGGAGTAGTGGTGTGGCATGTCAAGTGGTTACCCCCTACCTTGAACATTTGAACTCCCATCACAGCAAACATGAATTGCAGTAACGATGTTACCAATAATATGTTGCCGATAGTTTTGATGGCAACTATCACGCATTGTACAACGTGCTATAACCATGGAAAAAAAATTATCAGGATATTTAGCCCAACTCACTCAAAGAATGTTAAACTGGTCAGAAAGTGGATATTTGCTGTTTTTAACCAAAAAAGTAAGACAATAGAGAAACGGCTTACTTTCCTCTCATACCTAACAAATAATAGAAACTTCGAAAGCAAAGCAATTGAATCAAAGAAAATTAACAACTCAAAAGATCGAGTCACAAGCACAACTGTTTTGCAATCAACAAAACAATTTCCTAAACGATAAAATGTATTTACGTTTATTACCAACTTAATTTCACATATGTTTAAAAGAATAACTTTTACGGGAATAGATTCTGTTATGAAAAACAGGAAAATAATCGAAAAAAAATTGTGTTTCACTAAATACAAAGTAAAGGTATAAAAGATTTCAAACTTATTCGATATGATAAAACAGGTAATAAGAAATATTTATATATTTATTCATATAATAATCTTCCACCATGCAGAAGACTGCCCTTAAATACATATGATGTTTTAGTAATAATAATATTGTAGCGTAGTAAAAATGTTACATAACTTATATTTAAACATATGCAACAAAAACGTTTCAATAAACATAGTACTGACCTTAAGGCCCTTGGCCCTGTTGATAGCCCTTAAAGGCCTCAACACCCTGAATACTCTCAATATTTTCACCACTGATATACTACCCGATCTGGAAATGATATTTTACTAATTTTAAATAAACACTTATTTTTAAACGTTTTCGCCTATACAACGTTTTACGTAAATGTGTGGTGATATGTATTATGTTTAGCTGGTACCTAAATATTTCACCCGGAAAATTAATATCACTTTCTTTTTGGATGTGATTTGCAATCATATTGTTTATTTATTTTTTGTAATAATATTTCTGTACAAAAGTATTTTTATCTATAATTTCATTTATGTCAACTCTCTGTCTTACTATGTATCTCAAACATTTATGTCAGTTTCAAAATTTAAGTTTAATCCCGAATTTCTAAAAATTGTCAGGCTTCACGTGATTCATTAGTTTTCGAAAGCATGTCTACAAGTCTATTACACTATCACATTTCAAACAGACCAGTTTACCAGGTACGTTTTTAGACTTCATGCTGTTGCATAACAGTAAAACTCTATAATAATTGGGAAACCCGGGAATCAAGGGGCTGAGGGTCAAACACACAGTATTTACTTACTTAAAACTCATAGAGATGAGTGAGACGCAGACGACGAGCATGTCGAGTACGTTGAACGCCGACCGCAGGAAGGCACCTTGGTGGAGGACCAGCCCGTACGTCACCAGTTTCAAGAAGAGCTCCAACGTAAAGATCCCCGTGAAGAACACGTCGAATTGACTGAGCAACTGCAAAATGCACATAAGCGTTTTTTATGCTATATATTTTATAGGTGAGAAATTGGAACTTTCTCAAAGCTTTCTATTTGAGAAAGTGAAAACAATCTTAAAAGTACTATATAAGAGTTATTGTACTAAAACTTTAAGACTTGACTGGCCTGTTGGTCTAGTGATTAGTGACCCTGACTGCTGAGCCAGAGGTCGTGAGTTTGATTCCCACTCAGGACAAATAATGGTGTGATGAGCATGATCATTTGTTCTGTGTCTGGGTGTAATTTATCTATAATATGTATGTATTTAGAAATATATAAGTATGTGTATCAGCAGTACGCCTAGTTTGGGATCAGACGGCTGTGTGTGAGATGTCTGTAGTTATTATTATTATATTCTATAGGGAGTTACTTTTTTACGAAACGTTAGGGCCAATACGTAATAGTTATTGGCTCTTCTTGAATAAGTACTACATTAATAGGCTCTTCAAAATGAGAACCAAAATTTTGTTCGGTAGTGCATCCATGTTACCTCGGGTACAAACACTAATAGTGTACAACAAATTGACCGTTTTATGAAAAACTTATGGTACATATTATCAAAATTGTTCTTGGTTGACACTAACCCAATTTCGAAATCCACTTTGTGCAGCATCCAGCGGGTCTTCAGCCGCCAACATAGCAGATGAGAGCATAATGCATACCAAAATAATGTTTCCGAACGTCGATGATGAAGACATCTTGTAGCAAAACACACGAAACCTGTCACAGATATATTTTTATGTAAATCAGGAGACTAATCTGTCGATGTAAATAGTTCGTTGATATAAAATACAAACTTCTAAAGAGAAAATCTATAGATATTACATGTAAGTTTCAATTGAATAAAAATACTAAATATGTACTTTATGTGCGACAAATTGCACGGGACACATCAAGCCATTACAGTGATGCAAAAACTGGCATATTTTGAGTACTGTAAAATCACAATAATTAAGAAAGACAATAAATTGCTATAGTAGTCCATGTTACATTAATATCATAAATACATAATACGAAACACTCATGTCTTAAATGCATGCATCATAGAAAATAAAAGTATTTATACAATAAATTATAAGGACTTACATAATTATGTACTAAAATATTGCTTGTGTTTTAGCGAAAAGCATTTATGTAAGTACATAGTACCATGCGCACATCATTCACAACATAACACTAAGCCAGTAAATAAATTTGATGCAAATGCTGCTCGCCAAATAAATAGGGCAGTTTAAAATTAAAATAAATCTAAGGGATTTCAGGTCATGCTTTGATAACCTATCATCTAAACAAACATACCTAACTTCTAATGGGGAACACATTTATCGGTACCCATTATACTCATTGCTGAAATTTCATCTAATTTTGATTATTCCACACAGTTTATGGGGTTACGATGTTCGTGCAACGCAGACGATGAGTGAAAATGGTGTTGGAAACTGTAATGTTATATAAAAGAGGAGAAAATCTAGAAACTAAAAAACTAATGGGTAAAAATAAAGTTTCACAAATTCACTGGATTCGGACTATGCTAAATTAAGAACACAAGTATATACTTGTGTTGATAACTTAGTAATATTACTAAGTTATCAATCTAAATAAAAAGTATAAGGCAGCAAGGCAAGATTGGATATAATGACAGGAAATACAGTTTCCAACGGACACGGGGACAGTCACAACCGATGATATGTAATGCCAATCACTGCAAGGACAACACAACGCCAATCGACACAATGAGATATGGGTACCACCAGGCGATGACTCCATCATTCACCTGTTCGATGGTGAGAATATGAAGAAACTACTAGCGTTCGGTATTGGCGGCGTTTGATTATTCATATTCAGTTCAGACACACGACGCGGTCTGGCGGTAACCAATTTTCCCTCCTCTTCTGATTCGCCAGCATCTTAATGAGGGAAAAATTATAGTTTCTACACTATCTTCTATAACCATAGTATAAATTATCGTAACGGTACCAAGTATATCACTATTGCTATTGACCATGCTGAAATCCCTGTACCTAGAATGTCTCAAATAAATAAGAAAGAAGTAATAATTATTGTAATGTTTACAGATTAACGCAAACACAAGTGTGGAAATTAGCTAAAACGTGTAGTAAAGAGAAATAAAAATATTTTTTAATGATTAATGAAGTTGAAAGAAGAAAGATAAAGGCGTAAAGTTGAAAAAAGGATTTGTCTTTGAAAGCATTTACGTGCAAATATCACATTATTTTTTAATCGTACGAGTTTTTGTGGAACCTGTGACGTAGGCCATGCCTTACTGTAAGCGGGACGGTGTAGTAATAGTTATTTTCTATAAATCTTTGTGATTATAATTAGAATTCAATCATATACAACATATGGAAGCCAAACAATCAACGTCACAGGGACAATAATTTATATTATTTAGCCCTCAAAGACAAATCAAAACGCAAAAGTACGTAAAAATAACATCTAAAATAAGTTCGCCACCATTCCCTTCCCTAACCTGTTGGTCTTAGTAAATATGAAGAAGGAAGTCGCGTCGGGAATGGGTTTCTTAGTGTCGCAAATATCAACCTCGGAGAGGCGGCGCGGTCTGGCCGACGAGGTCGTTGGCTTACGTTTCAGTCGAGGCTCTTCTTCATACTCTGTATTCACTGTTTCGGTTGGTTAGATTTTGTAATTATGTAGTACATCGTATGCTGATGAAATATTGCACGACTCCATGAACCTCATAAATACATCATTATAATTTTCCACGCATTTGAATGGCCAGTAGTAATTACAGCGTATACATAATTCTTTGAAAAGTATTTTTTCTTCAGTACTTTAATCATTTGTGATGGTTATTTAGCGTCACTACGACATACCGCGATCCGTTATAATCACAAAAACTGATTCAAAGTTACATATATGGATATAAAAGACAGAAATAAAATTGAAACTATATTAGAGGTTCTCTTTTCTGTGGCTTTTTGCCAAATCATTACTTAATTGCCAAACTCAAACTTCTAATTTTCTTCTATTAATAAAATTACTATGACTTTTGAACTAGTTTAAAATATTGTACCTATGTGGTTTCTTTGATGCCCTTCCATCATTTCATCATCTTCTCTCTCTAGTTCCTCTTCTACTCTTTCAGCACTTTCGTTTTCTTCATCTACAATATCGTCTATTTCTTCATCTATATCGTCGACCTGTTCTCCTTCAGAGCCCGTTTCTTCATATTCTCTGTCAGAACTAAAAGATAAAATAAAATTAAGTGAAATGATTATTATTTGCTATAAACTACATACATCAAAAAAGTCTAAGCAACACGCATCATTTACAGAAACTGCATGTTATTTTATTTTTAGCTCTGGTATTTTTTTTTCTTAGCAAAGTAGATTGGTATGGAATCTTTTTTGTTCTCGGAAACATATCCTGCCTGATTTTAAAAATATAAAGTTTTCGATTATGTTTCGTTTTCATTAAATTAAAAGCTAATATTTTTTCCTTTGTGTTTTCGTTGCTTGGTAAATTTGATATTTATCCCACTTTTGTCATTCTGAGATATACAGTTTTTGAAAAAAAATAGTGATGGGTAAATTTTATGTCATGAAGTGACGCGATATGATTGCTAATGAAATGCAGAGAGCTGTAGGAATGCTACAAGCGGGAAGAAATCAATCGAGATCGAAAGAAATCAGAGATACCTGGGTCTCTGCATTTTGGTGTCAATAGGAGCGTGATTTGTCGTCTTTGGCAGCATTATGTTAATACAGGGGATCCTGCTGAGCAGCATCCAGGACGTAGGAGGAGTACAACAGCTCGACAGGACCGATACATACAACTGATTGCAAGACGTCAGCCAATGTTAACCGCCCGGGAGATAGGTTTAAAAATACAATTCTCAAGCAGTGTTGTTGTTAGCCACCAAACCATGAGAAATAGGCTGCATGAATACGGCCTACTAGCACGACGCCCAATTAGGTGCCCACCTATACGCCATGGAAATCGCGCCTGTCGAAATGAATGGTGTAGGCAACACTTGACATGGACCCAGGAGCAATGGGATAAAATTTTATTTTGCGATGAGTCCCGGTTTGAATTTAGGCCTGATACGAGAAGGGTAAGAGTGAGAGTAAAAATGTACGTCAGCTAATTGTATAGGGGGGGAAAGACCGTCAGTCTGCCTATGAATTGAAAGAAGATTGCATGTTATCAGAAAATGTTTAATCACATGAATTTTATTTTAAATTAATTTCAGGTCGCTTGAAATTTTTAGAGTACATTACTTAAACACTATATTTAGTAAAAATGTACGTCAGCTACTTGCATAAAGGGGGAAAGATGGTCAGTTACGTCGTACATTGGGTTATGTTGCTTGCGTATAAACCCTCAGCTGACGGTCTTACCACCGTTGAATGTATAGCTAACGATTATTTTCATTATTTTAATAAAGTAAACAGTTCACTGTATAAGTTTCATTGAACCTGAAATGATTTCATAACATATTTTTACAGTTTTGAGTCAAAAGTAACTCCAAGGTCTTTAATGTTATTGACTCTTGTCAATGGAGTATCTAATAATTTATAAACCTGGAATATTGGACTAGATTTACGTGTAAAGGAGCACACGTAACACTTACTGACATTTAAATCTAGTTTATTTGTTCTGCAGTAAGCCTGACACCTATTGAGATCCTCTTGTAGTTCTTTAGCGTCTTGAACCATATTTATCTGTGGGGATTGGTATGAGCCAAATTCAAAAAATCTTAACTCACCCCAGAACAAAAACGGACTCGTGTTGTTGTTCGTACACTTAATTCACCTGCATAATTCACCCAGGTGCATTAAGTCAACCAAATAGTGTACCTTATTCACCCAGGTGCATTAACACAACCAAATAGTGTACCTTATTGACCCAGGTGCAATAACACAACCAAATAGTGTAGCTTATTCACCCAGGTGCATTAACACAACCAAATAGTGTACCTTATTGACCCAGATGCATTAAGTACACTTATTTAGCATCTTTAATAAATTCACCTAGGTTGGTCATCCATGTATGTAACCTATTTTAAAACTATTGCTGGCCACTTATAAATCCTTATCTTAATGATAGTCTATTGACAATGTCACTGCATATGTGCGTCAAATAGTGGATAATAATAACATAAACGCATAATTGCATTAAAATAATTTTAAAATGTTTAAATTTATTCATAGAGGACGCGGGGTGACTTGTATATATAATGATAAGTTGTACTACAGAAAAAAAATATATAAATCAAATGCAGAGTGGTGGCGATGCTGCAATAATAAAGAAAATGTAAAATGTAATGGATCTATTACGATAAAGGTAAAGGTGATGTTTATGTTTTGTTTGTTTTTTTTTATTTTTGTTTGTACCTATAGATTGTGATGTTAGAGCTGCCAGACATTACCTGTTTTGGGATTTTAGAGATGAGCTTTACAATTTTGATATTTATGTTGGATTTTTTTTTTAATAACATGTTGTTTTTGGGTCTAAATAATATAATACATAATTGTTACAGAATGAAGTGATTATAAAACAAGTATCTCAAAGTTGACTGCAAAACTAACGTAGCTAAGATTGCGTGGCTGGAAAAATTAGAAACGTGTAAAGAAAACGTCGCAAAAACCGATCTACCAATTTCGGAACTGTACCAAAATGCTGTAAGCTCTTACAAAGACACCGGTTATAGTCTCGTCCAACCAGCACCAGACTTTGATGCTATCAAATCAGGACTTTTTCGAAAAAGTGATAATGTTGCCAATATTGTCATTCCTAATAAGTTTGACGATTTCTTATTAGCCGACTATAATTGTGATGGTGTCAGAATCATTTTGTTCTGTTCTATTGAAAGTAGATTGAAGATGAGACAGCTCAAGCACTTTTTCGGAGATGGTACTTTTAAAGTATGCCCCAGACCATTCTGCCAGATTTATTCAATACACGGGGATTGTGGCAGTGATATTCAGAACTCAATATTACACCTCTTATTTACGCATTGATGTCACATAAAGATTATAACTCCTACAGTATTATGTTCAAAATGATAATCTCACAAATTTCTGAAGATTGGAAACCCATGCAATTTACTTGCGATTATGAATATTGTACAATGAAAGCTATTTCATCATTGTTTCCCGATTGTATCGTGAAGGGCTGCTATTTTCACTTTCGTGAAAGCTTAAGACGAAAAGGTAAATCTTTGAATATAGATAAGTCTAAAAATAATCGCCGATGTATTAACTTGTGCTCTAACTTGGCATTACTACCAGAACAGCAAATTATTGAAGGATGGAATTATATTGTACAACAATACGCAAATCGTAAGGAAGTACAATCCTTTCTCAATTATTTTAAGACCTACTTTGTAAAGAAGTGGTGTGTCTTTGGTGAACGACACCGAACAAATAATTATATTGAGGGTTGGCACCTTTCGTTAAATAACCGCTTTCGACGAAACAATCAAAATTTACTACAGGTAAATGCATTCAAAAGAGATGCAAATATGATACGCAATCCTAGAAAACGATGAAATCATCCAAGAGGCTCAGTTAAGTTTATTTGACGAACGCATTACAGTAGGACATTTTTTAGAGATGTTGCGTTAAAGAAATCCGTTAATTACCAGTGTTAATGGAAATAATTTATATTAAAATAGGTTACATAAATTTTATCAGACTATATTATTTCGTTAGGTCATTAAAGCAGCAGTCTCAATTTGTAGAAAAGATGCTAAAAACGAATAAGTGTACTTAATTCACCTTGGTGAATAAGCTACACTATTTGGTTGTGTTAATGCACCTGGGTGAATAAGGTACACTATTTGGTTGTGTTAATGCACCTGGGTCAATAAGGTATACTATTTGGTTGTGTTAATGCACCTGGGTGAATAAGGTACACTATTTGGTTGACTTAATGCACCTGGGTGAATTATGCAGGTGAATTAAGTCTACGAAAGGAAAAAAATGTTGTTGAAGTACGATCACGGACATTCAAGTACTGTGTATGACATTGTGACAGGAGACAAAACATGTTTTTTATTGTATAGGGGGCAAACGAGCAGGCGGTTCACTTGATGGTAAATGACTACCGCCACCCATAGGCACCTGTAACTCAAGAGTCACAAGTGCGTTGCCGCCCTTTAAGGTGGGAAGAGTGGGAATAGGGGAGAGGGGGATTAGAGGGGAGGAGAGGGGGAGAGGGAAAGGACGGGAATAGGGGAGAGGGAAGGGTTATGGCCTCCGGTAACCTCACTCACGCGGCGAAAAGCAATGCAACTATTGCTTCACTGCCGGTTTTCTGTGAGGCCGTGGTATCACTCCGGTCGAGCTGGCCCATACGTACCGATGCATGGCTCTCCCACGAACAATACGTGGATATATTTATTTTATTTATTTCTTTATCAAAACTTCATGCACATATTGTACAAAGACGAACTTAATGCCTTAGGCATTCTCTGCCAGTCAACCTTGGAGTGAAACAGAAATAAAAAGTGGTAGGTGCAAAGATATGGTAAAGAGTATGAGTTTATAAGTTCCTATAATAATAAGATTAATCAAATTATTAACTAAATATACACATTACATGGAATACACACATTATACTGATATATAACATACTAATACTAATACAAACATACATATATATACACATTTATACATATACTATGAATATCGAGTCTGAGATTCATGTACTAGTGCTGTGACAATAATGCCAACTCATTGAGGAGGAGATCACGTACCCTCCTTTTAAATATAAAGCGGTTTGTAGACATCCTGATTTCGAGAGGGAGCGCATTCCAGAGCAGAACTGATTGGACATAGAACGAAGAGTCCACGAAGTCGGAGTTATGAGAGTGGCATAAGAGAAGACTATTGTTTGTGGAACGAAGATTTCTGTCATGGTTTGAGGACAAAAATCGAAGGTAGGGAGCTAAATAAGATGGTGGAAATGGAGAGTTAAGAAAAGAGAAAAAAGCAGTTAGTGCTCGCAGATTACGACGCTGGCGAATAGGGAGCCATTTTAACTCGGAACGTAAAGCAGACACGTGGTCATACAAACATGAATTTAGTTACATGCCGGAAAGAAAGCGACAGTCTTCTGCATGGGAATTCGAAGGTGACAGCAAACCAACAAAATTGAAGCAGGGCGAGAAACGTAGGCAAAAAAGTTATTGCGTTTTTTTCTCCCGGACGGGTCCTGTCTGCACGATCCCACTTGAAGAACAAAAGACAGAATGGTACATCACCATTTGTTAGCCCAGTGTCTTTGAAAAAGTTAGGGAAAAACGACTAAGAAGTCGCATCCTATTGCACCATGATAATACTTCGGCGTACACCGCGAACAAAACAAAGTAATTTTTGGCTTCTGAAAAGTTAAAGCTAGTGATCCATCCCGCACATAGTCCAGACCTGGCACCATGACATTTACGGGGCCAGAAGAGGCCGTGACAGCTTTCAACCAGCACGTGAAAAACATACCCTTAGACCAATAGTGACGACTATTAAGGCACATTAACAATTAAAGGCAAAATACACATTTAAAGCACTTGCTTGCTTTCAAATTGGAAGGTTCGGATCGTCACGAACAGACTGATTAACACTCTCCACCTTCTCTACCGTTGACTTTGGTCGCCCGGATTTTGTTTTTTTCTAGTGTTGAACCGGTTTCTTTAAACTTTTTACTCTTTAAAGTTTAAAGAAACCATAACTTTTAAAACTTCAAGTGTTACAGAATTATTTACGTGCTATAGTCACTAAACACATAACCTTCGCTCCATAGCGACTGAATCAATTAATCGCTGTATATCATATTCTCAAAAGACCACATTCGTAAAACATCACATTCGCAAAATACGATATTCGCAAAACATGATATTCTCATAATATCATATTCTGAAAACATCATACTAGCAAAATATGATATTCGCAAGAAACCATATTCGCTATAATATCATATTAGCTTTGTTGCCTATTGACATACCCCCGCGTCCCTCTGATTCGTTGCGTTCACGCATTAAACTGAACGAACAGAACCTTTCTTTTGAGACACCTCGCACTTCGCAGGTAAATCAAAACAATAAGATACTTCCCATTGACCTAGAATCATGAAATGTGACAAGATCTCACAGCACAATTTAAGGAAAAAATCAGAAAGTCGTTCATTTAGTTATTTTTTTTATTTTTATTTATTTATAACACTTCCTGCAGATAAATTGCATGAGGCGGACTTAATGCCGTAGGCATTTTCTACCAGTCAACCTTTGGGTGATACAGAGACGTGCGTGCCAGGTGTATAATTATAATTAAAGTTGCGATTGTAAGTTTAGAAAGTGAAGAACGATAATAGAAACATATATATTACAAAAATAAAACTGCTTAAAAATACAATACATAATATAAACTAAATAAAATATTATATTATACTAGATAAATGGGTGCGCATTGTCTTACATAACTTTTCAACTCCTATCATCGGAGGTCCGAAAATGTTTCTCATACCATTTAAAATTATAATGATCGTTATTCATAAAAAAATTAAAACTAAATATTAAAAAACATAATCATTTAAATTCATAATATCACAAATTATACACTTAGTTTTTACTAAAATTTGTTTTAATATATTTGTTTATACTAATGATCGAAACTCATAATCATTCGAATAAATAAAGAAACAAATTTTTCTTAGACCTCCTTCCTTGGAGGCCGACGACCTCGAACGCGGGGCATGAAAGCGGCCTGCCCCCATGTCTACCTCCTCGGTCGGAGGCTGTGGAGACAGCCAAGAGTAAACGATGGCTGCCTCCTCCAGTAGATCCCTGTCTAGCTTTGACACAGCCCACCGCGGAAAGCGGGAAGAACGCCGCGCCGTGTGACCCCTTCTGGGGTCCTGGGTCCGGGAGAGCTCAAATCGGATATATAGGTGATCCGAGAGCGTCTCAACCTCTTCCAGGACACGCCAGTTCCTTACTTGTGAGGCGAGAGCAGGGGTAGCGAACGAAAGGTCCACCATCGACCCCCCCTGCTGTCGCACGCACGTGTTGGTGGAGCCTCTGTTTAGGAGACAGAAGCCCACCGATGCCGCCCACTCCTCCACGGCATCGCCCCGTGCGTCCGTCCTGGGGGAACCCCACGCAATGGACTTTGCGTTGAAGTCCCCCAACACTAGGACGTGCCCAGACGCTAGTCGCCGAGTGTTATTCAGACGATTCTACCAATAAGTCTGTGTAAAGCTGTCGTACTTTAACCGTGAAAGTTTGTCGGTTAGTGGACATCCTGATTTCTAGTGGGAGCGCATTCCAGAGGTTCACAACCTGGACAGTGAAGGACGAATGAACTATGCTGGAGTTATGGGAGGGACAAAGAAGGAGAAGATTATTAGAAGAGCGGAGATTTTTGGAATGGTTAGAGGACAAGTATTGGATTTGAGACGTTAGGTAAGAAGGTGAATTAGGAGAGTGGAGAAGAGAGTAAAGCATAGTAAACGCTCTCAAACTGCGGCGTTCCCTTATGGGCAACCAAGACATTTGGTTGCGATAAGTAGATACATGATCATACTTTCGCAGGTTGAATACGAACCGAGTGCAATTGTTGAGAAGTCGGTCTAGTTTAGTTATATCACATTGAAAAAAAAAAACGATTACAAACTTATATATTGTGATTGGACAATCGACTGTGACGTTGTATAAGGGTAAAGGGCAAAGTTAATTTTGTCTTTCAAACATACTTGAGAAAAAACGGCAAAAATCTTCGAGAATCGATTCCTAAGATTGAATGAGCTATAGATCTACAAGTTTGTACGGAACCCTCGGTGCGCATGTAAATCTTGTACTTGTCCAGTTTTTTGGTGAATTCCTGTTGTCCCCATTAATGGGGATAACGGAACGGAGGTATTTATTTTTTCCGTTGTCCTCATTACTCTGAACTACCAAAAACTACGAGAAGTCGCCAATTTTATTCCGAATACACCATTTCTTTAAAGTCGTTTTGTAGCCACAGAGGTTTATTTGAAATAAATAAGTAATAGCTATTCAGTGGTGGTAAGAAATAAAATTTTCCAGCGAAAATAAGTTGAAAGTATAAAATGTAGACGCTGCCCTTTTACTGTGTAAGTAGCGTAGCTATCAAATTATGAAAAGTAAGAATAATATACTAATCTCAATAAGATACATTTACAAAAGTTGTGGAACGCAGAGTCGTGACCAATACTCACTTATCTGTCGTGTACGCATCATCATCGTGTATATATTCATCGTCAGTATCTGCGTGTCCACCTTCTGTTGCCACTACGCTTCCACCTTCCTTCTCTTCGGCAGCCTGAAATAATCAATCAATAAAATCTAGGCTTTAAATAAATGCTCGTTTTATAACTCACTAGCGTATTTGCCCACGGCTTCGCTAGTGTGAAAGTTATTTGACTCTGCGTCGGGAGCAATATATGTACTACAGGAAAGATACCTTATATCCTTTTCTGAACCTCTAACAACGTGTACGCATAATTTCATGGTAATCGGTTAAGTAGTTAAAGCGTGAAATTGAAACAAATAAACTCAATTTTGCATTTATAATATTAGTTAGGATTGAATCTGTTAGCACTTACCCCTTCTTCTTTTTCGATATTCGTCAATGATTCAGCGTCTGCTAAGTTGTCAACTGCGATAGCCAAGAAGACGTTCAGGAGGATGTCTGCATGTCGACAGTAACTTAAGGTTAAGGGCTTCATTTTAGGTAAGACTATTTTTTTCCCCTGAGATTATTGATATGGTTTAAAAGCCAGGATTAGGGCATTACTTATTTATTTAGGCACACAAAACAGAACAACACAATACTTAGCCTTATAAACTCACTAACAGTTTCGATCTTAGCTATGTTCCTATATAATATGTGTACACAACATGACAATGTGGGTGATACAAGACCAGATTAAGTACATGCAACTTAAAAAGGTAAATATTAACATAAAATAAGTGTAAAATTCAAAATCAGACCGATGTTGATGACATAATATGCGTAACATTGTTTTTAAATTTACTAAATTTGGAATTAAATATGTCAAAGTCATCCAAATGTTGGGGTAATATTCGTTATAGAGACGACACATTCTAACAATGGGATTATAAAAAGAAGTATTATTCAGATACACATTCAAGGTGAAGCTTCGGTAGTGAGGTTGACGTGACCTAAACCTCGTGTTAAAATTTATTTGGGAAAGTAAGTCAGGACAGTCAACAACGGAATGTATGATCTTATGACGACATAGCCGATCATGAAATTTGCGGCGGGACTCAAGGGAGAGCAACTTAAACTTGTTTAATCTGTCTTCATAAGAGCAGACATCCCGGTCAACGTTGTATCTGAAGCACAATAATCTGAGACACTTCCTTTGGATACACTCTATTCTATTTACATGGATAGCATAGTAGGGAGACCAGACCGGTGAATTGTACTCTAGTACAGTGCGAACGAGTGCACTAAAGAGGAGAAGAAGACTATGAGTTCTCTTGAAATCCTTTGTGACTCGCAATATGAATCCGAGAAGGCTTGAAGCTTTGCTAAGTATACTATCATAATGCTCGCGAAAAGTCAATTTTTCATCAAAAGCAACACCGAGATCTTTTACAACCTGCTTTCTTTCAAGAAAGTGCCCTTCAAGATTGTAACTGAACAGCACCTTCTGAAATTTAGCTGTAAAAGAGATAACATAACATTTGGTCACATTTAAGGTCATATAGTTCTCTACGCTCCAATTGTTTATGATCTCTAGGTCTTTTTGAAGGATTTCCGCATCTTGGGCACTCTTAATAGATCTTAAGATCGTCAGCGTAGAGCAAGCAGTGGTTGGTCAATTTATCTACAAGATCGTTAATAAATATGACAAAGAACAATGGACCCAGATGCGAACCTTGCGGCACCCCTGACGATGCCACAAATGGAGAAGAAACCTCACCCTTGATTGCAACGAGCTGACTCCTTCTGGACAAATAAGACTCGATCCATCGTAGCAGACTGCCATGAATTCCGTAGCCTGAGAGCTTACAACATAACAAAACATGGTTGACTTTATCAAAAGCCTTGGGAAAAGTCCGTGTAAATGGAGTCTACTTGTTCTCTTCGACCAAAAGTGCAGCACAAATAATTTTTGTAAACTAGCAAGTTGGAAAGGGTAGATCTACCCTTGACGAAACCATGCTGCCGCGGAGATATGTACGGGGAAAAGTGATAATATAAATGGTCGTAAACAACTGACTCGAAGAGTTTAGCGATACATGGTAGTATGCTGATTGGCCTATAATTCTCACAGTTTTATCTGTCACCTGCCTTTAAAATAGGGACTATGTGGGCCATTTTCCATATCGTTGGGAACACTCCAGAACGAATTGAGTTGGTGAATATTATGGACAAAGGCGTGAAAAGTTCCCTACATTGTTTAATGAAAGAGGGAGGGATACCGCCCGGTCCCACCCCTTTGTTGGCATCTAGTTTGAGAATTTTCTTTGGGATGTCATTTTCATTTATTACAAATATATCATTTCATTACAAAGAAGTTATGTAGGACGCACTGACAAAACTATCTTTTTAGCAGCATTCTGAAAAAAGTTAAAAATATCGCAATACCCCAATGAACTTCAAATAGTTAAATCTACGAAAGGATACAGTTGCCGCAAATGAAGAGGATGATGAAGTATATACAAGATAATATCCCGACGGTGCCCGCGCCACCATACGCCTTAATGCCCTCGTACATAACTGCATTCCAGTCCTCGCCTGTTAGTATCTGAAAAATTATATGGATAACTCTGGATCGGGAAGTATTATATTTTTTTACTTTTACTTATTATTACATACATATGAATACATATTAAATCGTATCTAATACAATATATAATATTTATTTGAAATTATAGTTAAAAAAAAACTTAATTTCTGCAGTTACCTGAAAGACGGTGAGCAACGCCTGCCAGAAACAGTCAAAATTGTGGCGATCCTTCTCCTCCACGGGGTCGTAATTGAATTTCCCCCCAAACACTTGCATGCCGAGTAGTGCAAAGATCATGATGAAAAGGAATAGCAACAGCAAAAGCGACGCTATCGACTGGATCGAGTTCAGAAGAGACGCCACTAAGTTAGACAACGAGCGCCAGTATCTGCCAACATAATTATTAAATTTCATTACATTTCACATTATTTTAGTTTAGTTTGTTCCGAAGGTGTAAGTAAAAGTGTTTGTCATCTATTCGTCACTAGCTTAGACATAATGTTCTATTCTATGTGGTGAGTCTATTGAAATACAATTCCACTGGCATATTTCTTGACCGAAAAACTAAAAAATCTCCACGCAACCCGATCCAGGTTCAATAAAACGTGGACCCAGCACGGCATTCTTATAACTGATACGTTTCGCTACCAAGGTAGGAATAATGGTCAGTTAAAAAGTTTTCGGAAGTTATATGTATTTACTTTACTCTAATATTTAAAACTATTAAATAAATAATAAAGCAAGACATGAGCACATAGACATGGGACAATATTGTTGAGTAAGTATATCTAATCAAACGTTTACATATTTCACTTAGTCGCTTTCGGGGAGCAACTGAAATGAGTATACATACTTGGTGACTTTGAAGACCCTAAGCAACCTGACGCAGCGCAAGACAGAGATGCCAAGGGGAGGCATCACTTCAGTCTTGGTGAGCACCATCTCACTGATGGAACCGATTACCACGAAGCAGTCGAATCGATTGAACAGTGATACAAAGTAGCCCTGTAAGTTGTAGTGGTGATCAGTGTACATGATCAAAAATACATGTAATAATGTATGGTGATGTTTGTCACAACAGAATGACAGAATAACAAAACGAAACATATAGATCGTTTAATTTTTTGTCATATTCATGAAATATAAATATTTTGCATTTCTGAAGAAAAATAAGGCCGATACCTCAATACTTTAAATAACGAATTTACACAGTATTAACATAAAAAATATATAGATAGCATTTTGAATACCAAGATAAACTACAAAACTCACTTGTAAACCTAAGCTGTACATCTTGACTAACATCTCGAGAGTGAATAGTGCCACAAAGAACGCATTGCCGTACTCCTGAAACAGGTCCAGCCACTCCGGCTGTCTGAAACAAACAATTTAAACCTGTTAAGGGTAACTAATAATTATTAAACATTTAGTAATTAATCCATAAACATTTATTTCTGCCTCGCACAGCTACGATGGGATACACAATTACATAAACTAATAAGCCCATAATATCTCAGATATTGGCTATAGGGCTACTTATAGCGCTGATCCCACTAATATTATAAATGTGAAAGTTTGGATGGATAGATGGATGGATGGACGGATGTTTGTTACTCTTTCACGCAAAAACCACTGAACCGATTACCATGAAACTTGGTATGTAGATAGCTGGAGACCTGGATTAACGCATAGGCTACTTTTTATACCGATATTCTCACGGGATCTACGTTCGGGAGTTACGTGGGTGAAACTGCGGGGTGCTGCTAGTATTTTTATATGGAATAAAGTGTAATGTCACGGACGATACTCCAAAACGTATAAATGTAAATTTATTTGCAAAATATTTAACTAGGTAATATTGTTTTTATGATTCTTGTACCTTCTTCATGTACCTACATGAGCTTTTGTATGGATGCCATAATCACCTACCTCTTACATACTTACGTAAATCAGACTAAAGGGTTGCAAATCATTTACTGGAATGTGCCAGAATTCACAAGTACTAAGGAATTCTGGCGGATTACAAAATACAAATCACAGCAGTAGTGCGGTGCTCGTACTGGTACGCGGATTAGTTGCGGTATACGTTATACGTGCATTCTTATTAGTTGTATACGATAGTATTAGTGAGTCAACGCAGTAGATTTTGATTGGTTCGACCACAGAAATCTAAAATTTCTGTGGGTTCGACCATCTGGTACTTAACGCTGTGACGGACGTTTTATTTGTTTACCTGGGAACGGATTAACCACAAAATAAACCAAATCAAAAGCGGCGATAGCGTAATGGCTAAGGCGTCGGACTTGCGATCAAGTGTTTGCAGGTTCGAACCCCACCCAGTGCACTACCGACGTGAACCCACTCCTTTTTTTTTTTTGTGCGTGTGGAATCCCCCTCGGGCCTTTACCCCACCGGGGTTTTCGGTGGGGCGGTGTGTCGGAATCGAACCGACTAAAACTACACGGTGTGCCGTACTGCGCCTTAAGTAGGAGGGATCCGGGAACAGCTTTTATTAAGACATCCAGACCCCCCCTAGCGCCTGCCCGCAGCGCGGGCACCACCTCCGGGTAAAAACTATAATATCTCTCAATTAGGCGATATCCAGGCACACGCCGACGCCGCCTCCTAGACCCGTCCCGTCCACCGGCGGCCACACTCAGGGTGGCATGAGGCGCTGGTAAGCGCGCCTCCGCCGCCCGGTTCGCCGGCGGCGAATTAAGTCCGAGTGGAGGTCATCCTGACGGACCCTTTCCGCCGCCTCCTTCTGTGCGATGACTTCCTCACAGAAGGTCGCGACCGCGGCAAAATTCCTGTCGCTACCGGCCATGGAGCGTATGACGGCCGGTAGCGAGAGATCCTCTCCGATGACTGCAGTGAGGACCTGGCGCTGCGTTGCCCAAGTAGAGCAGACCGCTAGCGTGTGCTGAGCTGAGTCCTCACTGCAATCGCAGTGGTGACAGGCGGGACTCAATTCCCTCCTGGCGACCGAGTGCAGGTACTTTCCGAAGCAGCCGTGCCCGGAAAGAACCTGCGTCAGTCGGAAGGAAAGGGTCCCGTGCTGTCACCCTGCCCACTCGACGATGACCGGCTGGAGCGCCTCCACGGCGGCAAAGCCAGCACGTGGAGCCTCCAGCCGGGACGACCAACGAGCCATGGTGGCTCGGCGAGCGGCCTTACGCGGGTTAACAAGAATACTAGTAATGTGTGACCCACGTTACTAGCATTCTCTCCAAAAAAAAAAAAAATGTAGACGACTCTATTAGTTGAATGTACACAAACAGGATAAATGGCTGGAAATACACAAACTAAACTGGTAAAAAGATTGCGAGAAGAAGAAGAATGCACTGTAGTTGGATCAAAAGAAAAAAAAATAAAGGAGGATTGTATTCAAACATAAATTACTAGTAATGTCAAGGTTGCACAAACCTAAACAGAAAACGAAGGAAACCCTCAGCAATTAAGGACAAATGTAGTGTGTTTGTTGATTTTTCTTTAAATTAAGCAACATTGGCGTTTAAAGTGACGAATATTATTGTTATTAACCGACTTATAAGAAGGAAGAGTTTCTACCTTCGGCTATTTGTATCTTTTTTTATAACTTTTTCAATCAAGTGCAGCAAGTTGCAAGACAAACTAAAAATATTACCACCTTATCTGAATAAAGAATCGGGCTTATTAAACTTAAGTTAATATTTTAAGCTAATGAACTGCAGTTCGGTAGTTTACATTATAGAAAGTAATGTTCTAAATACCGTATCTACCCAGTAGGAACGTACGTACCTTACACTAAAAATGTAAAAATAAACGTTATTTATTTTATTATTATTAAACAGTATTTATTTTACGAATGTTGTCAAGGTAAAAGCCCAAACAAAATTTGAATGGACTTTAAAAATGAAGTAATTGCGAACAAATTGATAACATGTGAAATTTTAACGCAGAAAGCTTGGAGGATGCAGTCTACGGAGAATCAAATATGGTATAGGGTCATCAGAGATATTGACCTTTCTATTTCTGAAGAAATTATTTTGAGAACCATCTCCAGTCCTAGATAAGAAAGATTTATTGCACAAACCTCAGCGTACATTTTAAGAACGCCTAATGTGTAATACTGATAAGGAAGGACGGAAGGATTGTGAAAATATACGCTTCTGTTTCAAGGGTTCATTAATAATGCCTCATATCTTCGTTAATGAAATACGTATTAAAGCTAAAAAATATTATATACTAGGGCGCTACATAAGTTTTGTTGTTGTTTGTGAATATTTTTCTTCGAAGTCACTCCGTTTATTTCGACGACCAATTCACTGTATTGACTTTCCTGGTGAATTTTATGTAGTTACAATTCGAACTATTCACCGAGATTTTGTTGTGATAACACTGTACAGATAATTTAATCGGTCGATATCCTCCTGTATTAGGTTTACGTCCTGTTGAGACCTAATGGCTTTTAGATTTTGCAGTCGTCTGCAAAAAGGAATATACTAATAAGTATTATGAAAGCATGATGTCACGTCACGTGTTCGAGAAGTCCAAACCACTTATGACTTCTCCATTGGGTTCCCTTATACATGACATGGGTTCCCTCACTGGGGGGAAATACCGTAGTAGATGCCTTAACGAAACAGGCAACATTTATGGGAATATCAGTTACCCATTTACATCATTTTACTGATTTGTGAGCTATGATCAAAGAGACTGCACTAATATATGGAAAGAGTAGTACTTTGATGAAAGGTCTGAGACTGTTGGTATTTCGTATAAGACGATACAAGCTCCCTCCCACGTTCTTTGGTTTGCAGATTCCGATCTATCTAGATAGACAGTTGTCAGTACCCGTAGACTTCGTTCTGAATATAATTACATGCCCTTTATTTTGTATGCGCCTAACTGGACAAACAAGTGAAACACGATTTATTGTAAGTTAAGCCGTACAACGAGTGGTGAAAGAAAGAAAGAAAAATATTTTATTTGTGTCTCCTACAAGTTAACACCATAAACATACGTCTTAACAATTGGTAACGAAGATCAAATAAGGTACCTGCGTCAGCTATCGTTGCAGATCGCTCTGCAACGCTGGTATTCTTGTAGGCCCCAATAACAATAAGAATATATAAGCAAGAGTATATTATTATAAGAGTATATTATTATACATACATATTTTACATTCATAATTTATATATAAAGAATATTAATAAATGTAATATAAATAATCATATACTATATACATTTTACTTTACATAAATACTTATATTTGACACAATTTAACAAAACAAATGAAATAATAAATAATAATTTTCCTATGAAAATTTCCGAACGCCTTTCCAAAAATCTGTCACCTGTCAGATAAATGATATTAGTGAATTGATATATAATGTAATTTAATGTAACAATACTCTATGTTAATGTATATCTGAAGCTATGTCTTTCGACTTTTGTGAGCGCAGTCACACATGCATCCTACTTACACATGCGTAACATCTCTCCCTCTTAAATTTCCCAACACCTTACTGAATACCTAAAATTACTTCTAAGCTCACTTTAAATTTAATCTAAAAATATTTTTTATAATTGACCGCCGTTTTGCAAACCCTACGAGCACGACCACTTGAAACTGGCTGGTTATCTACTTCTTCCCCATCAAATTCAGGGCAGCTATTGTAACCACTTCCGGTGTCAGATTCTACTAGCTCTTTACTGTTTGATGTCGGAATCTGCTCTTGTGTTGGTTCCTGGGTACAAGGAGCGCTCTCAGTTTGACACTCCATACTTGCAGACGAGCTTACTGTATTTTCCGTATGTTCATCCGTCACCACACTGCTTCCCGTTCGGAGTCTGATGGGAACTGTCAAAAACTCGGTGTGTGTTTCCTGGAGTTTCTTGTGATGAGTGTGTTGAATAGTATTCCGACTGACCGTAATTTTTTTTTATCTGAATTAAGGGTTTTTTTATTACCTTGGTATCTGAATTCTCTAACAGAAATACAAATTTTCCTATTTTCTGTAAATTTTTTCCTTTTTTCCAAATAACATTATTTTTAATAATAAATTTATTGTACAAAACTTCTTCGTTTTCTTTAAACTATCTTCTTATTATTCCACCATAATATTTACACTGTACAGACTGTTTATTATGTAGGCGTAAGTGAAGGTCATTGTCCGAAGGTGGTGAACATGGTGGTTTTAAAATCCAAGCGAGAATGAATTTTTTTCCCAAACCCTAGATAGGCGGGCGAGACCCCTGTGGTTTCATTTCATTTCATTTATTCAAGAACAAGTTTTACTTTGTGTGTGAATATACAATAATAATAGAACAACAATTAATTAATGGAGCCATAATGTTGAATGAATGGAGTTGCGACAATCAAACAAATATTTTTGTATTGCGTTATTAATTATTTTCTTTGAATCATTTGGCATAAGAATGCCGTATGTCTTTTTTTTACGATTTTCACAAAGCTTTGTGCCTGTCCGTTACTGGATGGGCAGCGATTGATTGATTGATTTGTTCCGACCGATTTCGGCCATGGCGACCACTTCAACCCCTAGTCGGAGAGAAGGCGCTGGTGCGCTCGAAGATGGCTTATTTAGCCTATCTTCGCAGCGAAACACCGTGCACAGTAATTATAGGTTATGGCAGCAGGTGGGCGAGCCTTTAACCGGTCGCGTTTGGTATCAAGGTCAGCTTTACGCAAAACCTCGAACTCGCGTACCTGGCTGTTCACCATCGTGCGCCAATCTGGCCGCTGTGCTGCCAAACGTTCCCAACGAGATGGCTCTATGTTGCATCTCTTCATATGTCGCTTTTAGACATCCTTGTACCGGAGGACGGGACCGCCATGATTCCGCTTGCCCTCCTCCAGTTCAGAGTAGAAGATGCGCTTCGCCGCTCTTTCCTCTGCCATGCGAGATACGTGACCGCACCACCGAAGCTGTCGACGCATTAAATAGGCCTCAATGCCATCAACATTGGCTCGTCGCAGAACTTCAGTGTTTCGTACTCTATCGGACCATCTGATCTTCATGATGGAACGGAGGCATTTAAGGTGGAAGCAATCCAGAGTGCGAATGTGGCGGCGGTATACACACCACGTCTCAGAGGAGTATAGGGGGTTTGGCAGCACAATTGCCATATACACTGATATCTTAGTGGCCAGCTTAAGGTCATGCGAGCAGAAAATCTTGGAGCGTAGCTTGCCGAATGCCACGGCTGCGGCACCCACCCTGCTATGGATCTCAGCATCAAGGTCACACTTGTATGTTACAGTGTTCCCCAGATAGCGAAATTTTTCCACCTGCTTCAGCACATCCTCACCAAGTTTTATAGTCAGTGTCTCGTGACCGCGTATGTCCAGGGACATCACCTCCGTCTTGTTGACACTGGCCAAACTTACGGCATGCTTGGTGGAGTGCGGACATCAACTGTCGCAGGCCGTCTGGGGATTCTGCTAGGAAGCACAAGTCATCTGCATACATGATCTCAGTAAGTCTAGCCAAATTGAAAAGACTGCCGTCTGTGCGGAAGTGGATGCGGACTCCTTGAGATACAGTGTGTGAGACTTCTCTAACTACCACCGCAAAGTATAAGGCGAACAGAGTAGGCGCTAAGACACATCCTTGTTTCACCCCACAGGTGACGGGGAAGAAGTCTGTCTGTTCACCGTCTACAGCAACGCAGCATTGCATATCGTCATGCAGGAGTCTGAGGAGTCTCACAAATCTTTCCGTGCACCCGAGCTTGCTTATCACCAACCATAGAGCTTCGCGAGGCACGCTATCAAAGGCTTTCTCCAGGTCAACAAAGCAAAGGTACAGCTGACAACCCTGTTCTCTGCTCTTTTCTTGCAGTTGCTGCACAGAGAATATAGCTTCGCATGTGCCTCGGTCCGGTCGGAAGCCAAACTGGGTTTCAGGCAAAACCTTTTCAGATAATTTCATTAGGCGATTTAAGAGAACTCTAGCAAAGACCTTTCCGGGGGCTGTAAGGAGGGAAACACCGCGGTAAGAGTTGCAGTCAGATCGGTCACCCTTGTTCTTGTAGAGAGCACTTATGCGCGATAGTTTAAAGCTATCCGGAACAAAATATCCTCCTCCCACATGCCAACAAATAATTCCCACACCAACGTGTGCAACTCCTCTCCGCCGTATTTTATCAGCTCTCCCGGAATGAAGTCAATGCCAGCCGCCCGTTTGTTTTATTGCTATCAGTAACAACCTCGTCACACAATAGAGGCTCGTCCAGCTCAAGAGCAAGGGGGAGCTGAGGATGGACAGTAAGATGGTGATGTAAGGTGATTAATACCATTAGTTGACAAAAATGACTGAACTCTGCTGATCTAAACGATGTGCCATTGTCCGTAACGATAAACCGAAGAATGCCAAAGTGTGAAAAAAAAAATGTTTGTCGCATCGATTACTTTTGGTGTGGTGGTGTTATTGTTGAAATCATAACATTTCACCCATTTGCTTATATGCATCTACGACTATCAAGTAAATGTGCGAATTGATTGGGCTTAAGAAGGTGAGAGGCTACTCAAAACTACTACTAGGATATTTCCATGGCGCCAGAGGGGCGCTTGGGGGGTGGGTTGCAATTGAGCGCAAACGCTGCATTTACCTATCATGTTTTCGATGGCTGCATCAATACTAGGAAACCTAAAGATACCTTTCGTCTTACATTTAACTATACCTAGATGCGACCTACATATGTAGTTCATTTAATATTTTATTACGAAGGGACAAGAGAATAACCACCTTATGTCCTCTCGCAATACATCCATTTTCGATCAACAATTGTAAACGACACAGTTGACAATTGTAAATTTAGGATTAAAGAATAAGAGTACTTGATTATTACAGGTCAGTCAGGTTTCCATTAAATGGGTCTATCCAATATTTAATTATAATGGATCTAGCACTTTGTAAGATTCGATAGGCTGTCTTTATACTCACTGGTAATGTTCACTGGCGAGCACCACAGTGTTGAGAAAAACCAACACGATGATGAGCCAGTAGAACGTCTGTGACTTTACGGCTTTCCTGCACGCCCGTTTCATTCGACGGTTCACCTGAAGGAAGTAAAGAATTTTAAATTTTATCTTTTAATGAATCGTTATTATGTTTATAAGTATAAGATTAAGTAGTCTGTCTACCTTCGATAAAGCTACTGCTCTGTGTACAGTGCAAAATTAATATTCACAAGTCAAAAAAAAAAAATCTATTAAATAGAAAGATACACCATATGAAGGTGATAAAATCCCTTTGTCATGATTTCAAGAGTGTAAATCTTTTTACCTTAATTTGTACAATTTAACGTGTAGATAACTTGAAAAGTATATAACATATAATATGTACAGAGTGAGTTTTTCGAGTTGCTAAGCATGGCCAAATCCGAAAAGATGATTATTAAAGACATTAATACTTTAAAATATGAAGCAGTTTATTTAAATCCAACATTTTCCTTAAGTTTGCCGTACATCGTTGCTTCCCAGAATTCGTGTCTTTTTAGCGACTCTATCGAATGGTGTAATACTACAGTTTGTATGTTTTTTTTAAACAGTGGCTTCAATTTCTGGCTAGGATAGGGCATGACACCCCCCAAGACGAGATTGATTTTCCCAATTCCAATGTTGCAGTTTTACTTTTCATCAAAATGCCCGAGACTCCCTTGAGTTCTTTTCGCTATCCCTCATAGTTTCGGATTGGGCCACATAGGCCCACTGGAAAAAAATGCTCTGTATTATGTATTCATCCAATGCTGCTGCTAATTTATGCTTTCCATATGAACACTGCCACTTTTTGTATTTTTTTTTTGCACAGGGACTTACTCATCGCAATTTCTAAACTAACGTTTTAACTTAGACTCATCAATTATAATATTTCTGTAACCAGAGAACAAGGCTCACGGTTGACTCATGCAGCTCTTGCTAGAAAAAATATTAAGCTTCAGGAGCTTTTCACCCTTAAGTAAAATTTCAACAGAATACCACGTGGGATGCTTCTAGACCAAACTCGTGAGGGGCTATAGCATAGGCATCATAACTCATAAAATTAGTTTCATTCGTCAAAACGCACTGCGCACCCATCCAGTGCATCAACGAAACCTTCGAGGTATCTCCCTCTACCCTTCATTAGTGATTGATGAGTCGGTCAAATGTAACATTAGGACTACCTCATTGGACACCCTGTTCTGTATAGAATTAATTATAGGAATAAACTGTTGTCACCTTATCGAAATCTTTTTTCCACACTTTACCAACGGACACCTTTTGCTGTTCTAAAGGTTCGATGCCCAAGTGGTCTGTTGAATCGTGCTCATTCGGTATAGGACCTGAGAACATTAAATACAGTTTTTTTAAACTTATCTCTTATAAAAATAGGTATTGGCCGGTTAGTGCAACCTAGTCGAAATGTCAGGCAATTCAAAGATATATATCTAATACCTATTACGTGATCGCGTTAATTCCCGTAAACACAATTATGCATATATAAGATACATACAAGTCAGAAGAAAACCCATAAAAACTAACATCGATTTTTTTAAAGTTAGTTATTATGAATCTCAATAGCTGAGTGAATAGTTCCAATATAAAATAATACGTACGATTTAAAATCTTTACCTTCACACATTCCACCTACTTTTATATAAAACGGAGGCAAAAATACCTGGATATTCAAACGGTAATTTGCAAACGGATAGTTTTGTTTCAAAAATTCCTATTGAATGCTAGAGTCATCCCCTTTCGGTGATTTAAGTTGTAATTGTTCATTTTTCTAATACACCCTGTATACTTAAATCTTAATTTAATATATCGTTACTTTGATTTAAGATGTATGTAGAACTGACATTCGTAAGCTAACACATCAATCACTTTCGCATTTATAATATTAACTAAGGATGTCGGATATCTCATTAATAAGGTTCCACACTAATAGTATTTTCCTGACCAATACCATAATCTCTTTTTTGATCCACCACGTCGTGTTGGTCAGCGAGTGGCTCCAAATACTCCGCCTGCGTGATCCAGTCGAGGTAGCCCTTCAGATCTTCTTCCAACTGCTGCTTTTCACGCAATTTTTGAAAATCACCCCTGTTCTTTGCCTTTTCTCTTTCTTTGGAAAACTCTCTAGAACAGGTTTATAAATTAAAGTAAAAAAAAAGATTTAACTAATGTTTTACTGCAGTTAAATACTGATAGGGGCAGGTGGACAGTCGTGTTTGTCGATATTAATAGTTAGTATATTTTATATAGTCGAAAACAAACTTAAACTAAATTAAAATTAATGAAAATTAAATAGGTATCACTTTTTTCACAAGTTATGACAATGAGTAGGGGGAAAGATTATTGTAATGTTTAAAAATGAATCTTAATAATATTATAAGTTGTGTAATGCAAACACTTGACATTAAAATCCAATTGAGTTCCAACACAAATAAAGTAGACATACCCAGACAACACACCGAGGATGAGGTTCATGACAAAGAAAGCACCCAGGATAACCATAGAGACAAAGTATATCCACTCCCAACTGTTGCCCATCGCGTCTTGTATCTGAAACATATATATATATATATATAATAATTTATGCATATATCAATGCGATCAGTTTTGCTTTTAATGCTGTAAACGTAAAAAAATAAGCAGGTAGGTAAATATTAAAAGTATTTGAACAATACAATACATTCTATTGGTATCTTAGTATTTTGAAAATACTAAGTAGTATTTTCAAAATACTAAGATACCCAAAGAATGTATCTAAATACAAGCCACAAATTAAGATTTGAAAAGTATTTCAGATTCAATATACCAAATACCTATTTTGTATGTTCATATTTGGCATCTACCTCTTTTGTAATTATATTTGCTGCATTTGTCAGTATTTTGTCGCCATTTTAAAGATGAGGTTTCTGGCGTAAACGAGATGTTTCTACATACAAATACTAACATTATACATAACATCAGTCCATCCTTCGAGCGTGATGCATTGAAACACGGTGAGCATGGAGAGCCCAAAGTTGTCGAAATTGGTAATTCCGAAGTTGGGTCCAATCCACCCCTCTCGGCACTCCATGTCATCGCTGATCATCGAGCAGTTGAACCCGTTGTCCAAGTCACACGGGTGAGGGGAGTCCATGATCTCATCTGTGAATAAGTGTATGTAATTTAAAGATTTATTTAAATATAACACAATTACTAATATCGGTTTAGTTTAACGTTCATTGTATACGGCAATTAAAAAATATGACTAATACTGTAAATTTATTTCTACAACACAGTAAATATTTAATATTAACACAATTAATAATAATAATAATAATTTCACACATCTCACACACGGCCGTCTGATCCCAAACTAGGCAGAGCCTGTACTATGGTAACCAGATTACTGATAAACATACTTATATATTTCTAAATACATAGATATTATAGATAAATTACACCCAGATACAGAACAAATGATCAAGCTCATCACACAATTATTTGTCCTGGGTGGGAATCGAGCCCACGACCTCTGGCTCAGCAGTCAGGGTCACTAACCACTAGACCAACAGGCCAGTCTATTGTTTTGTGGTTTACTTTCATAATTTGTACCATGCAAAACAATGATAAAACACTAGTAAATGTTTTACCTCCACGATCAAAGCCTACATTCAAATATTCCTCAAATGCGTTCAATGCAAATGAGAAGTAAATATTTTACGTAAGGGTTATGAAGCATTGGCCAAGTGGCCAGAGAGGCGATCTTCTTACGTCACTTACGATAAATACAGAAATTTCAATAAATGTTTTGTATTACAATACTAATCAGGATTTTTTTCTGACCTGTGAACTTATTAAAACAGCTCTTGTGCATTTTCCCGGAGAAGAGCTCTAAGCCAATGATTGCGTAGATGATGATAACAAAGATGACCAGTAATGCGATGTGGAGCAGCGGCACCATCGCCTTCAGGATTGAGTTCAGCACTATCTGGAGACCTGGAAAACGTTTGATATTAATAATAAAAATTAAATAAATAATTGCTTAAAGGCGTAAAATAAGTTTTCAAGTTGTAGTGAAACTATTTAATCACTTAATACCCGATTCATATAGTCGTTCTAATGATAACGCTTGTTCACGCTTAAGTTAGGGCATGGACGGGCGTTGTCAGTAAAACGACAGAATTGATTGACAGCAAATATAACTCTCAAAGCCATATAGATCTGTTAACAATTAACAAGAAGGATAATTTCATGATATTTACTTTTTAGGGAGTAACGAACGCGTTTTTGAAGTGAAAACTTCTTTAGCGGCGTTGAGCACTTTTTGAGATGGGTGAAAAATGTTAAACTCGCGTCAGATTTCAGGGTCACGTAACATATAACGTATCACACGTAACGTATCGGGAGGGAGGGAGGCAAGGCGGGAGAGAGGGAGGGAGGGAATCTAGGGAGGGAGAGTGGGAAGAGTGAGGAGAGTGGAAATAGTGGGGAGAGTGGGGAGAGTGGGGAGAATGTTGAGAGTGGGAAGAGTGAGGCGAGTGGGGAGAGTGGGGCGAGTGAGCGAGTGAGTGAGTAGGAGAGTATGTGACGTTTTAAGTTCGTCGTATCGTTTAAGTTTGCACTTCTGTCGGCAGTCCCATGACTGCCTCTTTTTTTTTATAAACAAGAAGAGCACAAAATCAATACTAAAAGTAAGTTCATTTTGACACCCCACTAGTCCCACTACCGACCCGAACTACTGATGCGAAGTTTTGATAGACATGCAACATTTTTATATTACGCACGGCCATTAAACAATATTCAATGTTTACATAAGAACTGAAAAACTTTAATGGTGACGCAAAAGGAATCATTGAAAAGATCTTTGTAGAAATACAACATTGTAAAAGTTTTCATCATGTAACGAGAAATAAATAAAAGTTACTTGTTCCTCGTGCTACGTATTTTAATTATTGTATATGATAGAGGCGGGGGTTTTATTGTTTAATGAGATAACACATGGATAAGGTACAAATGTTCCAACTCACTGGGCACGCCAGAGACAAGCCGCAAGGGCCGGAGCACCCTGAATGCCCTCAGCGCTTTTACGTCGAACGCGTCCTTGAATATGCTCGATAGTACTGTGCTCACCATTCTGGAATTTACACAACTCGTAGAGTAATAGCTACTTGTGAATGTAAATAAATGATGCATTTAATTATTATTATTACATTGATCATCACACAGACAAATTAGACAATAAGTTTTTTTACGAATAAGGATTTAAACATTGCAAGTAAACTTGATTTATGATGATGATGATTTAAAAGAGTTGAAAACTATGTATTTATATATGTATTATGTTATTATTTTATGGGCTAGAAATATGTAAAGGACTTTGATCAAATATGTATCTGTACAAAGTAGTTACCCAATGACAACGATGGTGAAGTCAAGCAAGTTCCACCCGTTGCGCAAGTAGGAGCCCGTATGCATCACGAACCCGTACGCGATGATTTTCATTACGCACTCACCCGTGAATATTACTAGGAACACGTACTCTATTTTTTCCTAGAAAATATGAGATTAACACACTGATTACTTAAATCGTCATTATTATTAAAAAGTTTAAGATAGCGTTAAGAAGACGAAAACAATGTGAAGTCATTCACGTAAATTTGCTGCAAGCATCATGCTAGTATCTCGAACGTCGTGTATTACATGTCTCATGTCCATATGTTATAAACAAAAGTGAAGTTGGATGTGTATACTGACAAGAACCCAGTTGGTGTAATTGGAGTCGCTGGCGGGGTAGGGGGTGTAGACGGCAAGCGCGATGCAGTTGGCGAAGATCGTCGTCAGGATCATCCACTCGAATGGTCTGTGCTTGAGTTAAGGTTCTACGTCTTTTTTATTTATTTTATATGTATTGGTATCTCCAACAAGGAATGACACCTTACGTGCTATATTAGGTGTACAAAAACAAGGAGTTGATGTTCTTCTTTAATTACACTAGACCACATCATGCCAAAAACTATACAACATCCTGGTGCTTTTTTAATTATTTTTCTTTTTTTTCCAATAAATGCTTCAAATAATTATTAATAAATAAAGTAATGCCAACACAAACATCGGTCGATAGTATATAGCAGACAAAAATTGAGAATTTAAATTTAAAAACTAAATTACAAGTTAAATGCTTAGAAGTAAAACACCTACTAGAACATACCAAAACCTATCAAAACCTCGGCTATTTCCTACTTCTAAGCTTTACGACGAAGCGCAAGTTCTCACTGTGCGCCAGCTTTACATAATGCTATCTATACTTCACAAATACAGTGGCTTACCCGAAGACAGAAGAAAGCACATAGCTCAGACTTGTAGAAACTACGTAGTGTGGGAGCCGACTGCCTTAAACACCTTATTTAGACAACGGTTTATTTTATACCGAGGAGGTATGCTGTTCAACAAAGAAAACAAAGTAGTTGCCTTGTCCAACTGTAGTAAGCAGAATGCAAATATACAATTTATAAATGGTTACTGAAACCTAGTTTCTCGGAAACAGAAAAAATCCTAGATGTAAGAATATGAATTGATGTGTACAATATATAAATATATGTGGAATATATATACAATTATGTTATTAAATTTTGTAAATTACTTTAGGTATTATATTATATAACACATTTATTTACAATTATTATATATACACTACATATTACAAACAAGAATTAAAGAACGTATAAATCATTGTTATACAATAAAACTTGTTTTTTTTATTATAGGGGACAAACAGGCAGAGGGGTTACCTGATGGTATGTGACTACCGCCCATGGACACCTGCAACTCACAGACACAAGAGTCACAAGTGCGTTGCCGGCCTTTGAGATGGGAGTAATCTCAGCTCTTTTCTTGAAGGTTTGAAGGTCGTATCGGTCCGGAAATACCGCAGGCGATAATTTGTTCCAGAGATTAGTTATGCGATGCAAAAAAAATCTGGAGAACCGCACAGTGGTGGATTGCCAATTATCCAGGTGATGGGGATGAAAGTTTTGTCGTGTTGAACGATAGCGAAACGTTGCGGCCGGTTTAAGTCCGAACAATTCCTCCACATGTGATAGAGAATGCAGAGTGAAGCTACATCTCTACGCAACGCCAAGAGGTCAAGCCGATCTGAAATATACTGCAATCGACGATTTGAGTCACTCTCCGTTGAATGCAGCCAAGAAGCTGGTACTGGGGTGCTCCTGCATAGATATGAGAACAGTATTCCATATGCGGCTGAACCTGCGCCTTATAAAGTAGGCGGTGGGCTGGGGTGAAATACTCGATAATACTGTCTCGATCTATTCAGCACACCAAGCTTCTTCGAGGCTAATTTGGCGTTACCCTCCAAGTGACCGCGGAACTGGACTTCGCTCGATATATCAACACCAAGGATTCCGATACTGGCTGTGGCAGTCAGGGAAGTGCTCTCAAAGCGAGGTGATATGACAAACGGTATCTTTTTGGTGCTGAACGCGCAAACCTGTGTCTTCATTGGGTTAAATTGGACTAGATCAAGTCGACCCCAATCAGACACTCCTTCTGAGGAGGCTTCGACTTCAGACACAAGTTTGAATCGACTCTCAGTGACGTTTTCCCGAGAAATGTTAGCGCGGCCGGTATACAAGGCATCACTCGTGCTATCATCGGCATAGCAATGAATGCTACTGATTTGCAGCATATCATTGATATGCAGAAGAAACAGCGTGGATGATAGCACACAGCCTTGTGGGACACCAGCATTCACTGACTTGAAGTCGGAGCATGCACAGTCTACAACGACCTTGATGCGAGAAAACTGGTGATCCAGTTGCACAATTTCTCGGGAAGCCCATAGGAAAGAAGCTTCGAGAGAAGCGCTTTGTGCCAGACCCGATCGAAGGCCTTCGCTATGTCCAAACTGACTGATATCGCCTCCCCATTGGTCTCGATCGCGTGTGCCCACCAGTTGATAATTGATTCCATTATCTTGGAGAACAAGGTGGATATGGTCATAGGTCTATAGTTGAACGGATCCGAGCGGTCAACTTTTCTAGGGATCGGGTGCACTAAAGGTGTCTTCCATGAGTTCGGGACGACGCCGAGAGATTAGGAGAGCCGATAAAGGCGCGTTGAAACCGGTGCCAACTCTGGAGCACACATCTTCAGCACGATGGGAGAGATTCCATCGGGCCCACTCGACTTATGAACATCGAGGAAAAGAAATGCTTTACGCACTGAGCTTTGGAAGAAGCGGACTTCCGACATACAGCTGTCGCACCGCGGTATGGTCGACGGTACGTTTCCCCCATCATCCAAAATCGAGTTGGACGCAAAGAAAAAGAGTTTGCCCAAAAGGTCGGCTTTCTCCTTTGCGTTGTGGGCCAACGAATTATCTCCCATTAGCAGGGGTGGAAGGGATGGTCTACAAAAATTCCCCTGGACAGCTTTGGCAAGAGACCACAATGGACGAGTTCCAGAAAGGAGACTCCAGTCTCTCACCAATTCCACCGATGTGCTCCGACTTCGCCCTGGCAATGTCTCTTTTGAAGGACCTGGAGGCAAAGTTGAGCTGCTTTTTTAACGTCCAGTGCATTAAAAAGCAGCTCAACTTGGCCTCCAGTACACATCCTGTACTGCCGCTGCATTTGCCAAAGCTTGGTAACATTCCTGCTTTTGGCGGGACGCCATTTTGCAGAATCGACCAAACCAAGGCTGGGATTTGTCACCAATGGGAATCAGAGAGGATGGAATGAAAAGCTCCATTCCCTGAAGCACCACATCAGTGACAGAACCGGCAGCGACGTTGGGATCATCCGGCTGGAAGCAGACCTGCCTTAAGGGGTAGGACGTGAAGAAGATTCGCCGTGAGTGTCACCTTACTCCGGATCAGGCAATGGTCCTAGGAGCCAATTGGGGCCTAAACGGAGACTTGGCAGTCGTCCGGATGAGAGGTCAGCAGAAGGCCCAACAGTAAAGGCTCGTGGCTTTCTTCATCTGGGATTCGCGTAGGCGTTGCTACGATGGGGTCTGCTGCAGTGCAGAGTCTGTAGCCATTTGGACGTGGTCGATCAATCGGTCAGTTTCGGCATCACCGCTATGGGACCTATAGAGGCATGCATAGACGCGGGGATGGTCGTCGCTGTCTACACGGAGCTAAAAGATGGAAAGCTCCCTGCCTTCAAGATTGCCGAAGCGGCGAGAACTGATATCATCTCTAACGTACACGCACACACCAGCCCTAGAAACAAAGGAGTACTCCAGACCATACCCAGGGTAGGAGAGATAGGATGTGTCCGCTGGAGTCGATATCTGCATCTCATCTCGGTTAAAAAGAGCAAGGCCGGCTTTGCTGTTTCGAGGTGGTGGTGGACAGCTTTGAGGTTGGAATGTATGCCCCTGATGTTGCAGAAGTCCACGGTGAGCGTGGCAAGGGGTGCCTTGGTATGCTTGCTCTTACCCCGAGCAGATGTTTTTAGCGCGGTTGTGCCCTCCCCAGAGTACGAGGGGCAGCCTGGGCGTCCACGTCCAGATCCATTGTGTTCTGAGTGTGGATGCCCAGAGGGGGATTCTCCAACGCTAGCGCAGCTGATATCCCCCTGGGGTAATGTACTTTTTAACGGTGCCATCATTGGGGGAGGGGGGGTTGGGGTTGGACCTCCGGTAAGGTCACTCACTCAGCGAAAAGCAATGCAAGCATTGCTTCATTGCCTGTTTTCGGTGAGCCCGTGTTATGACTCCAGTCGAGCCGGCCCCACTCAAGTCAAGTCAAGTTTATTGCTGAACACAGGTAAGTTTACAACTATTCAAGTTCATGTGTAAATGCGCAGTTCACTGTGCTCTGCCTCGTTGGGCATGCAAATTTTTAACACAAAATTTTAATTTACACAATACATTTCAATATCTCAAACAATAAAAAGAAGAAGAAATCATGTCAGAATTAGCAAATAAAATATACATGTTAGAAAGTCTTATGAATTTTGATTAGGAATAATTGTTGTCAACTTGTCAACTGTATGTTCTATAACATGATATAATTTGTTGAGATGAAATAAACATTTTTATTATTATTATACCAGTGAGCTGTGTGCGGATTAGGGATTTATATGTTTATTGTCTATTTGACAAAAACGTCTATGTCTTCCGGGGAACATTTAGTTATTTATTTTTATTTATTTATAGCACACACACATACATTTTTTTTTCATGTGGATACCCCCTCGGGTCATCACCACACCGGAGCTGCCAGTGAAGTGGTATGTCGGAATCGAACCGACTAAATCCACACGGTGTTTCGTCATAAATGAGTCTATTGCAAGGGACTCGGGTATACCCTAGGAAGGAAGTCCCCGAGAACCCCGGCAGACCTTGGCCGCCTCTTAAACAAAAGGCAGCCACGCCCTTGAGTCTTTGCCTCCCTTCCAGTGTAGAGAGGCGCGCGCGGAACACGTCGCGCCATCAGTTACCCCCAGGCCAGCGCTCATGGAGGCTTGAGATCATTCTGCGCTCTCCGGCGCCTGTTGCCTCTCCTTCGGGCCGGGAGAGTACTAGCCCTCTCCCGTTCCCTTTCCGCCGTCTCTTTAGCGGACATCACTTCCTCAGAAAAAGAAGCAGCGGATTCCCACGCACTCTCTTTTTGGGCCCAGCGACAGAACCATGGTATGTATTTAAAAACAAATTAAAGACGTATTTATTGAAAAAAAGCTATTATAGTGTTGAGGAATGTATAAATGACAAATGACAGTGTATTTCATATTTTATTATTAGTTTTTAACATCGTAATGTAGTTATTAATAGATTTATTGAATTATGTAATTAGGAAATGTAATGTATTGTTTCAACACAATGTATTTTGTTAAGAAATAAATGACTTCTGACTTACATTAACGGGTAGAATGGGTACACACCGTACATCTTCTCGCCTGTTCCATATATCCCTACCAAGTAATCCCCACTGGTAGGGATAGTTGGATTTTTTTTCCAACTATCCCTACTGGTAGGGATAATTGGAAATTTTATGACCAAGCCTGTTCCATATATCCCTACCGGTAGGGATAATTGGAAATTTTATATCTGTGCCTGTTCCATATATCCCTACCGGTAGGGATAATTGGAAATTGTATGTCCATTTTCTCTACTGCCTAGATGTACTATTAGAAAGAAAATATTTTCCGCAGTTGGGATATTTTTAATTAATGTGTAAAAGAATACGAAAAAAAATGTAATAATTACTAATTAAAAACACAAGTTCATTTTGCACAACGTATACATAACATGAAATTATACTCCTACTAGCTGTGCCCGCGACTTCGTCCGCGATGAATAGTGTATTTATTTCGAATCCACAGCCTAAAAAATAAGATTCAAGCTTCTAGCTCTTAATATAACGATACTTCCATACAACTTTTCATCCCCACCTTTCAACCCCTTACACCCCTTTTTTCGCATTAAAAAGTAGCCTATGTCCTTTCTCAGGCTCTAGACTGTGTACCAAATTTCATTTAAATCGGTTCAGTAGTTTTGGCGTGAAAGGTGACACAGACAGACAGACAGAGTTACTTTCGCATTTATAATATTAGTAAGGATTGTACAGTACAATGTATTCCGGTAATTCTCAGATAGAATTTGTGTCAATAAGTTTATTAAGACACTTTTTAAACGACTTCCAAAAAAGCGGGATCTCAAATCGAATTCATAACATAAACATACGTAACATACACACAAAAAAAAGTTAAGTAGGGATAGTTGGATTTTTTTCCATTTATAGATACTTTTCCAAGTACCTCTACTGTTTTGAAAATGTAAGTCAATTGTATTATATAAATTGACTTACATTTTAAAAAGGTATTTTTAAGTATTAAGGTATTTTTTAAGGTATTTTTTAACATATTACGTATTTGGTGGTTAGACTGAGTTCCAGCAAACACAATGACAGTAAAATCGTAAAGTACAACTAAGAAATAGAGGTAAAATAACAATATTTCTGCATTTTAATTATGACAACCCAAATATAACAATAATATAATAATAATAATTGTTTATTTCAGACTGAGTCCATATTTGTTATTATTATATTATATTGTATATATATTATATTATATTGTAAATATATTATATTATATTATATTATATTAATATGATGATATATGGTTTGTTTACAAAGATTCCATATCCAATTTGGCTCAAGTACATCTAGGCAGTAGAGAAAATGGACATACAATTTCCAATTACCTATCCCTACCGGTAGGGATAGATGGAAAAAAAATCCAACTATACCTACCAGTGGGGATAACTTGGTAGGGATATATGGAACAGGCGCATCTTTTGATATAAGTGTCTCGTGAAGTAGTGAATTCATTTTGAATACGCTCGAGCATAGTTGCGTATTTTGCTTCGTGTGGGGCCCATATGCCAGCATTGTGTTCCAGATAACTCCTGACCAATGCGTCATATAATACCTTTACTGCGGTAATATTGGTAAATCCACGAAACTGAAACTAACCTAACCTAAGCTCCGAAACATGAAACAGTGTTGTACTGATGTACAATCCTAGCGAGCGGCGAGTGTTTTCCCAAATTTGTTCGGCATCGCAGTGGTTTGAGTAATGGGCGAGAGACTCTGAGAGGAACGTTAATACTTATTTTACTAAGTAGATCCGGATAATCTATGGCACTATTAAGCAATTTATGTAGAAATATCAGATCAGACATGGTTCGGCGTGATTTGAGATCCATAACTTTAAAATAACTTAGTCGTTTCTAGTAATGTAGTGGATGGTTTTTTATGGTTAACTTTGTCGAAGGCTTTCGAAACGTCAGTATATACTGTGTCAACTTGCAGACCTTGATCCACTACCACTGTTAATTTAGTAACGTAAGTAACAAGATTAGTATTTGTAGACTTTTTCACACTAAACCCATGCTGATTAGTGGATAAGAACTTTTTTTACGTGATCATATAACGTTGGATATACAAGTGATTCGAAGGCCTTAGACAAAGTACAAAGAATTGAGATGGGTCGATAGTTAAAAATTAATTCCCGTTTCCCACTCTTAAATATAGGCACTATTCTAGCCTCTTTCCATTTATTCGAAAAAAAACGCCAGTTTTAATTGACATATTTTAAATAACTGCAACTGATGCTACAGACAAGTAACGAGCTCATCTCAACCAACTTATTGGGGGAATATTGTCAGGCTCGACACGTTTACACGTGTCTAGACTTGAAAGTTTTTTACGGACCGTCTCAGGTAGGAAGGAAAAGTCATTGATGGGTAATATTGGGATTGAGGTAATAGGCAGATTACTAGTCAGTTCATCTTGGTCCTAGCTTGGTGGAGCAAAACCTGAAGAGAACTGTTCTGCTAATAAATTTGAAATGGCCTTACTACCATAAGCACTAACATTACCGAGGGACATTTTTGAAGGGTAGGTGCATGACCTCTTAGGAGGTGTTTTAAGTGAGGCTAAAGGAATTTGGAATCCCTTTTTATTTTGTTCTTAATTTCGCGTATATAATCATTATAACATTTTTGAGTAAATCTTTTACAGTATTTTTTGAGATAGTTAAATTAAATTATATCTAATGGATTGTTATATTTTTTCACTTTAATGCGTATCTTAATTTTTTGCTTAAGCAGTTATTGACTTTAAAACCATTCACACAGCCAGCGCAATTTAATATTGACATTTTTGCGATGAGTCGTGTAGCACAATTCAAAAGTTATCACTAATATGTAGTATGCTTGCAGCGAAGACCAAAGCAGTACACGTCTAGTAATGAACAGCAATTACAGCGGTGCAGCGAATATTTGCTAAAAAAGTATACAAACACAAGCGGTGCACGACGTAAGCAGCGCAAAGGTCATTTGTGCCATGCAATATGCCTCACTTACGCGTTTATATCGATGGGAGTTACTGATCACTCAAACTTTTCATGTTAATTAACTATCGCGTCGGATCCCGCTGCGAGATTGCTACGTTCATCAGGTATTTAACCAAAATCATTTTTTTATATAGATACAATTAGAAAAGGGTCAATATGTTTAGGCCGGGTTGCCTATTAAAATGTGCGTAGTGAATTTGATATAATAAACAATGAATATACGTCATGAAGGTATAACTGTAACAAAATATTACCTGCTCACACCTGGCCGCGTAGTGAATCATTTTTTTCCCAAAAAATCAATTAATATTAATTTAATTTAAAATACTAGCTAGCGGGCACATTTTAATGGTCAATTCGGCCAAAACATATTCACCCTTTTATAATTGCACATAAAAATTTGATTTTGATTAAATATGCTCCATGAACGTAGCAATCTTGTAGCGGGATCTTAGACTATTGCCGGTGACTGGTAGGTACTAGGGATGTCCCCGTGTTATCTTGCGCAGTCCTTAAGGACCTTGCCTTGTCTTCTAGAGACTATTTACCTGTAGGTACACGTCAATATACATGTTGTTTAGTACTCAATCCCTCTAGGGTGAGTGTAAGAACTACCCCAGCTAGGGTAGCTTCTTCTGTCACTAAGCATTTCTATCCCCTTGCAAATGTTTTTAAAAAATCTGATATATTCGGCAACTAAACCCTTGACATTGCTTACCTTGACCCACAAAGACCTATTTTTATGCTAGAACTATCGGTTTCTAAGGGTTTATTGTCTTTCATTTATACATAGTTTGCGCTGTTTGGATCAGTGCCAATTTTTTAAACCATTGACGGCCGGCAATGGACGGGATTACTGCGATTATTACAATGTTTAGAGGGGTTCATGATATTTGTTTGATATTTGTTCCTGGTTTGATAACACTGACTTTGATTAAGCACTGAAATGTTTTATATTCAGAGATCACCTTTAAACTCGTGAATGCTGTATTGAAGGTAGATTTAGTGTGTTTTGCTAACATGTATCTTTATATTTTGTGTATAACGTGTATTAATACTCTTCTACACTACAGTTATTTTAAGATTCCCCGATTAACATAGGATTTTAAAATGATCACAAAAAAAATCGGGATACAACCCCGAGACGTCAGTCTATCCAACATCACACTGATTACACAACACAAAACCTGTAATTAGAAACAACACGTAATTCTTTGTATTCGCATTACAACTTCTACTAATCACCTAAATAGTAATTTTTAAAAATAATGTTAAAAAACTGTACAAAATCGAATGGACTGTAGGACACATCACCAATACAGAGGCTGCAGATACAACTCGTAGTTCGTTATTATGGTGTAGATTGGTACTTAATCTTCTATTGAATATCGTCCTAAAAGTAAAGTTCACAGAAGGTACGTGGAATTATAAAGCTTGTTATCACTGCGCTAGACAGCAAATATTAGTAAGAAAATCTTGTTATAATTAGTAAATAAGTTCTCCGGAAAAAAGCCCTTAACGGCAAATATTTCCGAGTCCTAATCATGAATCATGATGAACCGTTTCATTTCCTTGGGAATGTCGCATGAAACACAGACTATTTAGGTGATTTGTTCCAATTTCAATAATATTTTTCTTGACATTTTACGAAATTGAAGCGCCCTTCAACTTCTGTGTTGTAATTCGACGCAGCCTACACAAAATTATTAGGAGGAGAAGAGTCAATTGCCTCCTACACAGACGAGGATTGTTTATCAAAAATACAACCTTTATTAATATTTTAAAACGTTTGTACCCGGACCACCCCTTTCAATGGTGGAGATTATGTTTTATTTACTTACTGTTTGCTAGTCCAGCTATGTAGATTGTTTAAATAAGTAGAAGTATAGTAAATGTTCATAAAGCACCTTCTATGTGATATTGTATGTACTGAGGTTCTTTTTTATAACCTGACCTTGACGCAAATGTAGTGTCGTCTGACATGTGGCTCTTTACTTGGGTTAAATATGCCGAAACATTGTAAAGTTAACAAACCTAGTGCGGAATCAGATTGTCATTGATTTAGCAGGTACTTATATTTTTTACCTTTCAAGCACGAAAAACACAGAATTATATCTATCACTATCTATAGCGCTTTAAACGAGTAGTGAGGAATATACGGATTTATTTAGAAATAAGTGTATTTATAACGAACGTTACCAGGAATGCCAGTGCGGTAGAACACACTATATCGCTACTAAACTGGTCAAATATTAATAATTACATTTATAAATAATGTATTTGGCATTGATCATGTAAAAGTCAAAATATTTGTTTAAAGACGATCACGAATATTGCTGGTTATCGGGTGCGAGTTGGCTGGCTCCCCGCCAGCATCCGTCTTTCAGATATATCGATTTTAAATATAATATATTGATCATGCCCATTATTTATATCCCGGTGCTAAGGCGATGCATAAACTTTTATACAATATTTTTATTAAATACTGTATTATGCTGTATACTATTTGCTAAACCTGATTTATGTTTTAATCACTATAAAAATCTTTTAATAAAAACAAACTGTTATCCCATCTACTATTAACGAGTCATCAATAATATTAATTTAGTCATATTAATACTCGTAACTCATATTATAAAGTGAATGCATTAAGAATACTATAATTGTTTCCGGTACATTAGTTGATAGAACTAAATTTATTAAATTGAATCAACATTATAGGCATCCTCTGTCAACCTTTGGGTGAAACAAAGATAAACAAAAACAACATCATTTTATAAATGACGATCCTACGACTCTTGGTATCTTTGAAAGAAAGAAACAAATAAAGAAAATACATTTATTCTGGTACAACTAAACGAGACGCTAACAGAGTGAAACACTTACTTGACATGGACGTCACGTCGGTCCGTCTTATGGGAGAAGGTCTTACGCTTTGCGCAATCGGATTTCATTATGAAGCCCCATCTCGTGCCACTGTTTACAACTGGTTTAATGAGTTTAAACGTGGTCGAAGCAAACTCACTGATGATTCTCGAGAAGGACGTCCTTCTTCGGTGACTACTGAAGATAACGTGAGTGCTGTGCGGCTAATGACAGAAGCTGATAGAAGGGTGGTATATCAACAGATTGGGGCAGTTAGAATTGGTATAAGTTAAGTACTAGAAGTCTTACATAAACATTTAGGCGGCAAGAAGCTTTGTACTAGATGGATACCTCATAATTTTACAGAAGATCAAAAACGCCGTCGTTTGGATTGGTACCGCTCAATGCTTGAAAAGTATGGAGTATGTAAGATGAAAACTGGATATATTGTTATGAACCCGAAACCAAAAAGACAATCTGCGCAATGGATGTTTCCATTCGAAGATTTGCCCACAAAACTAAAGAAGGGCAGAAATCAAGGGAAAAAGATGATTGCCTCATTCTTTGGATGGACGGGTCATATTGCAACAATTATTCAAGAAGATAAAAGGACTGTTACTGCAGATTGGTATGTCAGTCATTGTCTACCAGTTGTTTTGGAAAATGTTAGACGGCAGCGCCTAACCGGCGACGGTGATTAAAACGGAACGGAGACTACTTCGAAAAGCAATAAAAATATTAACAGGCTCTTATATCATTCCGTTTTTTATTTTCTAATAACTTTCAGTGTGACCCCCGTATTTCGATCCGAATCATATCTCTTTGGTTGACGACTTATTGTGTATGAACAACCACAAAGGGCTTTAAGCATTGTGCCATTAGTTGGTGATGTGATCGATACAATGTCTGGTTGTTAGTGCCTCGTACCAAGATCTGCTCACGTCAATAACAACATTGTTAGTTATTGTTTATTTACATGATTACATATAATAAGTATCGTAATAGAAATCGTTATATCGCCAGTATTGCAGGTATAAAAGCAGTTCCGTCAAGGATATTTTCAAGGAAAATGTTTTTGTTATAATTCTGAAAATAAGCAGCACAATACAAAATAAACTTGATGTCGTGTTTCAGTGGTTTCTGCGAGTACAGGTTAAAAGTAAAGCAACACAAACAAAGAAACCCGTAGCATTTGGTTTGAGTAGAATCATAATTGAACCAGCAAGTAGGATAGGAGCCATAACTCGGAAAAGGACGTAATAAAAAAAATTGTCTAAGAAAATTGTTCTGGCCGTACAAAGTATACCTGTATTCCCGGATTTTAAAGAGAAAAGATTCTGTTTCTTAAAAAAGTCTCACTCTTTGTAGAAGTCTCGCTCGTGTCTGTAGGCTCCGCTGATATTATTACATAACTTGATAAAAATATATAATTTGCAATTACTTTTGCTGCCTCCTACATATTTACTTTAAATTTGGATTGTGCACTATGCAGGTAGAAATTCATTTGTCTGATTGTAAAGATTGCTTCATACGTATTAGTTTAGCGTTGTTTTCCTTAAAGTAAATTGTACTTATACATACACGCGGTATTTAGCTAGTAAATAAAAGCAAATAACATAGTCTATACGATTTCGATTATCAGGAAACATTAGAATCAAACTGAGCATGTTCTCAAGATTGTAAAGCAGTTTGCACAAAGGATACTTCCACTCGACGATATCGATGCAGACCTTCCGCAGCGGGTTCTTGAGGGTGAGGCAGAAGAGTGCGCGCTTTGGCCGTTCCTGTTGCATTTTAAGCCCCCGGCGCGGTGGCTTCCGGGGGACTGGTGCAGGTTGCTAGCAGAGAACATGCAAATAAAGATTTATTGCGATGTTTGTATTATCTCCTATATCAGCACTTTTTACACTAAAACTACTCGTACTTTTATCTATTTACTGTCGTATTGTCCATCCAAAGGTTGCCTGTAAGAGATTGCTTTTAGCGATAAGGCCGCTCTTCGTACATATTCACTAGATGTATGTACCTCTTCCATGTAAAAAAATATTTTGGTGTACAATAAAATTTATTCTATTCTATTCCTGACTACTGTGCGAGTACTGGTAGGTAAGAATGCATCTCAAACTCTTACTTGTTTAATAGCTCTGATATCTTACAGTTTAACTTCCTCAATTGTTGTTTGATTTTATTTATTCAAGCTCTGTTTTGTAAAAAACATGCTCTGATATTTATTTTTAACTAGCGACCCGCCCCGGCTTCGCACGGGTGCAATAATGATACTAAATATACTACAGAATGTCTTTATATATAACGTTCACTTTTTTGTCATTAGACAATACAAACATGTTTTCTTCAGAGGTTACTCTTGAAAGAGCGACATATAATTGGCCATGTGAAAAACACTCAACACTCAAATCTAAGCCTGCAAAATTTGATAGTTTGACCCTGCGATTTATTAATGGTCATTGCAAAAATATCTTTACCGGAAATTGTCCGGCCCTCTGGCCGTTACCGCCGCAACCGCTATGTCCCTGCATTTCAAATCTGTAATATCTTCGAAAATATTCATTGAAATTACATGCTGTTAAGGGCCATTTTGATCTATATTAAATGCACAATGTATTTAAGGTACTTAATTGGATAAGGATTAATGCTGTATTGCTTAAAATCGCTTCGTAAATAAGCCATTATTTCTCGCAAAAAGTAAAGGATAAAAATGGTTATTGTGGGTTATCCCTAAGAGATAAATATATACCATCACGGACTTTTTTGTAAACCTTTTTAAGGTGTACAATACTGTGGTACATTATTTTGATCTATCTTGTAGGGTTCAGCCAGCGTTTGCAATGTAAACGCAAAAAAAATGTGTTTATTTACGATATCACATTATAAACCTCTAAAGTTATCAGTGTTTCTCTACTACTATGCTACTATACTATTATGCATGTATTATACATATAAACCTTTCTCTTGAATCACTCTATCTATTAAAAAAACCGCATCAAATTCCGTTGCGTAGTTTTAAAAATCTAAGCATACATAGGGACAGACGGACAGCAGGAAGCGACTTTGTTTTATACTGTGTAGTGATTTATTTGTGTATTCACGAAATAGGTATTACATACCTCTGAATTACCTGAAGTTTCGATCAGGTTGCACTGGCCGTGGTCACAGGTTGACTGGCTTAGTGGTGCACGTCCTCCGTCGCCGAGATCGTGTCGTGAGGTAGAAGGTTCTTCATCCACCCGCACATTTTCGATATTATTGTTTCGCCATATACCGTCACATACTATACTAACAGTGTCCCTATTTTGTAAGCAAACCGATATGTACTTATGGGGGTGACTTACCCTTCGCAGAAAGGAGGGGAAAAATCGTGCCGGAATGTCGAGCTGACGCACGTGGCTTGAATATCTTCTCAAATTCCTTTCTTCGCCGGTTCTTGAGTAGTATCACCACCAAGACGTTTTTATTGTTGACAGGGAACACTCGCGTGTGGTTTTAAATTGATTTAAAGCGATTTAGTTATTACTTTAGGAGCGATTAGCGTGAACTCCAATGCGTGCGCGTCGATGGTTTTTTTGCGAGAGAGAGAGGGGGAGCGGAAGGTGAAGGATGTATATATATAACAAGGAAATGTGTAAATGAATGTTTAATGCTTATGTAGTATAACTTTATCCTATAAATGTGTGAATTAAAAATATGATATAATTATAGCGTAATTGGCGTTTACAACTTATTTTGGTGTTTATCCGACTGTACATAAAATCGAGGTGGCATATTTTTTATCACTGGATTCCACGCTATAGATAATTTGAAACCATCTTCCCGATTAAAAGCTTTGTGTTTTTTAATTTCAATCGCTTCACGTACAACTCTTGAGTAAAAGTGACATTCCGTGGAGAGGACTTGCGTACGGTGAAACGCAATGCAGTGATTGGTGCCCGCTTCGAGTGCATGTTCTACAATCGCTGATTTGCTAATCTGTCGTTTCTTCACAGCAGCAATATGTTCTTGGACCCTTTCAGCAGTAGTCCGCTTCATTTAACCTATGTACGAACTACCGCAGCTGCAGTTTATTTTGTAGACACCTCGAGTTTGTAACGGCAAGACCCACACACGATGTTTAGAACCTTTATGCCTATTGTGTATACTGTCGGAATCGAGTATTTTTTTAACACGGAGCCGATCTTATCCGTTACTCCTTTGACATATGGCATGTAGGCTGGTTGTCTGTTCACCGTCGGATGTTTGCGACTCATTGTCGGTTGCTTCCGTCTTCCATTCACCTGATAAGCGTTACGGAGGACGTTCACCACTGAGCCAGTCAGCCTGTGACGTGTGATCCAAACGGCAGGCAATTCAAAGGTATGTAATACCTATTTCGTGATCGCGTTAATTCCCGTATAAATACAAAATTAAGTATTTAATGGAACGCGAAAGTTAAAAAGATAATAATATTAATTATTCAAATTCCTTTTAAAGAGCTATACTTAAGTTTTAGCTGTGTTAACTGTGTAGGGAAGAAAGGTAGATTTGTTATTTTAGCATATACTAGTCGAGTGATATTATTATGAAATCGACAGATTTAACCAATAATGATCCAGTATGAGTAACAAGTTTGTTTACTGTTACCCCAAGCTCGTGTTACATAGCAAACGTATTAAAAATATTCAACCTACATATTCTTGTGATCTTTAGTGGCATGCATTACTTACAAAGTTTTATGCAAATCGTCAGTTAGACTTAACTTGTTTAGAGTTATATAAGGTATATAGGATTGTGTGGCAACCTTAGATCGCAATTTGCGTAAACATTTTTTTTTGGCAGACTAAAGAATTGAATTTAGGTATTGTAGTTTTATATCAACTAAATAACTACCTACTAACACAGAATAACAACTAGCATCAAGCTTTCTTTAGTTGAGCTGTTCCAGGGAACTTCTCTTCTAAGTACACCAGTACACTAGTGGTCGACTACTGGAAGTGAAAAGGGACACCGGGACCACAGTTTTAAAATTGTTGAGAGATCGTTATGTACCTGTACGAATGGTCCAAGTCCATCGGGGGCGATAGGTGTGCCGGCAGGAGCGGCGGGGGGGCTGGTGGGCGTCGTCGCCGGTGCCATCGGCGTGGGTTGCTCGCCCCCGCCCTCGGCGACGCTCATCTTAACCTGAAGCAAAAAGAGAGCAGTTTTGAAATTCCGCTACCAATCACAATACACCCAATAACTATTTAAGTGCGTAAAAGACATAAGAGGTTCAGCTCGACCTCTAAAGATATAAAAATAGGAATTATAAATTATATTACTCCCCAGTCAAGCATCTGAATTCATTTCATTAAAACCGTGCGTCCATTGAACACACGAAGAGACGGATATTTTAAAAAACCATTCCAGTATTTTAATTCCATTCCTAAGTATTTAGAACCAGATATAAAAAGGGTTGGGCACTTCTGCTTCTTCCTTCCTTCCTTCCCAAATGGTAAGTGAGTGTGGAGGAACGGGTGGTATGTCCCTCCAATACAAAGGGAGGACCCTCCGACCAGGCTAGGTGATCATCCCTGGCGGACCGCGGCAATATTTATAATGCCCGAGTAATATGAATAATGAAATGTCAAATCGGACTGTGTGATGAATACTTATACAAACCTCGTTATTTATCACATTGTGTGACTATTATGAATATTGCTTCGTAACTGTTAAAAAAGTTGATAATTAAGGTACATTAGGCAGGGCGCTAGGACCAAGAACATACATGGAAGGCTCATCGTCATTAGCAAACACGTGCTGCTACTGAGAGCAGTTGTTTTCTATTTAGTTAGAAAAACTAATTAAGCCCGACGGGTTACCTATATTGTTTTTATTAACAATATAGGTAACCCGTCGAAACTTCGGTAAAGTATGCTATTCTTAGTTACTATAAAAAAAAAAAATTTGAATGAATACGAGCGTGTACCCCACGTGGTTACTACGTAGATCAGCTCGTCTTCGCGAGATGATGTTGAAGTTTACTTATGCTGTAGTAGTTTGTTTACGCATAACTTCTCTGTAGTACCTACCTACCTTGACATAAAGTTAGTGTTAATCTACCAAATAAATGAATGAACTTCAATCTTAAAGTTTCTTACATGTTTGAATCCATAAGAAGATGAGTTGTAAGAACACCTTACCGAGACAGAAATATTATGCATTTAGTTATAGCTTCCTATTAATGGATTGATGTTTGTTTATTAATCCATCACGTCCACAAATTAATGAAAATTACATCGCAATTTTCGTATCTGTTATATAACTCAAAATGAAAAACATTAGCTTTACCACACATTCGAATGCGTGGCACGAGTTTCTTTAACTTATTTAACTACTTATAATATAGGCCCTTACATCTATGACAGATGATTTAAGTAGCATCGCGGTGACACTTGCGTTCGTGGCTGAATAGGCCAATCCGGGAGGCGATCCTTCGGCCGCACGTGGAGCATATGAATTGGCACCCTTGTTGTTCGGGGTTGGCGGCTCGCTCGTGGCACTGCATGCGTTTTTTTTCAAGTGTTCGAACCAGGTTTTGTCCTGGTTCGACTGGCCTTCATGAACAAGACTACGCCACTTGCCTCTGTCTTTGGATAGCTCTTCCCATTGATCGCTAGGGATGTTGAATGCGATCATATCGCGCTTAGCGCAGTCTTTATAGCGCAATATGGGACGGCCAATAGGTCTTTTTGCGTCTGCGATCTCTTCTAGCAAAATTTTCCTCGGCATGCGGGACTGTTCCATGCGATGCACATGTCCAAGCCACCTTAGGCGTCTCTGTTTGAGTATGGCCGTAATACTGGGAAGTTGCGCCGCACCTAGAACAGACTCGTTTGTCTTGCGGTCTTTCCACGTGATGCCGAGTATGCTTCGAAGACAGCGCATGTGGAATGTGTTCAGCTGACGTTCTTGTTTTGCGTATGTCGTCCAGGATTACGCTCCGTATAAAAGGGTGCTTAGAACGCACGTTTGGTAGACAAGCATCTTCGTCTTTAATGTAAGGTGCTTGTTGTCCCAAGCCCTTGAACGAAGTTTCCCGAACGTGGTGGCCGCTTTGCCGATGCGGAACGCGATCTCTGCATCAAGTGATAGATTGCTCGACACATGCGAGCCCAAGTAGCAAAACTTGCTGATCACCTCCAGTTGAGAGCCGTGTAGCAAGATCACTGGAAGTTCAGAGCATCCTTGCGCTAAAATTACGGTTCTCTTAGCGTTTATAGACATGGAGAATAACTCGCATGCCGTGGCAAACTTATCTATTATGCTCTGGAGTTTAGCCTGGTCGTGAGCGACAAAGGCAGCGTCATCAGCAAAGAGTGGTCTGTCTACGAAGAGGTCCTTTCTGTGGCGCTTGGACTTGAGCAAAGAGATGTTGTACAGCCTACCATCGGATCGTGTGTGTAGATGGATGCCCTGTTCTTCATTGCCAAAAGCAACCCTGAGAAGCACAGAAAAGAAAATACCAAACAGGGTCGGTGCCAAAACACAGCCTTGGCGAACTCCTCTGCGCACGTGAAACGGTGCAGACGAGGCGCCGTTGTGCAGAACTGGCCTCCATGCCCTCGTGGAATGACTGCACCATCTTTAGGAGTTTCGGGGGGCATCCGATTCTTGCAAGAACTGAGTACAACCCCTCCCTACTCACAGTATCAAAAGCCTTGTTCAGGTCAACAAACGCAACGATAAGCGGGGTCTGTTGCTCTCTGCATTTCTCTTGTAGTTGGCGAAGAGAAAATATCATGTCAACCGAAGACCGTTCAGACCTAAAGCCGCATTGTGCCTCAGGATACACGCGGTCGGCGAGTTTTTGTAATTTGCCTAGGATGGTTCTTGCGTAAGCTTTGCCGACGATGCTGAGAAGGGATATACCGCGATAGGAGTTACAGTCACCGCGGTCGCCTTTGCTCTTGTATAGTGTGACGATATTAGCGTCGCGCATGTCTCGGGGCACACAGCACACACACCGTTTCCCAACATTTGGCCAGGTGGTTATGAAGGACTGGGAGAAGGCACCTGATCTTAACAATCTCGGTGTACACCTCGTCTTTACCGAGACTTTTTCCAATACAAGTCGCGTCTTTAACCTGGTTGACGGCCAGTTGAAGCTCCTCTACTGTGGGTGCAGCGTCTAATTCGTGCCATATCACTAGGCTCGGAACAAGCTCCACCGCCTCCAGCTTGATGTCCACAGGACACGAGTAGAGGCCTGTGTACTGTTCCACCCATTTAGACATTTGTCGTTCGCTGTCAGTTATGACAGAGCCGTCACTTTCCTTTAGAGGTGCTGTCTTTTTCGGAATATGTCCAACAGCTCTTTTTATACCCGCGTAGACTCCGCCAATATCCCCCGCGTTTGCACACGATTGGATGTCTTGGCAAAGCTCTGTCCAGTATGCGTTTTGTATAAAATCTAATGCTACGTTGGAGAGAAGCCTTTTTCCTGTTGAGGCTCCTGCGCGTTGCATCACACGGATTGAGGCGGAAATTTTGGGCGGCGTGGCGTTTCGAGTCAAGACCCATTGCTGGTTTCGGTCAAATCTAAAATTTTTGAAAGACATATTTATAATGAATTGAATAATTACTTGGAAACTAATAATATTTTAGCAATAGAACAAAAAGGCTTCAGACGCAACAAAACTATAAATATGGCCATTTATGAATTTCTAGAATTTGTAATGGTGGATGTAGACAAAAGAATACCTGCTTGCTCTATTTTCATGGATATGACGCAGGCCTTCGACTATGTTGACCATGCCACTTTAATTGATAAACTCAACGCATATGGCATAAGAGGAAATGTCCTAGATTTGATTGCATCATATCTTAGTGGCCGAACCCAATATACAGAATTAACTAGAGTCATTCCTGCTACAAGAAAAGAAGATTCCTTCCCATCTCGTAAGCGTAAAGTCCTTTACGGTGTACTACAAGACAGCGTCCTGGGGCCATTATTGTTTATTTTGTACATAAATGATCTCCCAAACGTGACCAATAACCCTATAACTCTCTTTGCGGATGACAGTACAATTACGATTAAGTGGAAAGATAAAAACACTTATGAAACCGATGTAGGCAACACCTTGAACACTGTTATGAAAAACCTTCTGTCATGTTTCTGTGATACAGCCTCAATGTGCACAGCACGCGTGGCCATGCACACAAACCACCAGCATAATCAACCCCTGAATTAAAAAATGGCTTACTAGTTATCCTGCAAGCTAGAAGGTCACCCATTAACTGGGGTTTGGTCACAGCTGCATATCTAATGCAAGTAATACATGTGTGTAAATGCGTCTTTACTATATTTTTTATCCTACTAATCCAGTACCTATTGCGTAAAAAATAAATTACCAGTTGTGGTCTTCCATGAAAAGTTCTTTCATGTACATCGACTTGGATGATCGCTTAACCACGCTATGTGGCTTGCAAGCAAAGCTATTAAACTTTGCTACTAAAACTGCGCCGTTCAACTCTAGACGTGGGATGGAGATTTGTTTTATTGGGGCTACTTTGGTTTTTGCAGTGAGCAGGTTACAATATATATTACTATTTTCACCAATGACTACAATATACAGTTGCTGCATAAGCCATATTGGACGCGTCGCTAAATCCATGAAGTTCTATGGTTACACTACTGTCTCTAATATTTATCCATCTTGGAATATGGAAGTTTACGAGCTTTTCAAGCTCTCCTCGATAACATTTCGACTCTTGTATGAACCCATCCAACATTAGCAATCTACGACTTTTGGATGAACACCTTTGAGGTAATAATACATGGTGCTATCCACCCTAAAGGATCATAGAGACGTGCTATCTCCGATATAATTGTCCTTTTTGTTTCTGGTGCAGCTGGAGGGGACATCATTACAGAATAGTCAAACTGGTCCATGTACCTATTCCAGGTAAGCCCCATAACTTTGGTAACCTTATTCACCTTTATTCCCAAATCTCTACCCGAATCTTCTTGCAATTCCTCTAACAGCTGAATCTTATTGCTTGCCCATTTTTGCACCCTAAAAACCCTTTGAAAACCCAATTTTTGTAACAAGCTATTTATCTCCTTATAAATGGTTAGTCCTTCAGTTTCAGTTTGACAACCTGTCATTAGATCATCCGTATAGAAGTCCGACATTACGCGATCAGCAGCCAATGAATTCGATTTACCTTCGTCTTCACCTTTAAGGTGGGAGTAGGGGAAGAGAGGGTGGAGAGGGGAAAAGCGGGAAGAGGGGAGAGGGGGAGAGGGAAGGGTTTAGGCCTTCGGTAATCTCACTCACGCGGCGAAAAGCAATGCATGCATTGCTTCACTGCCGGTTTTCTGTGAGGCCGTGGTATCACTCCGGTCGAGCCAGCCCGTACGTGCCCAAGCATGGCTCTCCCACGAAAATCACTGAAATGTCTGCCACGAGACACACCGGATATTGTCACCACCTCAACACAAGATGTCTCAGGTCTTAATACTCTTTTCGTTCCCTTGCACGAGGCGTCATAAACCACTCTGACTTTAGTAGTTAGCTTATCTTCTGTAACCACTGCATGGTGGGGTAGATAAACTACATCACTCCGCTGCCTATCTGAAACAGATGTTTATTTTTTTTTTAATGTCCGAGCAATAAATATTCGTTGATTACATCGGAGTACTGTTGGTTTATTTCAATATTCCTGTCTAGTTTCCTTTCTAAACTTAAAAACCTTTTAATAGCTATCGTTTTAAAATTGCCGATCTTATCTTGTGAATTTTCACAACGAAAAGGCAATAGTACAACATAGCGACCACTGTTCTCTCGCTGAGTTGTAGCTGTATAGTACTCTTCGCAGGCACGTGCTTCTTGTGTTAATAGCTTTTTGCCTAACCGAGATTCGGAGTCAAGTTCCCATAATTGTTTCAACGTGTCATTTTCGGTGACATGAGCATGCATATTAATGACCACATTATGCGGATTATGTGAACTAGCGTCCTCGCTTATTCGGCCACTCACAGTCCACCCTAAATGGGTGTCCTGTGCTACCGGGGAGCCCTTAGGACTCTTGACCATGCCTTCTTTTAATATATTACAAAAGACCTCCGCCTCTAACAAAATATCTATTTTGTTAGGTGAATTAAATCTGAGGTTTGCTAACTTAAGTTTATAAAGTTCCGGCCAATCCTGCAATACAAATCGTTTGTCTGGTTTGCAAATGTTTGGGCAAGGAGTGTAATGAGACTCGAGATGATATTTAGTCTGATTTATTTTAGATACATACTAGGCTTATATACTAATGTGATGCGTGTTTATAATTGCTTTACTTAATCTCTAAAGTTAATCTATAAATGTGACTTATCTAATTGCGTGCAATTATATACATATATTTTTACAAAATTATACACTACATTATGGACTCACCGGAGCTGCTTTCCACAATTAGTTTTAATATTAAGTATAGTGCTCGTAGAGCTAATCAAACTAATCTGTTCACCCTACAAATTTATAAAAATAATATTTCGTACTTCAACCCATTAACCCGGATGGCTCGGCAACTTAATGATATGGTAAAGAATAATGAATCATTAGACATTTTTGATAGTAACTATAGTGCATTTATTAAAACTGTGAAAGACATCCTCCATAGCAGGTTGGCCTTGGAAGGCCCTGCGTAACCCAAGAGGCGTCTGAATCTGCTGACGAGCCTGTGTTGCTGCTCATTGTGTAGTGTTGCTTTTTGTTTAGCTATTGTGTCTTGTTGTATGCACATGTTTGTTGCGTTGCAATCCAGGTCAAAACTCTGTACTTGCTATATGTGATATTGTTGGTTGTAATGTGTTTTGTGCATTTAAATAAATAAAAAAAAAAAAAATAATAATTGACTGGCCTGTTGGCCTAGTGGTTAGTGACCCTGACTGCTATGCCATAGGTCGTGGGTTCGATTCCCACCCGAGCCTGGGTGTTCTTTGTGTCCGTTGTTTGTATGTTTGTAAAGTCCCCCGAGACACAGGAGTAATCCCTAATGCGGGAGTTGTCTTTTATAAAAAAAAAAAAATTATGTACAATGTGCTTGGCACATCTGGCATCACCGATGTCAGCGCGCTTAATACATATGCAGTTACTTATATAGAGAAAGACGAGTCATGTAGCGACTGCATTTTAATATTTACCAGATGTCCAGAGACTATGCCACTATGACTTCCCCCTATACTGTTTATAGTCGTTTTAGCTGCTATCTTTTTTAATCGAAGTAGCTGCACTGCTGATTCAGTAATGAAAGATGCTTGAGAGCCTTGGTCTAATAAAACTCTTAAAATGTGAGTGGACCCATTTTTTGATTCGGCTATGACCAGAGCCGTGGCTAAAAGGATTTGATCCTGTACCCTTTCATTCAGAAAATGGGTTGCAATATTTGTACTGATCTCGCGCTCTGGGTAATCTGAACTATCCTCATGTGCGGCGGTAAGTTCCGTGGAAACAATAACCACGCTACTTACGCTGGAGTTTTGGATGCAATAAACTGTGGTGTTTACGGTGACAAATGCGGCATTTGGTGAAAACACCGCAAACTTTGCTCGAGTGATTTTGACCGAGACAATTAAAACATCCACCTGAAGACTAGGCAATATCACGGCGCTTGTCAACATCCTCCTTAGCGAATCCTTTGCAATTAAATAGCCTATGATCATCGCAACAATGTGGACAAGTTAACTTGGTAATGCTATGCAAAACTTCAGTGTTGGGTTTATTATCGTAGCTAGCTTTTTGCACACTTTTGGGCTATATAAATTCCAAAGCGCGATACCGTGTCTCTAAAAACTCTTTAAATAGTTTGGATGACGGAAAATCTTCGGATGATTGACTAACATACAGTGCCCACTGCTTCCGAGATTCTACGTCCAACTTTAAACTGCCTATGTAGATTACAATAATATCCCACGTACTAACATTAATACCATGATTACTTAATTCATCTAGATAATCACAGGTCACATCCAATAGTTCCTTTAATGCACTAGCGGATTCTACAGACATATTTCGCTGACTGAACAGACGTTTTAAAATACAATTTGACAAGTATTTCTTATTATTATAGCGATTGACTAGCATTTCCCAACATTGTTGATAGTTATTTACGGTAATAGGAAGATGTTTAATTAACTGCGCTGCCTCACCAGATAGTAGTGATCTTAAATAATGTAAGCGCTGCACATCATCTGAAGCTGAATTATTATGAATTAAAGATGTGAATAAATCTCTAAACTAAGACTGTTCCAGATCCCCACTAAAGGTAGGAATTTTGATTTTAGGTAACTTAACAATGGAACCTTTGCCTTTATCAGGTGAAACAACGCTACCACTAACCGACTTAATAGTTTAAATAAAATTATGAAATAGTTTCACACAGACTTCACACAGTCTTCTAATATACGTAAGTCATTTTCCATTTTTACAATGTATGTTTATTATATCACCAGTTCAGTTTTTGATATGTTATTGAAATTCTCTAAGTATCTTGTAGAGTAAAATGGTCTAAGTGTTTTAGCACGACTTATATCACTCAAAAATCTGGCATGGATTCCCCGTGTCAACAAATTTGAGCCGATTATTTTTAGTCCTAACTGAATGCCAATCTCATGAATTTTTGAAGTAAATTTTTCAACACTTACTAATTTTTAAGTACTCACTGACAATCCATTTTGCACTTAACTTCATCCAATAGTATACAGGAACTGCCACGCCGTATTGCTATTCCAAACGTTCTTCTGACTAGCGCCACCCTTCGTCTTATAATGCGAACAACTTTGTATTCAACGTGTATTCTTCACAGATCACCAAAAATTGCCCTACGGCTCGTTAGGACCATGTACAACTGAGCACAATTGTAGTGGTACCCGAAAAGCCCAATGGTTGCAATAAAAATCAACTTCCCTTAAAGCAAGAGAATTTATGAAATAAATTTCGCCATGTTTATAGTAGCCCCCGTAACGAAACCATAATTTTACTACTAACGTCACCTAGGGAGAAAGTCGGTAGTTACAAATTCTATTTAGCAATAATTTCTAGTTACAAATTATACAGACATAATATAATATGAATATTTATATTTATTTACTAACAGAACTATAGCAGCAGCTGGGACAAATGATAAATATATCATTTCTAATATTTACATCGGACGTACCTACATCAAACGGTGAAATGTAAACTCAAAAATTGTCTATCAAACGTCGGTTCTCCATTGGCTGTTTCATGTTCTTTATCAATGTTTCAATCGATTATTTATTTTTTATAAAGTTCAACATTCACCGACAGCTGGTAAACTAACAGGTGCAAATATTCATACATACAAATATTTGAACTGAGCGGGTATCAATACCGCGACCTCTGACTTTGCAGTCGAATGCTCTACAATCTCGCTCGCGCTACAGAGGTCGACAACAATATATATTGTGTAAAGTTCAACATTCACCGATAGCTGGTAACCAAACAAGTGCAAATATTCATACATACAATTATTTGAACTGAGCGGGTATCAATACCACGACCTCTAACTTTGCAGTCGAATGCTCTACAACCTCGCTCGCGCTTACAGAGGTCAAAGTACGTACGTACGTACGGTACAAAGTTTGAAAGAGGTCTATAAATACATAGATATACCTTACCGTTAGCAATACTAATGAACCTGACCGTGTGCTGCCAGATTAGTAGTAAAATATTCGTATACCTACATAAAACATTATTTTGTAATGTTGGTTAAAAGTGTTTATGTGCGTGTGTGAATTTCATCGACTTCAAATATCAATTCACCATATTAGCCATGCAACAGGTGTTTTTTTTTCGCACAGGCAAAATACATATTTCTTTGGAATTGTTGTCGCCACATCAAAAACTCTTATTTATTTTATTAAAAATAGGGGCAAACTATAATAGATGATAAAACAGTTCACTATATGATAAAATGGGTTAATAGACATTATTAGGACTGGTTATGCCGGTAAAGCAACACTATTGGTCGATTGATAAATATTGTTGAATAGTGGGGTTATAAAACGGTAGGATTGATAAGAATCACTTGAGTGCAGAGAGAGGTACGAACAATATGGCAGTTACTGATAGTTAGTGATTTTCATAGTTTATAGCAGTGGATGTGAGACGGTTTGTAACAGAATATTGTTTCTTTATTGTAACTTAGTGTGTTTTTCAGTATTATAACACAAGTTAACTAGGACTTGCAAAGTATGGCAATGTGATCTTATTTTATTGTGACGACTGCCGATCGTAAACGATATCGACTCGAAAAGTAACTATTATCTTTTCTGTGACTCGAGTGGCAAGCGCCAATGTTAGTCTTATTACACTCCATAGAGTAACGATGTTGATAGATTGCCAAAGTGTATCAACCTGACAATGGCATAAATACCAAGTGACAAATACTATGAGTATTTGTGTCACTCGTGACGATTACGTATGACACTTTTCTGTAAAAGAAAATGTCTGTTTGAACCGCCGCTGTGTTAACACTTACATAACGAATTCAACGGAGAGCGACTTGAATCGTCGATTGCCAGGATATTTCAGATCGGCGAGATGTAGCTAGCTACCGGCCGCAACGTTTCGCCATCGTTCAACGCGACAAAACTTTCATCCCTATCACCTGGATTCTACCGCTGTGCGGTTCTCTAGAATTTTTTTGCCTCGCATAACCAATCTCTGGAACAAATTGTCGCCTGCGGTATTTCCGGACCGATACGACCTTCAAACTTTCAAGAAAAGAGCGTACTCCTATCTCAAAGGCCGGCAACGTACTTGTAACTATTGAGTTGCAGGTGTCTATGGGCAACGGTAGTCACTTACCATCAGGTGACCCGTCTGCTCGTTTGCCCCCTATAATATAAAAAAAAACACTCGATTATATCGCAATAGCTTTTCTCTCAAAAAAATTATGGTGCGCGTTTTGCACTTAAGTTAAAGTAAATAAAACCTATTATTTACTATCTTATCCTATTTGGAAAGATATTTTGAGAAAACTCCATATTTAAAGAATACAAGGTCATATTAAAGTCTGTGTTGACAGTATAATCATTACATAATATGAAAATCTGTGAAAAAATTAAAAAAACTTTCGGGTCCACTGTAATAATAGAGTAGAGCAATACCGACATTAGGCCGAAACAGATGACGATCTTAGTTAATGTGAACGATGGGAGACAATTTTTCAGTTTATATGTATAGCAGTCTCTGATTAGTCGTCATTCATCATTGAGATATGATGGTAGATCCAGATTTTGACATTCTCATGAAACTAGCCCTCGGTTATTCCCCGGAACCACACATTCAGTTAATTTATCCAAATAGCTATAGGATTTTCTTTGAATCAACTCGATTGCATCCTGCTATCTGAACTGTTCTCACTCACCAAAACCAAATATTTGCTTATACGTAATAGTTGTAGTTAAAATATACATAGCTAGTTACTCATTTATTTAGTGACGAGCACAAGACTTCGAATCGAAACCTCTTGTTGGCGATAGAATTAAGTCCTTGAACCTGCCGAGTATAAACTGTTACTAAGCTCAAGTGTTTCATTAAATACATGACTGTCGACAATGTTCCAGAGTCAACTTATACGTGTGTAGTGATTCATGGTATTGTTCCTTGAATTCGCTAATGATTCGTTCAGAAGCAATTCTGCACAATACTCAATGAAATTATTTCGGGCGCGCGCTCTGTACTGCACTTGTTTCAGTGCAACTGCTTTCTAATAATAACAAAAAGCATAGCATATACATATATAAAACGAAAATCTCTCTCAAAGAACATTTGTAATTTTTCCTGGAGTGTTTGGGTAACGGATAACAAAAATGTGTGAAATAACAACTTATGACGTCATACTTTGCTACCGTCAAACCATTTACATTTAAAGGTTGCTTATACAATGGGGTAGGTGACTGTCAAGTCAAATTAGTATATTTTTATCAAACGTCAAAACGATAGACTCGGTACATTTTTGTATGAAACACTAAGTTGTGGCGTCAGCCTAGTTGTTGTCAAAACTTCGAATGTTGATTTGAAGATTATTAAATAAATAAAAAACATTAAATTGAAACCGGGGGACATTTTTTGTTGTACTTTAAGATGTTAAATTTTCTAATTCAGGAGAAATAATTTATTAAACATAGGAATCTACCGCCATCTGTCAGGCCGACCAATAGCTTGGCGCTACCGGTATAACTAGTCATAATAATGTCTATTAACTTGTTTTGTTTAAATAGTAAACAATTTTGTCGTCTATTATCGTTTGCCCCTATTTTTGATAACATAAATACGAGTTTTTTATGTGGCGACAGCATTAACAATAGACCCTAGAATAGTTAGAGAATAGAAGTAGAAGAGTGCATAGCACACGTCTCACAGTTAAGCGCAATTCACACATAAAGGGGGCGCGGGCGCGGGCGCGTGTCGTGTCGTGTTCCTCGCGTGAGACGCGCTGTCCGTGGTCTTCACACACAACGCGGGCGCGGGTCATCGGCGGGTCTGGCGCGGGTATGCCATGCTACAGCGGATGGTGACACAGTGCAGTGTGATTAAAAATATCGGAGGATTCGAACACTACGACTACATTTCTACTTATTTTGAAAAGAAGAGCACGGAAACGAAAAAGTATCTGGATTCATGAAATTAATAAAAAAGACTTTAATATAGAGAATATCATCGTCTGTGTAGAGAATTAGGAACGTACGAGGATCGCTTTTACAAGTGTGTCTACATGTCAAATGCAAGTTTTGAAGATAAACTGAACACAAGAATATTTAAACTTGACACCAATTGGAGGCCAGCTATATCTACATAAGAAAATCTCGCATCTTTTTTAAACGCGCAGACGGGTCACCTGATGGTAAATGACTACCGCCGCCCATGGGCATCTGCAACTCAAGAGTCACAAGTGCGTTGCCGGCCTTTAAGATGGGAGTAGGGGAAGGCGGGATGAGGGGGAGAGGAGGGGAAAGGGAGTGAGGGAAAGGTTAGGGCCTCCGGTAAACTCACTTACTCGGTGAAAAGCAATGCAATTATTGCTTCACTGCCGGTTTTCTGTGAGGCCGTGGTATCACTCCGGTCGAGCCGGCCCATACCGTGCCGAAGCATGGCTCTCCCACAAACAAAACCCATGGCTAGTTCCCACAATTTTTAGTAAATATTTACAAAACAAACTTACGAACCGCGCAGCACACGACCCGCGCCCTCGTCAATGTGAGTGCCAATTGGGGAATACGTGTATTACGAATAATAGAACGACATTATGCCCGCTCCCGACCCGCTTACCCGCACGCTGTCTGTAGTGGCGGGCAGCGGGTGCTGCTCCCGCTCACCACCCGACCCACGCACCCTTTCAGTGTGTTATATAAATCCCACCAAAAACATAAAGGTGAAAATGGGTGCCAAGTTCAATATTAAGAATATACGTGGTTATTGACTACGCCAACAAAAAAATTTAGATCTAAATGGTTGCCAAGTTCTGTAGATAATCCTGAATATTTATATATACAAATAATGGTCTTAATAATAAACAGTGAGTAAACCTGAAGTCCAGTTACAGCTGTACATAACTTCCAAAACAAACAATACTTCGTTTTCGATATTGGGTTAAATAGTAAAAAAGTAAAAGTGAAACACGGGAAAAAAAAAACAACTAAAATGAAAAAATATGAATAAAACTTAAATTAACTACAAAGATCACCTCAGGCCGTAATGTAATGTAGCAGGAACGATTTGAAAACACTAAATTTGTCGTGAAAAATGTCTACCTATGGGCAAATAGCATTATAATTTTTACACATCCTGTGCAAAGGATTATTCTGAGGCACATTGTTACTGCTTGTGGTAATACTAAACAGCTGTAAAATACGCACAGCTCGAGTTGGTGCTTTTATATCTATAAATTCAACAAGGTGGCTATCCATTGAACAATTTACAATTTTATGTAGGTTGCATAAGTCATTCATCTAACTTCTATGTTCCAGAGTTGCTAGGGAGAACCTTCGAAGTCGGTCAAGGTATTCGAGTATTTTACCAAAATAAATCACCTCTGGATCGCCTCTATACGATCTGTATGTACATTATAAATTGGTGATCATACAGATGAGCAATATTCCACTATACTCGTCACCAAGGAGCAAAATAAAATGATCACAGAATTCGCCTGCCTAAATGGTTTAGTAGTCCGAAGTATAAATGATAGCATACGGTTAGGTTTACTACATATTAAATCGTAGTGACGTCTAAAAGATAGAGAAGAATCAAATATCACTCCCAGGTCACGCACCTCTGTAACCCTCTCAACAATAGCTCTCTTGATATGGTAATTATATTGTATTAAACCCTTTTTCTTTTTTGTGAATGTAATAACTTGACACTTTTTATATTCTATGACATGAAATGCCTATCACACCAGTTTACCATAGTGTCTATATCTGTTTGGAGAATTTCACAGTCACTATGGTCAGATATTCATCTAAAAATGTTTATATCGTCAGCATAGGCTAAACATTCACTTTCAATTAAATCCAACAAATCGTTTACAAATATTAAAAACAAAAGTGGACCCAAATAGGACCCCTGAGGAACGCCTGATGTTGCCAAGTACGGAACAGAATCATAACCACTGAGTGTGACCAATTGTGACCGATTCAGTAAGTAGGACGTGAGCCATCGGTACAGATTTCCGTGTATTCCTATGCTTTGAACTTTCGCAAGTAGCAACATGTGGTCTACACCATCAAAAGCTTTGGAGAAATCTGTATATACCGAATCGACTTGTTTTTTACAATTGAGAGATTCACAAATACAATTTGTGTAATAGAGGAGGTTCGAGTTTGTAGATCTACCTGTGAGAAATCCATGTTGTTTTGGACTTCAGATATGTTTAAAGTGGTAATATATATGTTTATAAATAAAGCTTCCAAATAATTTAGCGAAATAATTAAGAACACAGATAGGACGGTAATTTGAAACATCTTCTTTATCTCCCGATTTATGTATTGACGTGACTTTTAATATCTTCCACAACTCCGCGAAAGTGCCATCTTGTAATGATTTATTAAATATTATATAGCGGAATACCAGCGGATTTACCAAAGCAGTTGCACACATACGAATAAATATTGGAATACCATCATAACCACCGTTTTCAGACACATCGACCTGTTTAAGCTCATTTAACAAATCAATTTTTGAAATATGCAAATCTGTAATTGAAAAGTTCGAAGGATGAGACTTAAGGGAGTAATTGCTTGTTATGCCAGAGCAATAAACCGAAGAAAAGTAATTTGCAAAAAGGTTAACAGCATCACTACCGGAGGTGGCGACCTTGTCATCGTAGTACACATGACTGCGGACGGTATTAGTGATGCGTTTACTTTTAGTGTAGCGCCAGAAGGCTTTTATGTTATGCATAAGATCTTCCTCAATTTGCTCGACGTAATTTTTGAAGCATTTATTAATAAGCAAGCTCTAGCTCAAAGCATCGAAAACGTGTCATAATCTCTTGGATTCCTATACCGTTTAAACCTAGCGTGAGCTTTATGTTTTGTTGCTAATAATTTTATTAAACTTTTAGAGAACCATGCAGGATAACTGTTCCTTAAAACTTTAGACTTTGGGGTAAAGTTTTCTATAATTAAGTAAAGACTATTGTAAAACAATTGCACAAACTCGTCACATCCCATACTTGCGGCATACCTATCCCAATCCATTTGTTTGATCTCTCGTCTGCAACTATCGAAATCAGTTTCGAAAAAGCAAAGAAATAGTAGTTCGAAATATTATTTCAAAAGGAAGATGATGAATATCAAGACGACTAATAGGGATGGTTGGAATGACAGTGATCATTTCCGGCCTATCCGTAATCACCAAGTCAAGAATCCGGCCATTTTATGGCCGGGTATCGGATGTGTATGAAATAGATCAAAGATAGACTTTGACTTCTCGCAGTTATAGCCTAGAAGACAACCTGTTTCGGCTGACCAGGTTACATTACCTAGATTAAAATCACCCACAATACAGGTCAAGTGTCTAGATGTAGTATTAAGTCTATCATTGCAGCTATTCAAAAATTCATTTACGACATTTGTAGGTAAGTAATCCGGAAGGTATGCAATACATAAGCTAACAGTTAGAGATTCATTCACTTTGACCTGCAACCATAGATCTTCCAAACACTCAGACTCCCAGTCTCTTCTCAACAAAATTTTGATTTTTTTTTAATAAGCAACCAGCACACCACCACCATGACTCTTTTTATACCGAACTCGAAATCTATCGTCTCGATCTCTGCGTAATACACAATATCTGTCGTCAAATAACTCAGAAGATATAACAGTGTCGTCAAGCCACGTCTCGATTAAGCAAATGATATCATAGTTATTAACTAATACTGTGTTATAAATATCGAGAGTCTTCTGGTAATATACTGACAAATACATTTTAATTCTTTTTTTTTAGTCTTACTATCCATTGACATTACTAGTTTTACAATTGCTAAATATATTAACAAATGAGACCAAGACTGTCTTTGTTTTTAATAATTATATATTGAGAGTCTACTAACTTTCTAACATATATGCGGCCATTCTTAACCCAAACAAACCTATAGCCTTGCTCTTTAGCCTTCTGACCCGCGGCTGCATGTAGAATCTTGTTAGCTGGAGATAGGTGTTCTGACACAAATACTGGTTTCTTATCACCACCAATTCCTAGTAATGAGGTATTAAGTTTGTTATTTGGGTTTGATTTATTGTACCGATATATCGCGCAGTAAAATTCATCTCGTTTTCTCACACTTCTAAATTTAACAATAATACTACGAGGAAGCTTACTTTCTTTGTTCAACTTAGCTACTATATATATATATCCTATATTTGGCTAAACAACTTATATTTATATTGTACGGTCAACATAACTTACTCTTCTAAAAGATTAGTATGCTGTTAAAACTAGCCAAGTCAAATCTTCAGAATTATCTACAACCATTAAACATGAACAACACAAGTTGAACTATGCAACCATTTAGAACTCAACTCTTTTGTTAGCGTAGTCGATAATCACGTATATTGTTAATATTGCACTGGGCTCCCATTTTCACACACACATTTATGTTTTTGATGGGATATCACCACTTTTTGTATTATTCATACAAAAGTGATCTGTAAAATCAACATTTTGCCTGCGTTTACGTTGTATAGATTTATATGTTATATTTTATATGATATAGGTAATGTACATACCTACTATTACCTATTCTCACGCAAAATTGCAATTATAATTTTGAAAGGCACTAGGTATTAATAAAAATCAATTGTTTGGAAAATATTTAAATCGTATAAATTTACTGTTTTTAGATGTTTTCCTTTGCCTACACACAAATCCCCAGCTGGACCCCAAATGTTAACTTTCTATGTCATCGGGAAGTGGGTTAGGTTTTTGATCTATATGCCAGTCAGTCAATGATAAAAATACCGATTTTTACATAAATACAAAAATACAAATACAAGAATACAAAAATAATTTGGGCGGTATCCTGGACCTCGTCCTATGCAATGATTTCGTGTCTGTATCAGCCTGTGCCGATCCGTTAGCTTTACCCGTTGACCCGTTACACCCATGCATAATTGTACGACCCTTTTTTATTGAATTACACGCTCTCAAGGTAAATAAGCGGACTGCTTTCTCTTACTATCGTGGAGATTACGATGAAATTCGTAAGCATCTTAGTGAGGTCGACTGGGAGGCAATGCTTGAGGTTGGCAGCGTTGAAGAGGCTGTTGAATACTTTTATGCAACTATATATAGGCTAAGAGATAATTTAATTCCGAAACGCCTTGTTACATCTTTAAAATATCCTCCTTGGTACAATTCCTCGCTCATCAAAATTATTAAAGAAAAATTCAAGTATCACTCAAAATTTAATGTTTATGGTAATAAATCAGATGAAAACACATTTAAATTTCTTCGTGACAGAGTAAAAGTAATAGAGGAAAATTGCTATAATAATCATGTACTTAAAATCGAAGATATTATTTCCACTAACCCAAAAATGTTTTGGTCATTCTTAAAAAGTAAACGGTCTAATTCCTCATATCCAGCTTTTATGACCTATCAAGGCCAAATCAGTGATACAGGTCCCGAGATGTGTAAGTCATTTTCTTCTTACTTTAGCTCAAAATTTTTAGATTCTGGGGGGGCAGCTGTTCCTACCATTAATCAAAGTGACTCAAAATTTTCCTATGACATTTCTTCTATTGATGTATCAACGCACGAAGTATCTAAATTATTAAAACAGCTTGATCGGAATAAGGGAGCTGGCCCGGATGCCTTACCGGCTGTTTTTCTTATTAATTGCGCAGAAGAGCTGTCAGTGCCGGTAACTCTAATTTTTCAACGCTCACTTAAAGAAGGTATTGTACCCATATATAATGAAGTCAGCATTCATCACACCTATCCATAAAAAGGGTCCTAAGAATGCTGTGGAAAACTATAGATCTATTTCAAAGCTTTGCTTGATTGCTAAGATCCTCGAAAAAATTATATTTAACCAATTGTATACATGCATCAAATCTGCTTTTATCCCGCATCAGCATGGCTTTCTTAGAGGTAGATCTACGGTATCCAATCTTGTTATTTTCAATGAGTTCCTCACATTTAGTACGGATAATAACAACCAGGTGGACACAATTTACACTGACTACAGCAAGGCGTTCCATCGAATTGACCATGATATACTTCTATCCAAATTATTTAATCTTGGCATTCGCGGAGACTTGTATCGCTGGTTTTGCTCTTACGTTCAAAATAGATCCCAGGCAGTTGTTCTTAATGGCTTTAAGTCTTCCTGGATCAAAGTCCCGTCTGGGGTTCCTCAGGGATCATTACTAGGTCCCCTTTTATTTGTAATTTTTATTAATGATAATGGTTCTTGCTTTTTGCATTCTAATTTCCTTTTATTTGCTGACGATGTAAAAATCTTCAAAGTTGTTAATAATGAGATAGACGCCTTAATGTTGCAGGATGGTTTGGATAGATTGGGAGAGTTCTGCCTAGTTAACAAACTCGATCTTAATGTGTCCAAATGTTTTTCTATGCATTTCACCCGCAAACGTACTATTTTTGATCACACCTATCAAATTAAAAATCAACCCCTAAAATGTGTTACATCTAGCAGAGACCTGGGAGTTATCCATGACGTCAAGCTATTGTTTGATCAACATGTTCTTGCTGTTGTCGATAAAGCTTATAAAGCATTGGGATTTGTAATTAGAGCATCTAAGAACATTAAAAAGATGAAAACAATAAAAATATTGTATTGTGCTTATGTGCGTAGCCACTTAGAATACGCGTCTCAGGTTTGGAACCCATGTTATGGTGTCTATACGGACTGTATTGAAAAAATTCAAAGGAAATTTACCCGCTTCTTAACGTTTAAATTTAAATTACCATATCTAGACTACACAGAACGTTGTAAAAAATTTCATTTATTGCTGCTGCATCTTAGACGGGATATTTCCGATGTTAGCTTTTTAATGAGGATCGCGCAGGGCATTGTTGACAGTCCGGATCTCCTCGGCAACATTGGTCTTACAACTCCCACACGAAAGCTAAGGAAACCAACACTTCTTCACATCCCACTCGGCCACACTCAGTATAGAAAAAACTGCTTCCTACCACGTTGTTGCCATCGATTTAATAATCTAAATCTAGACAACCGCTTCGATTTATTTGCAGGTAGTATTAGAACCACTTAGAGTGCACTCACTAGAGATTTTATGAACAGTTAAGTGATCTTAAACTGGGCATATCTATTTATATTATGTATATCTTAAGACGATTAGTTTAAGCATTTTTGCTTTAAATGTGGAAGTTTGTAATTGGCATCAGCTACTACGTATTTCATTTTAATATTGTTTAAGCCGTAAGCATCCCAAATAAAATAAAATTAAAAAAATAAAAAATAAAATAAAAATAAACAGTAATATCTCGATGACTGTTCAAGCTGTATTTATGAAATTTGGGGTTCTAGTTAATCTAAGGGGTTTTAATAGACATATAACTAAACAAAAAATCAAGTATTTATGTAAACTAGATTATGAGTTATTAAGCGGTCAGCTGACTTGACACGCTGCCGCGTGTCTAGATACAAGGAATTAAGATAAGATAAGATAATATTTATTTGCAAAAACATGTGTACATATAATATACATAGTCAAGTGCTTATTATATAGGTCTTAAACTTCGATTGGACACAACATGTTTTACCATTGAATGGTGTACAAATTATTATTTAACTTCAAGTCATCACATCTACATTATACATCAGTCATCCAGTTACAAACAAAAGTCAATCCTACAGGGTCATGTCCTCGAGAAAATCCTTAATACTATAGTAGCACTTCTCAGTCAACAATCTTTTGAGCGCCCACTTAAAACGATTGTTGTTCAAATTTTTTATATTTTTGGGAATTTTGTTGCAGATTAATGGAGCCATGCATATTACACTTTTATGTAATAGGGCAGTCTTAGCAGGATGGACACATAGCCTGTTATTATCGCGACGATTACGCACGACTTTGTCCATTAATCTTGGAAACAGGTGTGGGTTATACCTGGTAAACAGTGCTACCTTGAGTATGTATATGCCGGGGAGTGTCAGAATATTGTGCTTTTTAAAAAATGACACACAACTGTCAGTGCTCTCAATACCAAACATGGCACGGATGCAACGCTTTTGCATTTTAAAGACCATGTCATTGTTAGTTGCATTACCCCAAAACCAAAAATTAGACCCGAAGTACTCCCGTCCCAACCCGCGCCCGCTTTTTATGTGAATTGCGCTTTAACTTTTGTTGTAACATTATGCAAAGTAGAGGAGTATACATTTAAAACATCCCCGACTCAAAAATCGCTTCAACGATTAGAAAGACCTGATAATCTTCGGACGGCTGAACAGATTTTTCTTCAATTATATTCAAAAATACTCTCGATCAAGGTACCTTTCTAATCTAATAAAAAACTAAATGAAAATCAGTCAATATGTTTAAGAGCTACGATGACACAGACAGACACACAGATCCTCAGACACAGAGATACACACATTAAACTTATAACCCCTCCTTTTTGCCTCGGGGGTTAAATACTGTAATTTGGTGATTCGAAGAGAGTGGCTGTGAGTTATTATTGCCAGGCTCTTTTCTAACAGGCACCACCGACTGCTTTGTGCCTCGGTAAAATATTAACGAATAGTGGGATTATAAAAGGGTAGGAATAAGACGAGAACTATTGTCTTGAGTGCGAATAGTGGTACGAACAACTTGGCAGTTCCTGTTAGTTAGTGATTTTCATATTTTATATCAGTGGTTGTGATACTGTTTCTTACAAATAAGATGTAAGCTACACGCTTAGACCAGGGATTACCAAAGTGGTTGATATCGACCCCTTGGGGTCGAAATCCATTTCCCAGGGATCGACATAAACGAAAACTGATTTTGGGGATCGACGAAGTCTAAAAATCGACCCCTATTAATTAACACAAGTTCTTATTTGAAACTTTCAAGATACTGGATAAGTTGTGTTACGTGTACCAACTTGTTATAAGAATGACTAATATTTTAGTAGGATAGTAGTATCATTGTTGTCCTTTTAAAAAAAACTCAACAAGTCGATAAGCGTGCACAAGTTCGTACGAGATGAAAAACTCGGCAAGTCAATAAGCGTGGACAAGTCCATGCAAGATAATGTTCAAGCGTACAAGTCTTTCAGGCACGTTTTGACTTGATTTGTATTTACCGCATATACGCGATTTAAATATTATATAAAATGAAGGCATTGTGAACGTCTGTCCATAGACAGAAAAAGCAAGACTTTGCAACAAATGCAAAATGCACATTTGTGGCGAGCATCAAATTAAAATGTGTTTCAAGTTGTTATTGTTATTTTTGTTTTTAAAACTCAAGTTTGTTAAAGTGTAATTAATAAAATATTTTGTGATTACCAGCATTCACAGAGTTGGAAGTCGGAGCATGCACCGTCGACCACGACCTTGATGCTTCTGTCTGCGAGAAAACTGGTGACCCAGTTGTACAATTTCTTGGGAAGCCAATAGGAAGGAAGCTTCGAGAGAAGCGCTTTGTGCCAGACCCGATGGAAGACCTACCTAGTTAGACAGTTATTTCTTTGTTACGTAATTACTCAGGACTATAACTGATTTGACTATGTTCGTGTTCACTATATTTCCTTCCTACCGTGTCGGTAGGACCCTCCTCGTAAAACTAGTGCCGACGGCAAAAGTGAAAATAAGGTACAGACATCATATTTACCTATCTATCTTTTCGGTTACTGTATTCGCGACTGTATCCCTTTTTTCCCTTTTCCCTTTTTTTTAATATTTTCCTACCTAACTGTGTTCTAATAATATAGAATTGAGATAGACTTGTTCAACGGTGAAGTGGAAAATTTTGTAATATCAATCTTCCATCATTCTTGATCGAAGTTATCAATCAAAGTGTAAACAAGGCCTAATTTATAGGGCTCCCTGCACCTTGTACATAAATAGAAACTCATCTTACTGTGAATGTAGATTTAGCTTGCAGATGATCATGTCTGCGATCGAGCTGTTGCGTCATCCGTATGATCTCAGATCGTATACACTAATGGCATTTACATGTAAATATAATAACGCGCCACCTTCCCATTGGCTCCGCGTGAACTCGAACAATCGTTTCTTACATCTATTATTGCAGATACGTCCGTGGATCCATTAATCCAGTGCTGGAGGTTATGAAAGTGACAGCACTATGTAACATCTGTTGGCGGTATCGTAGGACCACCTCACGTTTGGGTTTCGTATGGAATGTCTGACACTTTACACTGTAGTGGTAAATTTCTTGAATCACAATGACTGGCTCTAGGTTAGTTAAAGCAATAAAAAAGCAATTATCTGAAGCAAAAGTAACTTATAGAACACATTACCTATGTATATGCGTTATTAATCCTACTAACATTATAAACGTGAAAGTTTGTGAGGATGTATGGATGTTTGTTGCTCTTTTACGCAAAAACTAACTAATTTAAGGTTATGTTAAGTGTGTTAAGTTAAGTTTACCCATCAAAAACATAAATGTGAAAATGGGAGCCAAGTTCAATATTAAGAATATACGTGGTTATCGACTACGCCAACAAAAGAATTGAGATCTAAATGATTGCCAAGTTCGGTAGATAGTCCTAAGATTTGCATATACATTCTACTTACGTTAAAATGTTATTACAGCTTTCATCGATTTTCCTGTGGGAACCAAAATTTAAACCGGGATAAAAACTACCCTATAACCTGCGCAGGCACTCAAATTATTATCATACTAAGTTTCAAGCATATCCCTTCAGTAACTTTTAAGTTTATCATGAACATACAAACAGACAGACAGACAAAAGTTTTTTGAATCGCATATTTGGCATCTGTATCGATATCTTAATAACCCTCAGTCAATTCTTTTTTAAATATATTCAATGTACAGAATTCATCCCGTTACAGTTTTATTATAAGTACCTATAGATTTAAAGTGATGATTTGCATATTTCTGATTTTGGGCTCATACGAATTTTACAAACATTTTTTTTTTATTAGTGAAGATTGCTTCAATTTCGTTTTAAGATTTTCCACTGTTTAGTTTCACTTTAACTCAAAATATAACTCATAAGCTTAAAGTCGCCAGCATGGTGCAAGTTGCATCTAATTGTATACAATTCGATTTTTATAAAAGTTGCCTTAAGTTTTGGTAACACATTTCTTTTAAAAGATCAAAAAACGCAGTATTAAACCGTAGTCCAGGAAATAATGAAACTGAGTTATGCTGTCGTATTTACAGACACTTGTCCTGACTTTACGCCAGTGAATGTGGAGCACCTTGTAATATTCAACCTCAATATCTACAATTTATGTTTGTAATAGTTGAAACTTTGGGTCGCTCCCGTAATGTTTCATTTCATTTCATCATAACATATGTCTTTACGATTTATTATTATTTATTTCATTGATGTTTCAGTACAGGAAAGAGACGCGACATCAGAATCACTCACGAATTCGAATTGCTGTCCCCTTACTCGTTTAGAATCAAAGAAAATCGTAAAACTTGGGCTTTGAATGAGTTTCATTTTACTGAAATAAATATCAAGCGATTTTACAAAAAAAATAAAAATATACTAGGAGACGATTCGATGAAGCAGTATGCGATTTTTCTCTTGGTCTCTAAACATCTTGCAAATGTTATGATAACTAGTGCAATTATGTAGTCTAAAAGATATTGCTACCTACCTACCTACATATATCAATAACGCGAATTTCTGAGTTTCTTGTACAATGTTTAATTCTGAAACCAAATGTGTATTTGTTCAAAAGTCTAGTTGCATTTTGAGTGCAACTGGTTTTTCCTTTAAATTAAGAAAATATCTAATAAACAAGTCTAAGGAAGTATAATATACAACACCAATGTAATAGGTTACAGACCTACAAGTCCCTTTTAGCTTTTAATACTTGACACGTTACTAATACATGTATATTGTTATTTTACGGTAAAGGATTACTTATCTGATAAATCTCTGCTCCATTAAACTATACCCAAATCATGATGTGTTCAGTATTATCTATTTTTGCATTATTATTGCCTGTTAACAATTTCTGTGACATAATTGACCTAACTTATATTATTTTATAATGCATGTACCTATATTGAAATGACTGTAACTATTGTATGTCAATGGGCGGGACATAGCTATTCTAGATAACGTAAACTATAACATCTGTATTATGTACCTACCTATGATCGACAATAAAGAATACTATCACTACTGTTTATATCATAAGTGGCATTTGATTATTATGAATTATGTAAAGATTGCAGATTATTTGATTACCTTCTACAAACAGTCAACAAAATATTTTTGTTTTCTTTTTTAACTGACGAAAGAAAAGGAGGTTATCAATTCGACCGTATATATTTATATATATTTTTTATTATTTCTACTCTTAAGTATCACAACTAGGATTTTGAATTTCAGACCAAAAAATCTAAGAATGATGAAGTGATTGTAGGTACGTGCTGTAGAATTAATTGTTTGACTACCTCGAATAAGCTGTGTATTCCTGGGTGGTCTTGACTACTTGCCATCGAACAACTGAATAGGACCGGACCGTAACAGACTGCTCCGGATGGGGGCGTTTTGTGCATCCTATAAAATTTACTTGCAGCCCGATGCTTATGATTATAATCATCATCATCATCATTTCAGCCATAGGACGTCTACTGTTGGACATAGGCCTCCCTTAATGACTTCCAAGAAGACCGGTAGGAAGCGGCCTGCATGCACCGACGGCCTGCGATCTTTAGGTTATTAGGTAAGGTTATCTTTGATTTTAATCATAATGTATGTATTAGTAATTATATATACATATTTAAATATGGGTACAAGATCATTTCTTATTGATTGAATAAAGTTATCAATACAAATAAACAAAATTGAAGTGTCTGTTTATAATGTCAAAATAGTTTGTTTTAGCTCATACAGTTATTTGCATTATATCTATGACTAAGAATCAGTTTTTTAAATATTTGTCTGTCTGTCTGATTGTTCCAGCTAATCTCCGAAACGCGTGGATTGATTTCCACGGGACTTTCACTGACAGATAGCTGGTATTATAAGTAGTAACTTTTATTTTGGAAAAAGAATTAGGGTTCCGTACAAAATAAATAAATATGTAGACGCGAGCGAAGCCGCGCGGGAATAGCTAGTTTTAAAATAAATCATTTCGGAAAAATAACGTAAAGATGCTTATGTCTGTATTGTATTGGCACATTCCTGCTTTGTAAGTTTATAACATTGGATACTTTGAGTGGAGCTGTCCGTCGATTACAGAAAGCTGATATCGCTTCACGGGACGAAGGTGAAGGATACATAGACATAACAGATAACTTGAATACAGATAAAAATTCAATTTAAGATACGAGTCTAACACGTGACAAAAACTTATTTTATCCAACCTAGAATATTATATTTCATCGATTTTATCTCTTTGTCAAGTTCTACATAAATTTATACAGTAGTAGCCAAGAAACAATAATAGTAATACTAATAATAGCAACAAGTCTTTTATTAATGACAGGAAGGAACATAATTTCGAGCTCATTTGTTTCGACACCCACAACAACAGTGGCGAGGAACTAATTTCGATTAAAACAATGCTATTTTTACAAATGTTATCGCGAGGTATTTTTGTCAAACACGTTGTAAGCGGTTCGTTTCCGTTTCGCGTGCGTGTGCCACGTGGCGGGTGGCACCGTGCCGCCTAATTATAAAACATAGGTATATACATATTATACATTAATAATGATTGTGATTAATTTACACAAATTATTCACAAAAATGAAAAATTACTCCTAAATCGCTATGAGATCAGTTAAACCCAAGGGATAACAGACGAGCTATAGGATAGTTCTTTAAAAATACAAAAGTGATTTAATTATGTCGCTGGTTTGTGAGAATAGCGACAGAACTAAAAATTATTGATTTTAGAGAATGGCGATGTTTTGTGATTTCCGTTAGAGTATTTTGTTCTAAATATATAATGAACTTGTCACTTTCTAACGAACGTTAGCACGAAATATCAAATACCAAAGATTTATGATCGTTTGGCATATTTAGTTCAATTCGACTGAATTTTGAATTACGTCGATATTCACGCATACCAGCAATGTATTTACACGGAAATTAACGTGATCATGAAAAGGTATTACATACCTCTGAAATGCCTGACGTTTCGACCAGGTTGCCTAGGCCGTGGTCACAGGCTGACTGGCTCAGCGGTACACTCCCTCCGTCGCCGAGATCGTGAGTTAGAAGGTTCTTCATCCACCCGCACATTTTCGATATTATTGTTTCGCCATATACCGTCACATATTATACTAACAGTGTCACACAATAGGGACACTGTTAGTATAGTATGTGACGTTTCAGCCAGTTCAATTTGGTGGAAACATCAGGCAATTCTGAGATATATAATACATTTTCGTGATCGCGTTAATTCCCGTATAAATACATAATTATATCATGGAACGCGAATGTTTAAAAGTTAGTACAAAAGTGGTTGTTGCAGTAGGTAATACGAATTTAAATAAACTCTAACTCTAATGAGCTACAGCTGGGAAGCTGGTACTCAACATTTAATATAATATCTGTACATATTTGTCCAATCACTGAGTGTTCCACTTCGTTTAGTCGCACCGCTCCATCCAACATTTGGCGGTCCGTCGCCAACACCATTACTAAGTAACGATGCACCTATTTATTAAAGTCTGCTTATATATATATATTTTATTTTTAATACAAGGCTATAAGTAGGTACTAGATAATAGAAGCGTATGTTGTTAATAAATCTGTAAGTTAATCGAGGTTAAACACAATGTGTTCTTAAACGACACAACTCAACAACACGTTGTTCAACACACGCTAAACGAGTTTAAATTATAAGTAACGGGGCGTGTTGAGTGATTATTTTATTACTGAAATACTGTCTATTAAATAAACCTCCCTTATACAACGTGTACAGAAAGGTGTAGTCGCATTTAAGGGTCGTTTATTAGATATAAAATTGTCAGCGTTGTACGTAACTCACGGAGTAACGTGAAACGGTGACAATTTTAGGAAAATTTGTAATTTTTATACGGAAATTTTATTTTAAAACTGAACACTTGAAGTTGAAAATTTACTCTTAAAACTAATATGTTGTAGGGATAGAAACTATAAATAATATTTTTTATGGAATATCCGGATTTGTTTTTACATGAAAGAGAGAGACCTTAAATAGAGATAAACAAACATAATTGCAGAAATTGAGATGGCAGTTCCATCCATTCCAGAAATTGTTTAGTAATCAATAATATTTTAACCTCTTATCGATAGATGTTCCAAGATAGTATTGAATGCTAAAGTGAAGAACAACTACATCCTTCTTTCAGATTTTAGCGCAAGAGATCGGCTTACCAAGCGTCCCATATGCGATAAGATAGATTAATGATACCATAACGATGTAATTAGGAGCCGGCGCGTGACGTCAGCGGGGACAGTGACGACACTGCACGGTGTGACATGCCTTTTTATGCTTTTCTCTGATATCCGACGAAATTCCTTTGCTTTTTTAGGAGATCTGATGTTTTTCGTGACAGGTCAATGACCTGTTAAAATAAATAATTTTATTATTACTGCTAAAATATTGCAAATATTAACTTACTGATCTTATTGTCTGATTAAATACAATAAAATACGCAAATTATATTAAATTCAACATAGTAACTTATGATATCACAGAGTTATTATTTTTTCTATTTTTAGATTTTATTTTATTTCTCAGATTTCCTTCTAATTCCGCATTTTATTTTAATTGTAAAATATATAGAAATAACAATCAGATACCATACCCCAAAAATAAAAATGTGTTTATTGTAGGATCTTTGAAATATTGAGTTTCTATTTCTTTTTTTTAATTTCTATGGAAATAGGGTTTTTAAAAGCATTACTTACAAAATCACTCTAGCAGAAAAAAACTATGCAAAATGGTATTTCGTTTTATATGGCTACTAGCTGCAACTCGCGACTTTGCCAGCGTTGAAATTAATGTGTCGCAAGTGGAGGATAATATCAGATTCAGATGATTTTTATCTAAGTTTCACATTCACTAAAATATTAACACCATGGTTAAAATATATAAATAATAGCTACTGCGATAGACGGGGATGATACCAAATTCTTATTTGAACCGAGTTTACAATACACAAACTTTCGCATTTTATTTTATTTATTTTTATTTATATTAGTATTATAGGAAGTAGGGATGATGAAAGTGTCAATTTATTTCCATATCGTGTTTACTGGCACTGGAGCGAGACGGCATGCGTTTTGAGCCGCCGCAATGGTCGAGCTGCGAGTAGTGATGGGACGTGTCCCATCTACTGTAGTCCGACGCTAACTCTGACTACGTGTAGTCAGAGTTAGCGTCCACGCGACACGTAACGTTCTTTTCAAAAGGAGTTGATGAAAAATTTCCACGTCATTTAGAAGATACATTAATACCTCACCTAAATCTAAACACAAATAATTACAAAAATGGTTTTTGGAAGTGTTTTGTTAAAGTCAATAAGCGATAACCACAAAACCTCTCAGCCGTGAACTTCGTTAAGTTGATTGATTTTTTTTTGTTTGCAAGAATATACCACCAGCAGAGAAGTCCGTTCAAAACGTTATTACCGTCTGACACTGTTATAGTTTAAACACATGACTACGAAATAATAATAATAATAAAAAAATAAAACACACAATAAAACATCATATTTTATGAATTTATACACAGCAATGATTATTAGAAACAAATGGCTGCACTAAAAATATCGGGAATGGAATATTTCCACTATTCCTATCATATTAAAATCTTTTTAATTGAAAACTCCTTGATTTTAAAAATCGAATACCATTTATTTATTTAAAAAAAGATTCTCGGTCTTCTCTCAAGGTATTCTCAAACTTGTTTAGTCGTTGAGAAAATGGAATTGACTCGAGAAAATTCAAGGGCGATGATTTATTATGACTTTCGAAGCTGTTTAACACAAAAAACAGTGTGTTGACCGGATGCTTTCTGCATTTGGTGATGAAGCCCCATCCAAAACCACAATTTATCGCTGATTTGCTGAATTTCAACGTGGACGTGTCAAGCTCAGTGATGATCCCCGTCAAGGTCGTCCAAAAACTGCAGTCACCCAAGAAAACGTTGATGCTGTGCGTAAGCTGATTGAGGAAGATCGACATGTGACATACCGCGAAATTCAGGCAAATTTAGACATTGGCATGAGTCAAATACAAATAATTTTGCATGAACAATTAGGTGTAAAAAAGTTGTTTTCCCGATGGATACCGCATTTGCTCTGTGAACAGCAAAAAGCGGCTCGCGTTACTTAGTGCGTCAGAACTCTCGAAAGATTCCACGCAGGATCCTCAAATGCTGTATACAACATTGGATCAGGTGACGAATCCTGGATATACGCGTACGAACCCGAAACAAAAAACCAGTCACGAGTTTGGGTGTTTGAAAATGAGTTAAAGCCAACTAAAATTGTTCGTTCACGGAGTGTTGCAAAAAAAATGGTGGCCACGTTTGTCTCCAAAACCGGCCATGTTGCGACTATTCCTCTTGAGGGACAAAGAACGGTTAATGCAGAATGGTATGCTAGCATTTGTTTGCCACGGGCCGTTTCCGAACTCCGTAAAGAGAACTGCAACCGCCGCATCATCCTCAACAAAAGAGTTTTTAGAGCAAGAAAACATAGAATTATTAGACCATCCGCCGTACAGTCCCGACCTAAGCCCTAATGATTTCTATACTTTCCCTAAAATAAAGAATAAATTGCGTGGTCAGAGATTTTCATCACCTGAAGAAGCTGTGTACGCCTACAAAACGGCCATTTTGGAGACCCCAACTTCCGAATGGAATGGTTGCTTCAATGATTGGTTCCATCGTATGGAAAATGTGTCAAATTTCGCGAAGAATACTCCGAAAAGCAATAAATACATTTTTAAATAGGAATGTTGTATCACTTCCCTGATTCCCGAAATTTTCAGTGTAGCCCTCGTATATACTGAGACATGACATTTAATGTCATGTCATCCAAAATAATTTATAAATTAATACAATAACCGAAGACGATGCTAACGAGAACCAGAACAAAAGCACTTTTACCATCCCCGGACTGATCGCTCAGCTCCGCCTCGCAGCCCCCAGAAACCACAGCAAGAGGTCGGGCCGTTGCAGAAGCGTTGAGCTTGACTTCGAGCGACAAGTTTTTCTCCCTGCCGACGTCGCCAACACCTGTACGTCGGCCAGGGAGAGGCCGACCACCGTCCTGCTTGGGAACCCGAGGCTCATCGGCTTTGAATAGGGCCCCCGCTACCGGTGGTAATGTGCGTCGCATGAAATGGACGACTTCAATTAATAAGAACGTCATGCGAGCATATTTTGTGGCTACAGAGGGAGGAACTAACCTCACTGCGTAGCGTGATCGTATAATGCCTCTGTTTCAGGAACTGGAGCCAGCTATTAACGTTTCGGTGCAAAGATTATCGGATCAAGTGCGGGCCATTCAGCGATGTACTTTGCTGGATAATTCTGTACTTGTAAGGCTACGCTTGGACTTGCAGGTTACTACTTCTTCTCCTTCACAAATTGTGACAAATACAGACTCTTTGTTGTTGCATTCTTATCCTGCTGAAGAGGGGAGGAAAATGATGCTTCATCTGGTAAGTAATAAGGAATACTTTGGAAGGCGCTATTCTGGAATATCGGTCCATGAGTTTTGAAATTAGACCACGTTTACCGCGTTTGCCAATGAATAAACGAAACAAAGCGCTAATGTGTACCCTTGATTCGATGTTACCTATTTATTTTGAAGAAAGTATAGATCTCAGTAATACACACTCAATTTTATATTGTGCGGCTGTTGTAACATGTCGAGTAGCTGGTGTTAAATTCCCAGGAAAAGATACCGCTACTCGGTCAAAGCTTGTTGTTCCGGCTTGGCAATGCAGGATTGAGCGTCGTATCGCTGAGTCGAGGGTACTCATTAGCAAGTTCATCTGTTTCAGATCGGGTAACAAATGCCCGAGAGTAATGCGTTTTGTGAATCGGACTTTTTCAGGAACTGGTATCAGTTCCTGTGATTATACAGCACGAGTCACAGAGCGCATTGACTTTCTGAAACAAAAGGTTTATGCATGGGCAAATCGCATACGAAGGTACAAAAAAAAGGTGGACCGATATCCTCAGACTCGCACATTCCAAAAGGGATGAGAGGTGGGTTTATAGAAGGTGAGAGCAGCCAGATTTAGTGAGTGACATTCATTTACCAGATGCTGAAATCACGAATTTATTTTGGCGTAACACCTGTTTTATGCCTGTCGCTCACACTGAGGGTGAATGGATGCGAGATGTCGAACGATCATGTGGGTCAGTTGATAGAATGGAGTCAGTTTTGATATCAAACATCGATATAGCTTATGCAGTTCGTTTGTTGCCGAATTGGAAATCAGTGGGACCGGACGGACTGCATAACTATTGGTTAAAGTGACTCACATGTTTGTTTAGCATCTCAATTTCAATCATGCTTAGAATCGGGTTCGTTTCCAACTTTTATGACAACAGGCGTGACTCACCTGCTCTATAAATCTGGTTGTGCCATGGATCCCAAGAACGATAGACCTATTACCTGTCTACCAACAGTATATAAATTACTGACGTCCATTCTGAGGGTGAAGATAGCATCTCATGTTACCAACAACTCTATTATATCTTACTCTCAGGATGGATGTAGAGGTGGGGCACGTGGCACTAAAGAGCTCCTTATTATTGACACGACCATTAACCAACAAGTTCGCCGTAATCGAAAAGATCTGGCGACATGTTGGATAGACTATAAGAAAGCCTATGACTCTGTGCCGCATACGTGACTCCTGAGGGTGATGGAGTTGTATAAGAAAGATACAGCTCTGTGCACTTTCTCGGAGTATGTATGGTACGGAGAGCATGTATGCAGCAATGGACAACGGTTCTTTGCTATCCAGGATGTCGACAATCTCAGAATGACGGCGAGTATATAAAGATCAAGCGTGGTATATTTCAGGGTGACAGTTTGAGTCCCTTGTGGTTCTGCCTAGCTTTGAATCCTCTCAGCACTATGTTGGAGGGTTCAGGACCAGGCTATCGTTTGCGGAGAGGAGGTCACATTATATCCCACCTCCTTTTCATGGATGATTTGAAACTGTTTGCCTGCAGCAATTTCCAACTGATAAAATTACTAGAGGTAACTGAAAACTTTAGTAAATGTATCAGGATGGAATTTGGTGTGGATAAATGTGCAGTCATGCATGTAAAAAGAGGCAGGATTGTGGAATCTGAAGGCATGGGACTCTCAGATTCTACACACCTTAGACGTCTTTCCGCGAACGAAACTTACAGGTATCTAGGAATGTCACAGGCGTTAGGTTTAAACGCTTATTTGGCCGCCTGAAAAAAGTATTAAAAAGTCTTTTGTCAGGTGGTAATTAGGTGCGGGCCTATAATGATTGGGTCATACCAGTCCTAACCTACTCCTTTGGCACACTTAGATGGACTCAGACGGAACTTGATGCCCTGGATAGAAGAGTCCGTACATTGCTAACCGAGTGCCGAATGCACTATCCACGTTCATCGGTAATGAGATTGTATATCCCGCGGAAATGTGGGGGTCGTGGTTTTTTAAATGCCAGGACACTACAAAACCGCGAGGTATGCAATCTTAGAGATTACTTTCCCTCTGTTAACGTGGAGGTGCATCGGGATGTTGTGGCAGTTGACAATGGACTCACCCCGCTTAATTTAGGTAGAGAGAACTGGCGCAAATCTGCAGTGCTCAATATTACAGATCGCAGGGAAGTATGGAAGAGCAAAGAGCTGCATGGACGTTTTTATCGGCCTTAAATGGGCCGAAGTAGATCTATTATCATCTTTGTCCTGGTTACGTTTCGGCGACCTCTTTGGAGAAACTGAAGGTTCTATCTGTGCAATTACTGATGAAGTTGTTATAACGAACAACTATCGGAGACATATCCTGAAGGACGGCACAGTTGACATTTGTCGGGCATGTCATCGGCCCGGAGAAAGCCTCAGGCATATAATTTCCGGTTGTTCTCGTCTTGCCAACGGCGAGTACTTGCATAGATATAACCAAGTGGCCAGGACAGTCCATCAGAACTTGCTCTTAAATATAACCTTGTGACTGCAGAATTACCGTACTACAGGTATGTGCCCGACCCAGTTCTTGAAAATGGTCGTGTAACATTGTACTGGGATCGGTCTATTATCACTGACAGGACTATTGTTGCCAATAAGCCTGATATAGTGGTGATAGACCGATTAGAGCGCCGAGCAATGATTATTGATATTACTATTCCCCATGACGACAACCTCTTAAGGGCTGAAAAGGTAAAACAAATGAAATATTTGGATTTGGCCCACGAGGTGGTCGACATGCGGAATGTGGTTTGAGCAATCATTGTGCCGATAGTCATATCAGCCCATGGGTTGATCGCAAAGAGACTCGACCAACACCTTCAGAGGCACACGTTAGGCAGCTGGATTAAGGGCCTGATGCAGAAGGCGGTCCTTCTTGATACGGCACGTATTGTGAGGAGGTTTCTGTTTCTGGAACCCTAACCACCGGTAGCTTGGTCCCTGTACCCGATACCAGTGGGGCACTATTTTTTATATTTTTCAATGTATTTTTGATAAGTCTGAATGTATTTAAAAATGTAATTTATATGTATATTTAAACGAACAAAGAGGATAATAATAATAATAATAAATTCCAATTTTTAATCCGAGATGTTAGCTAAAGTTAAATAAAGTAAGCTACAAGAGCTTACGTTATTTTCAAAATACTTAGCTATACATACAGGAACAGTCTGCTACTGCAAATGTAGTAGACTTACCAGATTTGTGTGTCTTATTCTATCCAGACCTTTTCACCGCATAATAATTGTTATTTAGGGATCTTCTTACAATACAAGATGTGAATTTGCACGATGCAGATGCAGGATTGCATACTGAAATACTACATTTACGTTCCCTTGATATGTTAACATTAGCCGTTACTATCTAGTGAAAAACTACTTTTTCTCTCAGAACAAATGGTCAGCCTAATAAAGCACAAATAACTGCTGATCTTCATAACATTTCATAAATGTAAAGTAAGTGATGCTTTAAGTGAAACGACCATCTGCACGATTAGGCGGTTAAAAAGGCGTATTATAATGGTGCCCGAACAAATACTTTGAAGTCGCGGCGCGTCACTGCTCACAGATGAGCCCTGAAGGTATTTTAGTATAGCCGTGGCCGCACTTTAATTTGTTGGGAATAAAGCGGCCAACGACCGGTTGGACTTTCAAAGGCTGTACCACTGTCTCGTTATAAAAAAAAGGAGAGGAAAACGCGTCATTCAGTGTAAGTCGGGGTAAAGGCTTAGTGCATACCAACATAGCATATAACACTGCATCGGCGCGTTAGCACCCACTGTTGAATTTTATAAAAGGCCCTAGAGCACGTACATATCTATTAATACATTTTAGCGCAGTCAATCTAGCTGTTTTATGATGAAATAAAACAAGTAAAAAATGTTTTTAAATGAAACGGTTTTATTAAAGAAAATAATGATGTAGATAATGTACTAAAAGCTAAATAATAATTTGGTAGGTCCTAGGTACCAATGATCACACCACTCTCCTCATCAATTTAAGGCATTGATCAGACAAAAAAATAAAATCGTCTAGCGTGTGAAATTTCTATTAACAGGCCACCGCTCATATCATTAAAAATGCGGTTTACATATTTACTCAGGTTACGCTACCCCCTATGTTTTTTTCATATATCATGGAGCGCGATAGTTAATATAATAATATACATAATATATGTGTTCATTCAATGACTATTTTTTTAAACTTATATTTATATATTATGTACTCAACATAAATCTAACAAGTGTTTTCTTAGTTTGGTCTTAAACACGGATATTTTAAGCTCATGTCTAATATCCTCTGGCAGACTATTGAGTAAATAAAGTAATCGCTTTCTTAAGGTGTGATCTCCACAGTAATTATTTACCTGTACTTCGTATTTACCAGAGGATGCAGATCTTGGAGTATATTTGTTAAGAACACATGTTAGGTCATGCTTCCGACTTTCATGATATCTGACAGCTAGTAGATATTTCAATTTGAGTATTATCGGCACTATTTTACATATTCTAAAGAGTTTATTATAGTTTCTTTTACAGCTATTTTGAAGTGAAACTTCTTTAGAATCGTTGTGATTTGAAATTCGATGAAACGGAAGCATCACGATAAAGTTCCTACCTACTACCAATCTTTGTCTTTGCGCCTGCGTGCTATATGTCAATGTCAACGTGGTGTAATTTTTGTGCATTTTTTTTCCCCATATTTCACTTATAAGTATAAGTGATTGATTCTTTACAAATTTACCTTCTTCTAGAGCATTCAACATCAGGCTGTTAGGATATCCTAGCAGGCTGATGTTGAATGGTTTTATACCAAATGTCCTTTTCCTTACTCCTCTCATCAAAATATTCTTTATAATGTCTATAACATAGCTTTTTAATGTTGCCTAAGTATTCACAGTAAGATATTTTAATCCCTTAATTCATTCCATCTGTACACGTTAACTTAACCAACGCATCAGCCTGCTCGTTACCCTGGAGCCCAATATGAGAAGGAACCCATTGCAATCTCAGACTTACCAGATGAATTCAATTAATGAATTTGCTTTAGCACTATATAAGCTATCGGTGCACCTCTAAAACCAGAGGCGCACCAAGTTATATGCTGTAAAGCACTTTTACTATCAGTTAAGATAACTATCCTGTCACTATTTAGCGAAATAGCTTCGCTCATAGCCTTTGAGATTGCAACAAGTTCTAATGTCATAATGGATACACAACAGTCAATTTTAAACATAGCAGATATTCTAGACATGCATCAAAATAAGCAGCTTCGTATCTTATATCATTTTTTGAACCATCAGTAAAAGGTAAATGCAATCCATAACATTATTATCCTTCCAATTCTCTGATTACTTCATATTTAAAAAATGCCATCTTTTAGCTGTTTTGATTGAATCTAATTCTAATTTGACTATCACTTACATCCATATAGGAAAACCATACATTTAAAGAGAACATTTCTAAAGGACTGGATGAATGTATGTCATACAATTCGCACACGTCAAACATGGAAACCAATAAAGGAATTTTTTTATGTCTCCAATATGAATTATTACATAGTAGTCTGAGATCGTCTACGAGCTTCATTGTGACATTATCTGCCCAGCACATACTCTTAATACAATACTTATAGGCGAGGTACATTCTTCTAATAAACAAAGGTGGTACGCAAAGTTCTGCTTCTGCCTCCTATGGGTGTACTTACTTTTAATAAATTTACCAACTATTCTCAACGCCTGGTTCTGGATTTTATCTAATTTTGACAAGTGCGTCTTAGCACTATTATTATATAAAAAAGCTACCATAGGCGATTCTGCTTCTTATTAAAGAAATGAAAAGTGTGCGAAGGTGTTTAGTGTGAACGCCCCAAGATGGACCTGTGAGTATTTTAAGTAAATTCAAAAGTTTCACAATCTCCGAAGAAATTTCATTTATAAATATGTTTTCTCCATAATAAAGCTCTATCTAGCCAAAATCCCAAATATTTAAAAGTATCAACAAATGAAATAATATTTTTATGGTTAGTTACATTGATATCAAGTTTCTTACGACTTTTACTAAAAATACAAATTTTAGATTTAATGGGAGCTACCTCAAGTCCAATTATATTTAAAATATCTACTAACATACTTAATAAAGACTGTAAATTAGCTTGGCAAATATTTAAACTACTATGTCTTTGATAAAAAACAAAGTCATTTGCATATTGAGAAACCATAAAACCTCTGTCAGAAGCAAGTTGACATATATTATGGGTAGCTATATTGAAAAACAAAGGTGAAAGAGGATCACCCTGTGCTAAGCCAGTACCAGACCATTTAGCATCTATCTCCTGATTGTCAGAACGATTCCTTATAGTAAGACACCTTGAAGATAAAAATTACCAAAGATATTTACAAATATAAGTTCTTACCCCTAAATTGTCCAATACGCGTATCATATTATCAACTAAAACATTGTTATAAGCATTACCTACATCAATAAAAAATGCTACTGTAGGCAATTTATTGGAAATCCAATCTGTATATATGTAACAATTCTGGTTAAATTTTCTATTGTTGACATTCCTTCACGAACTCCCGTTGTGTAAGTCGATAATATTCTTTTATTTTCTATATACCATTCAATTCTTTACACAATATATTATGGAAGATTTTGCAAAGGCCTTAGTTTGATTTGTGAATTTTTTATATTCCCAGCTTTTAGTATAGGAATTATTAAAATAGTACGCCACTGTTTAAGAATAATACCACTATTGAATATTACTGGGTACATACTAAATAGAAACCTTTTTGCTACATTGGGCGCATGATAAATCATAGAATATTGTTTTTTATTTAATAAAAGGAGGGCAATTTAAAACTGTATCTGTTGTAAGTGAATATAAGAGGTCTTTTTGTTCATTTTCAGAAATATAAAACTGAGGCTTACGGTGTTTTTCTAACCATCGCATCTTATACCACATAACTGAGGCTGATATCTTTTCATTATTGGTTACACAGAAATTATTACAACTTTCTAGTTTAGCTTTATAAATTAATGAGCGGGTTTCCCTAATTTTATCCTGAAGATTTTTATAGTTGGTAGGTGTGGGATTCTTTCTAAATTATTTAAGAGCTAGATGTCGAATAGCAACTGCTCTGGATAGCGTTGGATTCCAATATTCCTTGGGTTTGAAATTTGCAAATGGATTTGAATTTTTTGAATTTTTATTAGCACTTGAATATAATAGATTTTTAAAATGGTCGTATAATTGTTGAACATTACTATTATCTAAAGAAAAGTCACTATAATAATCCTTAAGATCAGACTTATATTTATTGCAGCTAGCTTTTTTAAAATAAATCTTTTCAATATTATTTATATAATTTTGACATTTGAAATTGGTTATCATCTTAATAATTGAATGGTCACTACCAAGATTTTTGTTAAGTTTGCCAATCGACACTAGCAACTATATCTGATGATGCGAATGTCACATCAGGCGAACTATTCTGCAACTGTCCATTAACTAATTTAAGTCTAGTTGAGTTGCCCGTGTTTAGCGACGTGAATCCATAATCTAGTGCCGAGGCCCACAACTGCATACCCCTTTGATCTGTCTGATAAAATGTTAAAGTCACCTCCAATTAACGTCTTTTTACTCACTATAGAGAAAATTTGGTCCCAATCTGCCTGTCTAGTATGAACAGTGGACGGACAGTATATATAGACATAACATTGTGTAATTCATTACAGTTAAATATTTGAACGTACAAAGCCTCAATTAGCCGATTATTTAAAACTATGAAACATTTTTTTTATTGTAATGATTTATGTACACATATAGCCACACCGCCATAATAGTCGTATCTGTCCTGCTTATAAATATTATAACCCGGTATATGTACTTCATGCTCCAAATTACACAATATTTCACTGATTATTATAGCTATAAGTATTGTTCCTTGGCTTAATGAAGAACTAAAACATAATAGGTTAGGCGGTAAACTTTGAGCGTTCCATTGAAATATTTTAATCGTATTTTTTATTTTTCTGTTATCCATTATTATGTAAACTGAACAACAACTTCAGATTCAGATTCATTTATTGCGGAACATAAACAATAATGTGCATTACAGGTGTTAGAACAACGCTTAGTCATTATGTTCTACATGCAAAATAGAGGACCTGCCTAGATATGTCAAAAAACTAGCATAAAATATATCGTATTAAGAAACAATTTGTGTGTTTTGATCAAGGGAGATTTGTTAAGCGGCGGACTGCGTCATTTCCCGAAAACTATGAAATGCCGCGTTGTTCAATGGTTGTTTGCAGAAATAACAGTTTTAAATTGAATTATATGAAAGATGACATCTTATTTTATACGTAACTACAATAATTAAACTATATTTTGCCATAATAATCAATAAGCAAATATGATAATGGAATATTAAATTCACCACATTATTAAAACAAAAACCATTGCTGGCCTAGCACGGCTTACATAATAAATCATACTGTTAGCGACGCAATGTACGAGTTTGTTTGCCGATTCTCTCACTAGCACGAGAAGCTCGTAATGCAGCCGCAGCTGGCTCGTCGCTTTTGTTTGTTACGATTTTTTTATTATGCCTGAAAGTCAAGTACACATTTTAGATTTATGCTTATCTAAGGAACTTTAAAATATATGAATATAAATGTATAGTGTCAAATTACTTTTTGTGTTGTGTTATTTTTATTTTAGATTTAGACAAAAAAGAAAAGAAAGTGGATAAATGCTACAAGCCAGAGCCAGAACTGGTTTCCTGGTTTTTCTAGTGAAGACCTTTTTAATATTGCTGCGGTAATGAAAAAATATATTGGAGGCATTATTTATCAAAAAAAAAAAATCAAGCGGCATAATTATGTTAAACAAGTATTAGCATTTTAATGGTCATTAAAGTCATTTACTTACTAGTAGGTTTCCCTAAACGGTAATAGCGCTGATTTATCTCAAACATATTTTTTTTTACACTAAATGTGTCGTTTTATTTAATCGTATTTCATCTTAACTAACAAAAAAACAATAAACAAAAAACAACTAAAAGTTTCACATTAAAAAAAAAAGCATCAAGAAGTTCCATAGACCTTTCCTAAGATAGAATTTCGATGACTTTATGCTTTATTTTGTAATTGAAATCACTAGCGTATATGAAATATAAATTGCTTTTGCAGAGGACAACGACAATTATTATTGATATCTATGTGAGTGTAAGGCGGACGGTAACTCTAAATAAACGCTATTTCTTACTCGTTGATATCGTATACGCTGAAGTGCGTGTGAGTCTATGCATCTATTGGTTCTGTTGAACTGCATATATAGTTGTAAGCTAATGGACGGGACAATTTAGAGACAGCGGTTTTAATAAATTTCGATCTAAAACGCAAATCTATTTGATTTTATGATCTGAGGTCACATGGATACAATCCTTACAATATAATATTAAACTTGCACACGGTTCAATCGGACTTATGAAGTTATAACCAAAATGTCACTAATATGGATACTTAAAATTAATATCTGATAAGTATTCATTTGCAAAATAGTATGCCTTATTTACTAACAATGTTTCAAGTTGGGTTTGAAACATGCTTAAGTTATTAGACTCTAAGAACTCTCAAAAATCTTCTTTCTTAACCTTCAAAAATCCCAAAATGTTGCCCACATTTTAAGAAATTTAAAGAAAGAAATTTAAAACTTGTATAAAACATACGCTATGTAAACGAGCATATTATAAACTAGATCATTATTTACTTTTACATTTTAGATTTATTGATATTTTGATTATTATTATTGACATTGTAAACTTTATAGAACATTGATGTTATTTTGTACACTGTTCACATTGTAGTTATGATACGCTTTTTATTTCTTGTTAATTAAAAAAAAAAATTGAATTGTACATGTGAGAACAGTTCTCACATGTACAATAAAATTTTTTTTTTTAGTCACAAGTATTATGTTAATTTTCTATGTTGCCTAGCAGCTCTTTGATTTTCTTTTCCATTTTAGAACAATATTAATTTATGTTACATTGTCCTCACATTAAATTGCGCGTATAAGCAATGTAACATGTTGTGTGTTAATAACTTTGTAAAAAAAAAACATGTTTCTGTTCTGTTCTTCTCCATAGGATCTACGTTTTGGAACAGGCAACTAGCTTCACGACCTACTTATACTGGATGACTCCTCCTGACAATTCAAAAATGCCTACCATGGGTTTACTTCAAATAAATAATTTTGAATTTGAATTTGAGTAAATTATATTTTTAGTTGGACAAAATTTCTTTATATAGCCAAATTGCCAACAGTTGCAGCACTGACTAACATTAAATACAAAACGTTCTATAGGTAGACGACATCAGATAGCGTATCCATATTCAGGGCAAGTAGAACTTTGAAACATATTCTTACTGTTTCACTGTCCACCCACGCACCCTTAAGGTCTCTGCGCTTTAACCTTTTGGCGGAAATAATTTCATATGTACTAGAGAGTACGCAATCAGAATAAGCAGTCTATAATTTCTTTTTCGGACAAATCTAAGTCAATTCCTTTAATTATACCATAACAAAACATTAATTCAGAAGTAAACTGCATTCGAATATCAAGTTCCTTAAATTTTTACATTCCATGAGTTTTTCGGCCTGTTTCCTTTCATTGAACTGGATGAATAATTTATAGTGAGATTTATATTTAATCTTCATTATACCTTGTATATTTTCTCTCTGTAATAACTTCGACAACAAAAGCCATTTGTTTAGGTAAAATTGACAAAGATGGGAAACATACTTCATATTTTTCATAAGTACCCTCAGTCTCCATTCGTTGCGTTGCGAATATTCTGTATTATTTTCTTCAATAAAATAATGTCCTTATCAACCTCTTCGGCTTTCTACGATTTTGCGTTATTGTAATAAAACCTTCTTCACAACTTTTATAACTTTAAGATCTTAATCTTTTTTTTTTCACTAATCCTTGTATTATGAATATTATTACCACACATTTGAACTGATTTCTTTCATTTCACGTTCACGCTCTCTTAGCACATCGGAATCACCCGAATCTGTGTCATTTTCGGTAGTTACCATATTCGTAAACAATAATAATAAGCGTCACAGAGCAATAATATGCGTGCACATGTAACCGCGTCTCCGACGGAATGGTTTTTCGTCATATGTGCCCTTTTGTGTGAGGTATACTTTTTTAAATTTTTATACGTCGCGTAAGAAAAAGGTATAAAACCAGGTACCTGAAAAAATCGATCGATATTTCTTAAAAATTCCACCGGGCTCATAAACTTAAATGGTTTATGAGCCCAGTGGAATTTTTAAGAAATATCGATCGATTTTTTCTCTCGCTTTCTAAGCTGGTCCGACCAGTTTTAGTAATTTAGAAAAAAATGGCGCATTTTGGAATTAAGTCACAAAAAAAGTAATGGTTAATGATTTAAAAAGTTTAAAACCGATCTCGCTGAAATTTATAGCACTTTTTAATTTCATCAGAAACTATTACAGCTACTATTTCAGAAAGTTTCCTTTCAAAGTTATTATATGTTGAAAAAATGCTCTTTTTTGACTTTGACCTTTATTTGCTGTTAAACTTAGCGACTTTGAACAGGTTTCATTTTGTAGGTAATAATGGAGAACAAAAAATTTTTGGGCATATATGACGGAAAACGTACTGGAAACGAAATATCACATGAAAGTTGAATAAAAAAATGGCGCTCCACTTTTACTATTTATCCAAAAATAAAAATGCGTGGTAGTCGAAAATTTAGGTATTTTAGTTCCTGGACTGGGCTATTACGTTGTCCAATGTACATATGCACCTATACAAATGGAAATGGATTAAGAACAACTATAACTTGTCGGTTTACTGTCTGATTGTACAAAAAAGCCGTAGTGGCAGGTGGCAGCGCGTATAAAACTGCAGAAACAGATACATAAAATGTAAACACAGATCACACAACACTCGCAGTTAATATAAAAAGTAACAATTGATTTCCACCTACACAGACAATTGAGAGATTACAGCTCTTGTATGCGATGACTGGGAACAGCGGCGCTTTGTGAGCTTTTTATGGTACCCTTGATGGATTGAAACACGGATGATAAACTATAGGAGCTCGTGTAACCAAGCAGCATCAGTCAGTCTGTCTACGACGTCAGCTGTTCGCTCGACATTAGTGTTTTACTTGCCTTACAATATAGGAGTATATATGAATTTGATGGTAATCGGAAGTTCAGGTCATCTGTCATGTTGTACAAAGTATATCAGGAAATTATGAGCACGATGGTGGTGTTAAGATACAAAAAAATAGTGACTGTTACCTTTTAAAGGTTTTATATTGGAAGGATGGTAATCAGCACTTGAAATCTGTTAATTCTCTTTCTCGCAGATCTTGTTACCAATGAACCGATGAGATAATAAAGAAAGTCTGAGAATGAACTTTTTTTTAGATAAGTTACTGTAAACAGTCCGTTTTGATTCACTCGGCTATGCGTGCTCCGCGCCAACATTATGGTGAATGGCGGATGGTGCAAAGCTTTACCATTGGAACAATTAATTGTTTAGTGTTGCAGAGTCCGTAAGCGTCTAATTAATAATACGATATATGTTTATAACACGGATTTAAGGAGGTAGGACCCAGCATATTTTTGTTCGATTAGCCCCATGGCTGGTGTAACACCTTCTATAATTAGCACTATTAACATGGTCTTATTGTTTCTACTGGTGAGTAGTCAATAGAGTTCCACGGAAATGAGGATGGGGGAGGTGGCTGACAACGGGCAAGGTACTCTACAAACCTGTGTGATGTTGTGTACAAGTATAAAGAACGTGTACCATTGTATTAACTTATTAGAACTTTAGTTATAACATAATTGCATAAATACCATGATGTGTTATGAACTTATGAACACATTAATTAGAGAAACACCCTATTAACACAGTACCTACACTAAATAATTATTTAGTAATTTAATTCTTTAATTATAACTGTGTTGAAAACGAAGGCATGTTATTTTCACATCAAAATATTGTTGTAGTAAAATAGTTGATTATTAGTTATGTTGTTGTTGTTATCTTGCAGTCATTTATAATATTTTGCCCATATGGTAGTGGTTTTGGTACGCGTCATCGTAGGAAATGACAAATATATCTCTCATCCCAGTACTTATTAAGTCCATATTATGTTAGAAAATGCTGATTTAAGCAGAGATTTATGCAGTTTATTTCCTTCATTCCGTTTAAACATATAAACAGTCGTAAGGGCGAAGTGCCAAGCCTCTGTTCCACTCACTTCGCATCACGGACAGACGGGTGTGTAGGAATATAGCCGAAAGAGTAGAATCCACTTTAGTCTTAAGATTTACTTTTTTTTATTTTGAGTGATTATACAGATAAGAATAAAAACTTTTGTGACTGGTATGTATTGAAAATATACGGTTTTACTTAGTGGCGCCTACGATAACGTGAACGGCTGATCATGTCTTCATTAAGGAGAAATAATGAAATATGTTACCAATTGTGCTCTTCGCTGAGTCGGAGAATCGAACCGAAGTGGTGTAATTCCATGCGATTGTCTTACACGACCACTACACACATCACTATTTACACAAATTTACAAGATTCATATAAAAATGAACTAATGAGAGGTGAAAGCCGTCGCCGCGGCCGCTCCGGACGCTGTGGGCGACGAACGTTGGTCCCCTGCAACAATTGAGAGTACAGCATTAATCATCAGCAACCCCTCACAAGAGACCTTGGTACCGACACATTCCAGGTAATCAGGCATGGATCATGTTCAATATGCATCAACATAGAAAATATTTGTAAAAATCTATACATTAAGATACATTTGTGTTCGTATGTACCAAACAAATTATTTCAATTCAATAAACGTGTTTCATAAACTTTAAATCGTTTTTTTGTTTGTTATTTTGAATATGGTTAAAAATAATAAAAACTTGAAATATTAGTCAATTAATATAAAATGTCTTGAATGTATATTTTCATTGCTAACGTAAACATCGTAATTGAGTAGTGTAAACTGTCTTAAGATATTTTACGGTACTTACTAATTAATATACCACAAATTATTTTTATATCTCTTTATTGATTTCTATAGTCGATTCCATGCTACTCTTGTATTTAACTTTCGGTAGCTTACAAGTAGCCGTCATCGCAGAGTAGTTATTACACTTAACTCACAATCTGAATGATAAACAAACAAATTCTATAAAATTAACAATTTAAAGTAAGTACTTAAAATATTACCAACCGGAGCTAATTCATTTAGACAGAAGATTAACATACACATATGTCACATACCTACATGTATATTATTATATTATATCATTACAGATAGACAAAACATATTCAAACTTTTTACTGTCTGCGCTTAGGGCGTTCTGTATCTCCAAACATATGTATCGAGCACATGCACACATATGGTTTACATTTAATTGTTACATTACTAGCTTTAGGCCGCGGCTTCCCTCGCTCGAATGTACATTTTATCAATCAATGCGGGTGTCCCTCGAAAACACCAATTTTTTCGGAAAGAAAAGTACCCTATATCCTTTTGTACCCCTGACTCTTTTCTGTACATGTTGTATGGAACATTCCATCAAGTGAACAAACGAACTCACTTTCAGATTTATAATTCGGTTAGGAAGTCCTAAAGAGTTTCAAGTTTAGAATACAATATTATTTTCTCGGAGGAGTTTAAGAATCTCATACAAATTTGCGAACATTCCTGAAGGGTTATTTGGGGGTTAAATGCTTGAATATTTTAGCATTTATGTCCTGGTCCTGGTTAACTCAATATATGACTGTGCGGATGTATTCAGAGCGGGCGATGTGAGAGCGGGGTCGGCACGGCTCGCTGAGCTCCGTCACCCTCCCACCCACATGCGTCTTGTACCTTACAATATGCGTATGTCCCTGTATTGTATCTGATTTACAGGTGTTTTACTCATTTCATAATTAATGAGTACCTAATCGATTACTCTCCTATTATAAACCACAATGAAAGTGTGTAAATAAATAAAAAAAATACTTCGTGGGAGGTCATAAGAGGTAGGACGCATTTCTCTCTGGTGGTCGGGCGCATAGAGGCGCTAGGTTTGCGGGTGGCTCTGAATAAGACGGAGGCCCTTTTATTTCATGGGCCCCGTCGTGGTCCACCCACTGGCGCCTCCATAGAGGTCAACTCGGTACTCGTACCGGTTCAGGCCCACATTAAATAACTGGGCCTGATCCGTGACGGAAGGTGGCGCTTCGACGAGCACTTCCGGCAGCTTGGCACTTTACGGTGCACCGGCGTGGGCGGAGGCTCTGACCGCACAGAAAAGGGCGTGCCTCTGGCGCCCTCAGAGGGTTATGGCGGTTAGAGCCATACGCGGATACCTCACCGTGTTGACGGAGTCGGCGTGCGCGTTAGCCAGGACATCCCCGTGGAATTTGAAGGCGGAAGTGCTCGCCGAAGTATATTGGCGAACGACAGAGTTCCGGACGGGAAGCGGCAGTCGGGCCCCCGCCCGAAGAGGTACGTGAGTGGCGTGAGGCCGCTCGCCGAGCCACCATGGCACCCGCTGTAGTGGCCCCCCGCGAGGAGGTGGCATCCGCGTGTGCCTGGACGTCGCCTAATTGAGATGTTTTAAGGTTTTTACCCGGAGGTGGTGCCTGCGCTTTTGCGGGCAGGCGCGCCGCGCGTTCCCGGATCCCACCTACTTAAGGCGCAGTACGGCACACCGTGTGGTTTTAGTCGGTTCGATTCCGACACACCGCCCCACCGAAAACCCCGGTGGGGTGACGGCCCGAGGGGGTTTTAAAAATATCGAAAATGTGCGGGTGGATGAAGAACCTTCTACCTCACGATCTCGACGACGGAGGGCGTGCACCGCTGAGCCAGTCAGCCTGTGACCACGGCCAGTGCAACCTGGTCGAAACGTCAGGCAATTCAGAGGTATGTAATACCTTTTCGTGATCGCGTTAATTCCCGTATAAGTACATAATTGTATACGGATAGTTTTCTTTAATTCTTTTTGTAACTGCATGCTAGAGTCGTGCCTTTCAATGATGTAAGTAAGTGTTCCAGTGTCAGATGCTCCCGGTATAGATGTAAGGTTAAAAAAGTGGGAGACTTGACGTTACATCTTTATACTTTATTGTATATACGTACAGGAGTTTTAGGGGAGCTACTCCGTGAGATTTAGTACCCTCACATTAAAAAGATACACAGAAATTAAAAGGATAGATCTTTTTAATTTCGAAAACCTAACAGTTGAGGACTTATCAGAATGTAATGTATGGCATATTAATGACGATTTTAACCTAGATGAAGAAAAAATATATACAATTCACTGCTGAATGTTGAACTAAGAATATGATTACCGAATTTCTTTCAGCTCAGTGTGACTTCAAAAATGGCAGACTACCGACGCGAACCTTCTCTTTTGAGGTTTGTCAGGGTATAGTAATGCTGTTATAAATGATCCATTTTACCTGTAGTAGTAGTTTTTCATATTCATATAAATTTACAGGGCATCTACGAACAATACTGATAAATTTATCGTGAAGTTGAAGAAACTTCACGAAGCTGTCCAACATGCTTGTCAAACTTTCCAGCCGTGTGTCGGCCGCTTGGTTAAAAGAGGGACCATGAACTAGAAAGGGGTGGGGTTTGCTAGTGTGAGAGTTTAGCGCCTACTTTGTTGAGTTGTGCGAACATTAACATTAGCTCGGAGGTGTGCGATTGGTCCAACGCGACAGGGTGTTGAGATATAATCATGTATACGGGAAAGGACCATACTATTTACCATTATTTATCATTTCATACCTTTGAACAGGCCAACTCTGTGTACTGTAGTACAGGATATAAAGTGTGAATTATAAAACGCGAAAATTGAAAAGCTAGGGCGTTGAGAGCTGGTCTGGTATTAATATAGTTTGGTTACAGACTTTGTATATGGGTTGTGACGAAATATTATTACGTGTGGATTCTTATGTCGCTATTGTATATATCTAATTAAATTTAAAAAAGAAATAGTTATACTTTAGTGTTTCGAATGCAGCATAAGTCAAAAACTTTTTTTTATTTAATGACTGCAGTTACAAAGGTGTTACTTAATTCTAAACTCGCCAAACTTTTACGTTTGATGACGAGAGGCGCTCTTCTACATAACAATGAACCGACAATCAATTTTGGCTTTCGGATAAATTTAATTTTGAGAAGTGAAATAATTTTCAAATTACATTTACATTACAATCAATCGCATGCTGAGAGGAGGCCCTGGCCCTTAGAGGTGTCTTCGTATCACAGTTTCTACTAGGGATGTTGCGGATGCAGATGCAGATTTTTCAAGATGCGGATGCGGAAGCATATGTCCAAATCAATGCGGAAGCGCCGCAATTGCGATTGCGCAACATCGACGATAGACAATAACAAACGCGTCTGATTTTGTCGCTACTATTGGGCAATCAGCACGTGTTTACGGCACACGGCATTCGCCATCCCCAACCTACTTTCTTTCTTGTCGCGACTTGCACTACATCTGCATCTGCATGAACATCCGCATTGATCATTGCTGAGCGGATGCGGATGCAGATGTCCATCACGATGCGAAAGCTCCGCCATTGCGAATACGGATGCGAATATCTGCAACACCCCTGGTTTCTACTTACACCGCAATTATTTTTAACATAAACATTTGAATTATAGACTATGTTTCTATCATAAACTTAGTATATCACACTAGTATACTACGTTTATAGTTTCTATTTACTTAAAAACGAAATGTTTAGGAGTTTTTTCTTTGATGATTAACAATGTTTAGAAAAGAGGCAACGTAAGTGGGAGAGCCATGCTTCGGTAGTATTTTTTTTGTAATGATTTAATCTTTTCTGTTTATATGTGACAATGTTGTGATGATTAAATATTTTATAACATTTTTTTTATTATTATTTCCACATTAACACTTTTGCCCTTTGTACCTTTTCTAATTTTGATAGTAACGTGGGTCGAGTTGCAGAATAAAAGTCAAGTCGTCCTAAATTGGCCGTAGGCACGTAGGTATAATGGTATGACGATAATTGTTCACAACTCGTTTGCCCCTTATAATATAAAAAAGAACCACATTAATATCTATATTACACCCGTGCGAAGCCGGGGCGGGTCGCTGGTTAACAATAAAACTCTAACGGATAATAAAACATTTTTAATACATATTTTTCTACAGACATAATTGTAACCTGTATGTGCCAGTTTACCCTGCTCACTTCACAAACAAAACACAACAAAATAGCGAACGTTGTTGTTGAAGGCTGCCTGTCAACGTCCTATGATCCGGGTGGCGTCGCCGTCGGCACCGCACCCTTACGGCGGTGGCGGCGAACACGACACCGAGCGACGCCTTTGTGTGCGTGTACATTTTGATATCTGATGTTTGTGGCGATATGCTGCGAGATATTCCAAAGGTTTTCAACAACGTGTTCTTCATTTATCTAGTCATGTTTAGTCATTTGTAAACCTGACTATTAATAAATCGTTACTGATTATTTCAGAATACATTATGGATCTGTTTATTTATGCCGTAATTTATTTATAGGAAACGACGGCACCATCTAGTTTTACTAATGGACGTGAAGTGTCTGAAAAGATCTATTTACATAAATAAATTTATTTGCATTTCATTCTCATTGATAAATAATATACCTAGTATGTCTATTAATAAGCAACACTTATTTTCAAATATTAACTTGGTATTTCATTTACACAATTATTGTTACTTTGATATGATTTCTGCGTAAGTATTGGCTATTTTTATTTGAATAATTTATTGCTGCCTCCCGGGGTATTGGTATAGCGCTCTGTTGCCGCGTTTTTACTCATAGGTGTAGAGTGTAGAGAAAAGGCTGACCAGTTGAGCCTGCCTAGCTCCTTCCAAAAGCACAGAATTCTCCTGGGGCGTTCACAGGCTTCTAGGAGCGACCTGGCACCCGCGAGGATACTTGCACGTTGTGTGGACACTCTCTCCCACTCCAGGATAACGTGGACGGCCGTTTCCTTTGCGTTGAGATATCCTCTGTTTAGAGGAATGTCTGTCCCATTGATCGTGAATAGATGCCGGTTTAGGGCCAGGTGGCGCGGAATGGTTCCTACAACTATCCTGATGAAGCGTCGGTTGAGACTGAGCAGTCTACAAGTTGAACGTGGGAAGACCTGGAGTTGATAAAAGTGTTTGTATCGACACCATATTTTATTGTAGTGCTCAAACCTTTGAACATGTTGGAAGATGACTGCTAACATACTGTCTAAGTCAAACAGGTTCAAAATAGTCGAATAAGTTTGTATAAGGAATAGGACAAACAAAACATAGCAGGGGATCTTGTCTTGGATGTCAGAGAGAAAATTCCCATTCACATTCTCCTGCTAATGTTATAAACGTGAAAGTTTGTGAGCATGTATGGATGTTTGTTACTATTTCACGCAGATTAACGTACAGTTGGCCCCAATTGGACACAAAGAGTCCAAAGTAGAGAAGACTGGATATCTTTGGAGGAGGCCTTCACCGGAAGAGAGGTTCTTGCAGATTAAATCCTATAAAATATTCGTAAAAATTAACGTTTATTGTAATAATATTTTATTTATTTTCTCTCTTACTGCACGAAATAAAAGGTTTTTTTTTGTTTTTAATATATATATTGGATACCCCGTGAATAAGGTAAAGCGCTAACATTTTTTTGAATATTAGTGATTTATAATACAGAAATCTTATTTTGAAACTGAATAATTATAAATTTAAAATTTAAAACACCCCCGACTCGAAAATCCGTTCAACGATTACAAAATGCCTTACATCATTTTCCACCGCAAGGAAACTGGCTTTCAAATAAAAAAAAACGCATCGAAATCGGTCCATCCGTTTGAGAGCTACGATGCCATAGACAGACACACACACACACATAGACATCGACGTCAAACTTATAACACCCCTCTTTTTGCGCCGGGGGTTAGAAATTAAACTTGAAAATGGACCGATAAAGCTAATATTTCGTCTGAGAGAGGGTTTTATAAAACATGAATGAAATAGTTTCATTGATTTGCTTATGAGAGTTGTCTTATAAAAATTAATTTTATAATTAATCTTTAAATTAATAACTAGTTACTTGAATACAGAAAAGGTACAAAGTATTGTGAGATAATACATACTCGTATTTAGTGGAAAGCTGCGGTGAAAGTCGACAGCTGTCGGTGTCCATTACGAGCTGAACCAAGTCCATTATCCACTGCTGCGCCCTTACTCTTTATATCAGCTTTTACATAGAAAGGATGTAGTACATAGGGCACACTGAAAGTTCTGCGCTCCTGGCCGCTCATAAATGATTGAATTTCGAATGTCATATTTTTTTAAACAAGAAATTCATTCATTGATTAAAAAAAAATTGGCGGGAAATCGTGCGTCAATTGTTTTAATACAGTTGGTCGTGTTGTTGTAAAATAGTCAGTTGATATAAAAAATTACGACTACCCTTTTTAAACACAAAAGTACAAACTCGTCACAAATTAAAGTGCTGCATGCTACCAAATTTCAAACTTGTTGGCATATTTTATTTTTGTATTTTTTTATATTATAATATTTATATTTTATATACGAAGTACCTACCAACATAATAATAATAAACTATTTATAAATTGAAATTGAAATTATTTTACAGAAATGTAAAATTAAATCAATATTAAAAAATGTAAATTCCTAAATGAACTTGAACCCAAAGAACACGATACTCCTATCTTGATACTTCATAAAGAAAAACAAAAAGCTACACTAGTTTTCGAATTGATAAAAATAAATGACGAGCGAGAGAAAAATTATTCAGAATTTTCATTCGTATTTAAATTATATTATAGATACACAGAATAAGTAATATTACGGAATTAACTTCAAACTAATAACTAAACTGCGCTCTAGGCATTGAAATTTGGTTTCGTGCTAATAGTGATTGTGGTTTGTATATGGTTACGTGAGAGCGCTGAGTTAAACAATGTTCACGGATCTGCGATTACGAGACTGCCCTGCAAAGAGGATGTTACATATACGGGGATCACACTGAAAGTTTTTAGAAAATAAAAAACTGAATAACATAGAAGCCTGTTAATGTTATCATTACTTTTCGAAGTAGTCTGCGTGCCTTTCTAAGCACCACTCTTCTTTAGGGATCTCTTTCACGCCTTTTTCAAACGCAGCCTCGGCATCTTCAGGTTTCATTAAAAGAATTCCTTTAAGTTTATCTTTTATTTTTGGAAATAAATAAAAGTCACAAGGTGCCAGGTCGGGACTGTAAGAAGGATGACTCACTAGCTGGAGCTAGTGAGCACCTTTGATAGACAAATATTCGATAGTACGTCTGGCGCAATGAGGTGGAGCGTTGTCGTGGTGGAGGAGGATCCTGTTTCTTGGGCGCTGCTGTCTAACATTTTCCAAGACAGTGACTGACGTACCAATCTGCAGTAACAGTCCTTTTATCTTCTAGAATGATTGTTGTGAAATGAGCCGTCTATCCAAAGAATGAGGCAATCATCTTTTTCCCTTGACTTCTGCCCTTCTTTACATTTCTCGGCAAATCTTCGGATGGAAACAGCCTTTTTCAAACGCAGGCATCTTCAGGTTTCATTAAAAGAATTCCTTTAAGTTTATCTTTTATTTTTGGAAATAAATAAAAGTCACAAGGTGCCAGGTCGGGACTGTAAGAAGGATGACTCACTAGCTGGAGCTAGTGAGCACCTTTGATAGACAAATATTCGATAGTACGTCTGGCGCAATGAGGTGGAGCGTTGTCGTGGTGGAGGAGGATCCTGTTTCTTGGGCGCTGCTGTCTAACATTTTCCAAGACAGTGACTGACGTACCAATCTGCAGTAACAGTCCTTTTATCTTCTAGAATGATTGTTGTGAAATGAGCCGTCTATCCAAAGAATGAGGCAATCATCTTTTTCCCTTGACTTCTGCCCTTCTTTACATTTCTCGGCAAATCTTCGGATGCAAACATCCATTGCGTAGATTGTCTTTTGGTTTCGGGTTTGTAACAACATATCCAGCTTTCATCATCTGTGACGATGCCATATACAGCATTCGAGTCACCTCCGTCATACTTTTCAAGCATTGAGCGTCACCAATTCAAACGACGGCGTTTTTGATCTTCCGTCAAATTATGAGGTATCCATCTAGTACAAAGCTTTCTGATGCCTAAATGTTCATGTTTTTGTACTTAACTCATACCAATGCCTAAAACTGGCCGAATGTGTTGATATGTCAGCCTTCTATCACCTTCTATCATTAGCCCCACAGCACTCACGTTATCTTTAGTAGTCGCCGTAGAAAGACGTCCTTCTCGAGAATCATCAGTGTGTTTGCTTCGACCACGTTTAAACTCATTAAACCAGCTGTAAACAGTGACACGAGAGAGGGCTTCGTAATGAAATGCCAATCCAAGCCTATCGTAACATAGTTATTATTATAATATATTATAATAGTCATATATGTTGTTGAGTAAGACCGCAACGAAAGCCGTAATAAATCATTGAGCGAAAATGTTCTCTAGTCAAACCCATTTCGATGCACGACACACACTTTTTAAATTACCGCCAATTTGTAAAAACAAATGACATATGAAATTATTAAACATCTACAGATTCCCAAAGAGTTCTTAATTCGAAATTTAAATAAATTTTTCATCGGCTGCTTTTCTTACTGGCCTATTCTAAAAACTTTCAGTAAGACCCACGTATATATAGTGGCGGTCTTAACCAGTAGTTTATTTACTAGCCTATATAGTTCATACATGACAGATGGTTAACGGTATTTCCTTTGTATGAGCGCAACTCCACACCCCGCTCGTGCTGCCATGTCGCAATATCGTTCCGAATGTTCAAACATACCTACTTTTTGAATTGCTACAAGTTTGTAATTAAACTGAGTTCGTGCTGTTAGCTCCCTGTGTAGGAAACGTTCAACAGCAGTTATAACATATATATACATATATAAGGCCACGTTCAGATGACAGGCGTTGGACGCGCGTTTTGCTACCGCTTGTTGACGCGCGTCAACAAGAACACGCATTTTGTTCAAGTCGTTCACACACCACGGCGCGTTTTGATCCGACGCTTGCTTGACGCCGCGTCGACGCCCATGGCGTTGACGCTTGCTTTGAGATCATTGGTTTTCTGTACATTTCTCCACATGAGCGCACGTTTTCAACGTGTTGACAAGTGAATGTAACGAAAGGATTCGGCCATTTAAATAAAAGTCCGTATACCATTTTTTACAAAGCATGATTTCGGTGACACTTACTTACTGACCACTACAAGAAATGCCAAAAGCACTACTAGTTACTTTTATTTTTATTTCACATCAAAATTTCAAAGTTTAAATATTAATTAAAAACTCACTAATATGTAGATGAACAAGCAATCTATATGTATGTTATGTTTATATAAAAATTCAGCTTCCGTATATTTCTTGCTGTAAATCTCGCAAAGTGTTTGATAAATTGTCTTCCAGTCTTTATTTTTTATTCCGAAGTTTCAATAGAAACATACATTTTAGACTGATTGATAATGAAAAATACTGAATATGTTAGATTGACTTCTAATTTGTCATAGTTACTTTTTCATTTGTGTCATTTGTGAAATTTTACTGAGCCTTTACTGAGTTTAGTTTCATGCAGCCTTTTTTTTTTTTTCCTCGAAACCCCCTCGGTCCGTCACCCCACCGGGGTTTTCGGTGGGGCGGTGTGTTGGAATCGAACCGACTCCTAAAACCACACGGTGTGCCGTACTGCGCCTTATGTAGGAGGGATCCGGGAACAGCTTTTATTAAGACATCCGGACCCCTCCTAGCGCCCGCCCGCAAGTGCGGGCACCACCTCCGGGTAAAACTTAAAATCTCTCAATTAGGCGACGTCCAGGCACACGCGGACGCCACCTCCTCGCGGGGCTCCACTATAGCGGGTGGAGGGGAAAACCCGTCCCATCCACCCGCAGCCACACTCAGGGCGGCATGAGGCGCTGGTAAGCGCGCCTCCGCCGCCCGGTTCGCCGGCGGCGAATTAAGTCCGAGTGGAGGTCATCCTCCCGGACCCTTTCCGCCGCCTCCTTCTGTGAGATGACTTCCTCACAGAAGGTCGCGACCGCGGTAAAATTCCTGTCGCTATCGGCCATGGAGCGTATGACGGCCGGTAGCGAGAGATCCTCTCCGATGATTGCAGTGAGGGCCCGGCGCTGCGTTGCCCAAGCAGAGCAGACCGCTAGCGTGTGCTGAGCCGAGTCCTCACTGCAATCGCAGTGGTGACAGGCGGGACTCAATTCCGTCCTAGCGACCGAGTGCAGGTACTTTCCGAAGCAGCCGTGCCCGGAAAGAACCTGCGTCAGTCGGAAGGAAAGGGTCCCGTGCTGTCGCCCTGCCCACTCGACGATGACCGGCTGGAGCGCCTCCACGGCGGCAAAGCCAGCACGTGGAGCCTTCAGCCGGGACGACCAACGAGCCATGGTGGCTCGGCGAGCGGCCTCACGCCATTCGCGTACCTCTTCGGGCGGGGGCCGACTGCCGCTTCTCGCCCGGAATAGTTTCATGCAGCCTAAGTTAAGGATATTAAGTTATAAAGTGGCTTTCAGTAAGTCTGGATGTTGAAATGGATGAACCCAGTATTGCCGTTTCTTCTGGTGTTGCTATTTCTGACGTAGAAATAAAATCACCAAACACAAGGCTGTTTTTACGTCCTTCTTCAACGAATACAGAATTCGAACTGAACTGCGACAACGCACATTCAACGCCCGTGAAACGCTCGCTACGTGGACACGCTGCACGGATTGCTCAAAGGTTTAAGTGGTCACCTCGCCACTAGGTCGCGATCTATATTAGTGTGGTCCACAAATAGTTAGTGGATAGTAGTGGTGGTAGATAGTGGATGAAATACCATAAACGTTCACATTTGTCAGTCTGTCCAAATATACGAACAAAACTGTACAAGTTTTAGAAGTTGAGTCATGTCACCACTATATCTAAAAGTACCCGCAAAACATGGATGATGGCGAAAAAAGCCAAGAAGATTACTAATGATAAAGTCTTTGGTAATGGCAACAATGATCAGATCTACATCAACGAGGCCCTGCCAAAGTTCAAACGCCAACTCCTGTGGACGGTGAGAAATAAATTAAAAACAAAAGGTTATCAATACATTTGGGTTCAAAATGGAAGTATACTACTAAAAAAGAATAGTGAGGAAAAAAGAATTTTTAATATAAGAACGGAGAAGGATTTAGAAAGACTCGAAGGAATGCAAAATATCGAGTAATATAGTGCAACTAGCACGATCAGTACACACTAGGTGACTTTCAGATATCAACATTCGATTGCATACACGATGATTTATTCAATGATGGTACATACAAAAGGTATTATGACATAAAAAAATTAAGTATAGATTTAGCAAAGAAGAAAGAATATACTCATATAATGCATCTTAACATAAGGTCACTCCGAAAGCATTACAATGAAATATTAATAATGTTAAAAGAAAACAACTACAAAATAGACATACTAATCTTGAGCGAAATAAATATAAAGAGGGAAGAACTGATTTTTTACCAAATAAAGGGCTATAATACTTATATAATGACTAGAGAAACAACCAGAGGAGGGGGTATATTAATTTATGCAAAGGATGAGCTCATTTTCGATGCCCAAGCACTAAATACAGGATCCCTAGAAACAATGCATGGTCAGCTAACAGCTGGAAAAAGGAGTAAAACACACATAATTGCTATATATAGGCCACCGCAGAAAAGTAAAACAATATTCATACAGGAGCTGGACACAATTATAAGAACTATCCCAAAAACTGAAAATATTATTGTAATAGGCGACACAAATATAAACATCCTGAACGGCATAATAAATCCAACCACGTCGAAATACAAAAACACCCTTTGTGAATACGGCCTACGGTGTGTCATCCCCAGTTCGGAACCAACACGCGAAGCGGTAGTGGACGGGCGAAGTGAAACGGCATGCTTGGATCATGTGTGGGTGCGAGCGAGACGGAGCGAGCGAGAAGCGACTTCGTTTGTTCTAGAAGCGCACGTCTCGGACCATCATGCAATTGGGATATCGTTGAATTTGCATGAAAGTGATAACTGTGACGTAGGTAGCTGTAGATTAGTGTCGACAAATAGTAATAATGTGCGAAAAGTGTTGAGTGAGAAGCTATTAAAACAAAAGTTCGAGGAATATGACTGGTATCAATTGTATGTATTATCATGCCCTTTAATTTTATTTCAAACGTTGTGTACAGTCTTTAGCGATTTCTATAGTGCAAGTACAGTAACCGTTAAGGGACGGAATAAAAGAAAAAGAGAGCCATGGATAGATAACAATATGTATTCAATGTTATTGCGTAGAAATTATTTATTTAGAGTATGGAAAAAAGACCCTAAAAACATGAATAAACGTTTAGAGTATACAAAATTCCGCAATAGAGTAAACAGGTTGATTAACGACGCAAAAAATAAATATCGGCAGTCCGAACTAATGAAATGTAATGGAGATGTTAGAAAAATATGGGTAAACATAAACTCATGGCTTGGTCGGCATAAGAATAGTCTAGATAGTGTTATTACGAAGCATTTAGGTAAAGTGGAGAATATAAGCAACATATGTAACAACTTTACTCAAACATTTACTAAAGAAATACAAAATATTAAACATATATGTAATACAAAATTTTTAGATAGAGAAAAATACGTGTATCCCTGTGATGTAAGTTTTAGATTTAAAAAAGTTTATCCGTCAGACGTAGAAAAAGTAATCAGTATGTTAGCTAATGGAAAATCCCCTGGCTTAGATTGCATACGAGTAGTAGATATTAAATATTTACTAAAACAAATAAGTCCTCTATTAGCTACTTTTATAAATATGTGTTTAAAGAATAGTGTATATCCCGACCAACTTAAAAATGCTGTAATCCGCCCAATTTACAAATCCGGTAGCCATCTAGAATATGTAAATTATAGACCAACAGCAATATTATCAGTAATAGACAAAATAGTCGAAAAAATAGTTGTAGGACAAATCAGCAATTTTTTAGAATCATATAGCATACTCTCCGACGCACAACATGGTTTTAGAAAAGGAAAGAACACTGTTTCTGCCCTAGTGAGCTTCGCGGACTATGTAAATGAATCTTTAGACTCTGGAAAACAGCTGATAGCGCTTTTCATTGATTACAAAAAAGCGTTCGATACTTTAGATCATAATATACTTTTGCAAGCTATGGATGAATGCGGGATACGCGGCCCCACCAATAACTGGTTTAGAAACTACTTATCTAACAGAAAAATACGCACTGTTATCGGTGGAGTGGCCGGAGAGGATGCCATAGTGAACTTGGGTGTACCGACCGGGTCAGTGTTTGGGCCAGTGGGGTATGTTATTCACGTCAATAGTGTATCAAACGTGGTAAACAAAGGTCAGTGTTTCATGTATGCAGACGATATGTGTGTGGTAAGCGCTTCGAAAGACATCTTACAGGTACAAAGAAATGTGCAGACAGATTTTGAAAATATCACGAAATGGGCACACGATGACGCAAATCTTAAGAAAACAAAATGCATTCATATACACTCGCCATACAATCAAAGTGCAATAAATGTAAACAGAGACAATCTTGCCATAATAGGACACACATATGAATGCTTACATGGAAGTAAATCTGGTTGTACCTGCACTATGATCGATTATGTCGACAATTTTAAATATTTAGGCCTAATAATAGATAAATATTTTAGCTTTTCAACGCATGTATCTGATGTCTGTAGCAAGTTAAGATCCGTATTAGGCAAGTTCTATCAGCTAAACAAAGTTCTGAATACAGATACTATGAGAATGGTATACTTTGCCCTTGCAGATTCCTTGATCAACTATGGACTAATTGTGTACGGGCGAACTTTTATCAGCTACTTAAAAGACATTAAAGACCTACAAGTAAGACTAATAAAGTATTTAGTAAGTAAGAAAGTTAAAAATGTGTGTGAAAGGGATTATGTTAAATTATTTCCTATATGTAAAATATTACCAATAGAGAAGAAAGTGGAGTATTTAATAGGCTTAGAATATTACTATACTGATCAATATAAATATGTTGTTGATAATAAGTATAACACTAGAAGGGCTAGGGAAAAAAAACTTAACAAACCAAGAGTGACAAATTATTATGGACAACGAACAAACAAGTACATGGTACCTAAAGTGTTCAACAAAATAGATTTATTAAGACAAAATCCTAAAATAAGTACTAGTAAATTAAAGAAAACATTGAAGGATGTATTGTTGGATGTTTCTTAAACTGTTGGGTAATGGCCACTTACTATAATAATATGTATATAGTGATAATGTTTAGAGTTATCTACCTTAAGTTGTTATATTTTATTTTGTTGTTTTTCTTTGTGTGATGAATGTACAGTGTAGCATAGGTTATTTTTAATAAATTTACGAGCGCGTCTCGCCGTTAAACAATTGCGTTTGGCGAGTATAAATTGTAAATCTTAGATCTAAGTTACTATTGTGTGAGTTAAATAAAACAAAAAAAAACAAAAAAAAACTAATTCTTACTTACTAATTTGACTTAATGTAAGCCAGAACTTGCACTGAAACAGATGCTATGAGTATATTACAAAGGGAAGTGATAAAACCAAATGCAAGCACAATGGTTGGTAGTTGCGCCTGTGACCTACATGTGTTACAAGAATAGCCCACGCGCACTGACGCAGGTCTACGGGGCGTTGTTGCTATACAAGGCACAGCAACCGACGTTAAGGGCAAACACACATTCTTTGTACTTAATGTGTTTAGACATTAAAACCGTATTGAAGTGCACCGATCCGAAAGGAAGACGAAGCCTGTCGCTGGTTAAGTAACGGTAGAAAAATAACATTTGACGGTTGACAGAATGAACATTAACAGCATTAATGATGACTATGACAATTGGTACGTCGTATATTTTACACATTATAGCGTAAAAGCAGTACAAAATCGCTTAAGTACGTGCCGAGCAAAACACTATTACGGTATATTGTATTTAGTGCAGTCGTAAGAAGTTTTATTTTAAGGACAATAAGAGATCAAAACTGTTTTTTAAATAATTGTGCTTTATTTAACTCACCAATTTCTCAATGGGTTGTTACTGTACAAGCGCCGGTATGGTATTCCTTCGCTTCAATATATGCACATGCAAAATAAGACGATTGTAAGTACAAACGATAAGAAGCAAACGTAGATAGTCAATAAACTGACGACATCCGTCGGGAACAGGATACAAAAGAAAGTCAAAATCGCATCAGTTTCGGGAGCAACCGGAGTAGTTTGACACTAATTCGAATCAAACTCGATTCGTTTCTGAATTCCTAAACTGTGAGGAAAGTGGCTTAGCTCTCTGCATTCTAGGTTTATCAAGTGTTTATACAGAGATGGGTGCTATCGAGTTAAGTATCTTAAGTGTTTGCTGTCTGAGAATTTGAGATGAACCCCCTTGCAGGTGCTTTGATTCAATTTACAATAGTAAAATAAAAAAGATGATAAAGTGATAAATAAGTAAAGTGCACCCTAAAATTGTGCGTCCATTATTATAATAAATGCACCATTGCAGCCAAACTTTGTAATTTTGTTCAACGTTTTATTATTTTATCTAAAAATAAACTTTAAGTAGCAACAAGTCATTTTCCATTACTGATCATATGCATCGTAATTTGTTGTTGAAAGAAGCGCATATTTGATGTATTTTAAAATCTTCACTTCACTTCACTTCTCGATATCCACAAGAAAACTTTGAAACAGTCGATATTACAAATCTTTTTAACCCTACTCCAAGATAAGGCATGACTAGAGCTAATAGAGTACACTGTTCTCGACCACAAGCTCATAAAACTATCACTACAATCTATAACTGTCCATTTAACTTGACATTACAGGCCCAAACATTTGAAGGTTCAACAAATTGAAGCTCTCAACGTTTAAAACCACTCGGTGCTTAGTCTAAACGGTGATTTGCGTAATAGTTGAGAGTGGACCTTTATCAAAGGGGTCGACTGTAACGACACTTGGCAGTTGAGATAACTACCCTTCATATTTAATACAAGATGAAGTTTGCTAGATGTATTTTATGCTAATGTTTTAATGGAGTATGTCAGGACATCTTTGTTAAAGTTTACTTTTACATTCTTTCTTGTTATTTTCCTTCTTCGTTTTAGTTGTTGCGTATTTTGTTTCTGTTTTCAACACACGCAGTATTAACCGACTTTAAAGCTTAGACCAATCCAACAAACAACATTTTCTTTACCAATAGATGGTGCATTGGAAGATTAATATTTGTCAAAAATGATTTTGCATGTACACACTGAATGTTTCAAAATTGGCAAAAACTGAATTCTATTCCGTCTTGAACTTTCCAACACTGCACGTAACATTAAGTACTTCAACTAGACGAATGTTTCAAATAAGCAGAAATATTACACAGAAAGAGCTGCAGACGCTGAGCAAATATATAAATTCTGTAATGAAACTAAGTCGAAATTTGTCTACGCGCGCCGAAATCATATTTATGTGTCTTTGTTTGTCTAGCCGTTAAAGCCGTCCATCTAGAGCTTGTTACGGAGCTTACAAAAGAAGCTTACATAGCCGCGCTCAATCGTTTTGTAGCGCGTCGCGGAAAGCCTAAAACCATTTTGTCCGACAACGGCACTAATTTTGTTGGAGCTTTTAATGATATTTACCGACTTTTACAGGAATCCAATATTGCATCCGACATTGCCCAGGAAGGTATTGAATTAACTTTTTCTCCACCCTATTCACCGCACTTCAACGGCCTTGCTGAGGCGGCTGTTCGGTTCACAAAACATCATTTAAAAAGGTTACTCAAATTAACTAACCTAACTTATGAGGAGGTGTCTATTTTACTAATCCAAATAGAAGGTATTTTAAATTCACGCCCCTAACACCTCTTTCCAACGACCCTACTGATTTATCCGTCCTGACTCCATCCCATTTCCTGATTGGACGGCCACTTCTGTCGGTTCCAAATCCGCATATCTCCGATGCTTCCATCACGCGACTGGAGCGCTACAAGCGGGTGGAACTACTGAAGCAGCATTTTTGGCAGCGTTTTAACATGGAGTATGTTTCCTTGCTTCAACAGAAACACAAATGGGCCGCAACCTCCAGTGACTTGCCACTTGGCGCGCTTGTCTTGGTTAAGGACAAAGCTCTACCGCCTCTACTCTGGCTTCTCGGGCGAGTTGTGAAAATCTATCCCGGCAGCGACGGAGTTGTGAGGGTCGCCGACGTGACTACAAAGAAAGGAACTATTAGACGAGGGTTCAACAATATTTGCCCTCTTCCAATGTCTTGAAGTCATACGCCGCGCGGCTCAGTACGAGTATATCAGAGGAGGTGCGCGGCACGGGACTCGCCGAGCGCCCACACTCTAATGCAATCGCCGGCACTTCACTTCGCCTCTGACCAGCTGCGACTGCGCACTTACATTTTTTATTATTCGTAATTTTGTAGTACGACATTAAACGCCGGTTCTTGTTTAATATTTTATTTTATTTCACTATAAGTAGAAGATAGGAATCGCCAACAAAATTATTAAAATAAACAAAAGTCGGCTAAGCGGAATCAGAACTCTCAATTCAACTTCTAAAGTAATGTAAAGAGTTGGAATTTTGTAAGATCAAAATTTTTATTTTACTTGATTGTGAACATTTATTTGCTGTCGAGAAACTCTGAAACTACATAACCAATTTTAATAACTCCTAAAATTATAGTGAATATTTTTTTTATATAAACATCAACAAACGTCTACATAATAGTAAAAGTATCCGATAAATCCAAAACATATTGACTCACATTCCCTATGATACTTCGCACCTAAAGCTGATATTAACTCTGTCTGGTAAGTCGTTAGAACTAACGCAAATATCTGGCTGTTTGGAAAACATCTTTTAATGGTTACCCAAGTACCATAATTATATGGAAACAGCTTTGTCCTATAATGAAAGTAGAATTACATTTATTACATTTTAAGGGTGTCTGGCGGAAGGTTGCCACCATAAACAGTGTCTGGGAATGAATGTCATGACTTTTAACATCATACCGAAGATAGTATAATAATTATAGATTAGTAAAACGACAAACACGTTTTATGGCGAACCGACTTAAAAAGTAAAAAAAAAGAGTTTTACTTTCCACCTCTTGGCTTCGTCATCGTAACCAAGCCTAATCTGTTGGACTCGTCAGAACAAATCATATGAGGAAAAAACTCGAGGAGTTTACTAGTAGCCACTTAAGAGTTCAACCATCCACCTCCTGGCTTCTTCATCAAATCAGCTCCAAGATGCCAAAATATAGTATTGTTATCCAAACTACATATACATACAAAGTTTCATTTCGATACGACAATTAGAAGTAGGTTAAAATTGACTTTTACGATTTGTATCTTATTTAGTTAGTTACAAGTGAAGCTAATAAAACAGATTGGGCTTGGCAATTATGGTCTGATGATGAAGTCAGGTACATAGTGGAACTCTTTTTTTAGGGTTCCGTTCCTTAAAACAAAAAAGGGACCCTTATAGGATCACTTTGTTGTCCGTCTGTCTGTCTGTCTGTCAAGACTATTTTCCTCAGGAATCCGAGGACGCATCAAGTTGAAATTAATACCAAATACATAAACCTGCGGTCCCTTGAAGCTGTAAAAAAATCAAGCTTTTAAGTTAACGCACTCATAATATATGGCCACTTAAGCCTTATATTTGACCAAATTTGAACATTTCGCAGGTAAATCAAAACCTATAGGGTACTTCCCATTGACCTAGAATCATGAAATTTGGTAAGGTCTTACAGCACAAGTAAAGGAAAAAATCCGAAAGTCGTAGATTTGTTGTTATATCTGTCTGTCTGTCTGTGTATCTGTCAAGACTCTTTTCCTCAGAAACCCCTGAAGGCATCAAGTTGAAATTAATTTTAAATACTTATGTCAGCGATCCCTTGAAGCTGTAAGAAAACAAGATTCTAAGTGAACGCAATCCAAAGATTCAAGATCAAATTCGAGATCAAAAGACTTTTGTGGTCAGAGGGAGGAAGGTGTTAATAATCTTTAAAATCCTGATCACGTAATACTTGAATGAACTTTAAAAGTGCCCGCGACTTCGTCCGCGTGGAATAGTGTATTTATATCGAATCAATAGCCTAAAAAATAAGTTTCAAGCTTATATATGACGATGCTTCCATACAACTTTTCATCCCCGCCTTTCAACCCCTTACACCCCTTTTTTCGCATTAAACAGTAGCCTATGTCCTTTCTCAGGCTCTAGACTGTGTACCAAATTTCATTTAAATCGGTTCAGTAGTTTTGGCGTGAAAGGTGACATAGACAGACAGACAGAGTTACTTTCGCATTTATAATATTAAGTAAGGAAGTAAGGATGTTTATCAGCAGTCAGGTTACCATAGTACAGGCTTTGCCTAGTTTAGGATCAGACGGCCGTGTGTGCGGTGGGTGAAGTTATTATTATTATTAATGCCCTGAAACATATTTATGAATTTAATGGCTGCGAGAGGCAAAATAGCTCGTTGGCATAGTCAAGAACCAGCTACCAATTACTCTGGGATCACCAAACAACGAAAAAAAAAACTCCTGCTGTTTCAACAATCACCACAGAAAAGCACATTCCCCTATGATATCCTACTATTGAAAATATACATTCACTCGAAATCCTTCAAACAGACTTGACTATCTGCAGGTAAAATCTAATGTTAAAACAGGTAAAAGTCGATACTTTGGACTCTTAATATTTATTAGTTAATTAAATTGAGTGGTTTTATAAATAATATTTTTAACAAAAAAAATAAACCGACGAAAAGAACTAAAACGCATAAAATAAATAAATCTTTTAAGTATTGGGCTTATTTACAAAAAACTATCAAATGTTTTATAAACTAATTTTCAGTCGACGCCAAACAACAAACTGATTAATTATAAATTGTCTAAATTTTATATGTACCTACGTAAGACATGGCTCTACGTAGGTAATTAATCCTTTTATTATTTTGGTGCCGACTCAAAATAAGTGTATATAAAATTTTACAGTTTATGTAAATAAGCTCAATACTAAGACTTAAAGGTTTATTTATTTTTTGCTTTTTTGTTTTATTCGTCGATTTCATTTTTAGTTAAAAAGATTTTTATTTTATGATTTTTTTTTTCATTATCAGCTCAGCTACATGATGTGATGATTTCTAAACGTAAATACCTAAGAAAGTAATGGAAAGTAAACAGAAACACTATTCGTTTCTACAATTTTCGAGGGTTTCTATCAATTTTATCAGAATTCCATCATCAGATCCTGACTTCCTTGACATGGGACCACCCTTGAGGTATATACCCTATCTTAGAAAAAAAGAATAACCAAAATCGGTTCATAAATAACGGGGAAGGCTGAACATACATAAAAAAAAGAAATATGTATATATACGGTCGAATTGAGAACCTCCTTTTTCTTCGTCGGTTAAAAACGATACCTAATTTAAAAAAGTAAATTATTTTAAATATAAAAAAAGTGCAAAAAGAATTTCAAAGTAGGATTCGATCTCGCACGCACCGAGTTGAAAGCGTACACTATAGCAAATAAGCTACACGCTCGCATTGAAGTTGCTGGAAATAGGGACATACATTCTACTTACATTAAAATGTTTTTTTTTTTATTACAGCTTTCATTGATTTTCCTGTGGGAACCAAAGTTTAACCCGGGATAAAAAGTACCCTATAACCTGCTCAGGCACTCAAACCATTATCATACTAAGTTTCAAGCATATCCCTTCAGTAACTTCTGAGTTTTTCGTGAGCATACAAACAGACAGACAGAAAGACAGACAGACTGACAGACAAAAATTGTTTGAATCGCATATTCGGCATCGGTATCGATATCTTAATACCCCTCAGTCAATTTTTTTTTAATATATTCAATGTACAGAATTCATCCCGCTACAGATTTATTATAAGTATAGATTTCAAATTCAATATCTTTATTTCATAATGATAAAATAATAATCATCAATTATATTCGACATCGTCAATTTAAAAAATAATTATTTTAATTAAAAATTATAGATCAACACAGACAGAGTCACCGCAATAATAGTTTACTTTGTCAAATGTAAAATTATTTAAAAAAAAAATGGATAACACAATATCATATCTGCCTGTGTCGCTCTATAACCACCCGTTTCCAAATGTAGGTTAATAATAAGCCTTTATCTATTCGTAGTTTGATTTACGATTTATACACATAGCCGATTAGGATAAAATATGAATGCAAAATGTTATATTAGCAAATTGCTTGAAAATTTAGATATCAGATTAACAGGTCCTTTGTGATTCAAAAGAGAATTCCTGAAGTGGATTAGTCTCCTCAGTAGTACGCTCTGTGCACTTTTTAAGGTTTACTTAATATTTACTTTACCAGTAAAGGCAAGAGTGCCTTCTATCATCATAGTTGTCTACTAACACAGTCGCTTCGTTCTGCTCCGTCTCATCTCCCGGGTGTTATTCTAGAGGTCCTGTTACTCGTGCCTAGTTCAGGAGCTTTTGCACACCATTTATTTAGTAAAGCACGAATGAAGTACAGATGCGAACAAATGCTCACATTTCTCACAAACTATGTAACACGTTGCACAGTGCTTTTTTATCCACCCTTAGGTCTATGTAAAAAGCTAATGAGTTTGCGATGGCCGAAGTAGATACTACTTAATATTGAGTTATGATCGATACGAAAAGAGATATCAATTCTCCTGGACTAAACTATTTATGGCTTTGTTAATTTCTAATTATATGAATGAGTGTAAGCCGCGCTCGGTGACGAAGCTGGCGCCGTTAGTAAACCAATAATGTACAGTAGTAAGGGCCGAGTGAAAGGTCACGCGCCTCGCGGAACTATTAACGTTATTGATCGTCATACTACCACTTAAACTGTCTCCTGGCCTGGCCCGCATTGAATATCAATGATACCGATTATTATTCATGTTCATCAGCAAAAAGCGACTAAATTTTTTACTAAAACTGAGGTGGTATACAGACATACGGCTTGCCAGATCTAAAGTGGTCACTGTTTTCCATAGACGTTTGTAACAACAGACCTAGAAGTCTCGGGATCGTTTCTTACTTTCATGAACATGTTTTATTTTTTTCAATTTAAGCAGGCAGTATGTATGAGTACATCGCATCTTATTCCTCGTCATATCAAATGTTCTGAAGTCCAGGTCCAGTTTCTAATACTCTAACTTTCCATTAAGGTCTTGTTTTTTTTATTGATGACTTACAGCCAATCTTGGTCGAAGTAACCAGTAACCGCTCACCATTAAACTAACTTCATTATTTACTATTGAACAATCTAAATATTCTTGTAATTCAATTATTCATTTTGCGCGCCTGCAGTGCGCCAAATTGTACGTAGCACCACAAGCGAATGAGACACATCGACGTCCAAAAACATCACTGAAAACAGAGTTCTTTGCCATCTATTTACAGAGAGTAGTGTTAATGACCCAAAAACCACTCTTTCTTAGGGGAAAGTGTTTTGTGAAAAGTTCTTTTATTTCTATCTTTAATACACATCCCTACCACTGCCCACCGATGCCGAGACGAATTCTGCAGTTTAGGTTGTCGATGCTTTACACTTTTTATGCACTTCTTTATTTACAATTGAGTACCGATTGTTATTACAGAATATGGTTATAATTGGTTAGATAGGTATAATACCATAGCAAATAAATCTCCCTTTCACCCCCTTCTTTATCCCCCATTTTTTTTTCACAAATCTTGTTTACAAATGAGTCATAATCCTCGTGGATGTGAGGTTTTAGAAGCCCATGAACGCCCCAGGAGGCTCCGCTAGCCACAAATCTGAACGCAAAAGGACCCTTGTGTGAGTTTAAATGCGGAAATAGAGCCCTCTACCCATATCAATACTAAAATGATCATAATGAGTCAACAAATAATGCCGCAATAAACTGCCTTTTTGGCGGACCAGATTTCCTATCGAAAATTATTTCCTTAGATTCCCGAATAAAGAGTTTTGTAAAGAAAAGTTATGGATTACATACATATTGACAAATAGACGGAAGCCAAATCGCTCGCTCAATAATTGCCTCTTCCGGCACTGAAGAGCTGCTCGTGCTGCCGCCTCCGCCCACCACTGTTCACCACCACTCTATTAACAACTATATTTATGATGTATATCGCACACAAATCTTTATAAATTTGATTGTGAGCTGTAAACTGGAAACTTTAATGTGTTTACTAATCGTTAACGTCATGCGACTACGCACACTTTACTGCCGCACAAAACTTTTATATTTACAACGTCACCGTTGATTCGACGAGATTTTATAAACCTAATTAAAACTGAAATGGGGAATTGGCGAGAAGCAAGAAAAATCGAGAGTTCAACAAACTATCAACTCCACGAGCGATGCCCTGTATTACCTTGCAAAAGCAATCCAATTTAGTTCTAAGCTAAGATTCAGGACTATGACAAAAGATAATGTTTCAGCCTTTCTGGACCTTATCTGTCCGGTCACAACACTAAGAGAAGGCCTTGGATGTGGACCTTTTGTATCCGATCAGTCTATGTTAAAATGTAAGACAACTATATCATAGCACAGACGTGGCAGTAATGCACAAACCAATAAAATTTTATAGGCAGACGAAATTTAACTACCACTAAAGATTTAGGTAGGTATAATTTGAAAGTCGGTGACATTCCTGCGTTTTCCATGGCTAAGTATTTAACAACATGCGATAAATCTAAGGTGTCGTTTGTTGCGAGTCATTTTTACAAATTGCTTGAAAGTTTCAAAATACTAAATCTTTACTAAGCTATTTTTCTACAACAAGTAGATTTTCACTCGACTTCGCCATTGGACTAGAAAGAATTTTCACCCTACAGTGTACCATGGTTAAAAAAGATGGCATTACGTTAATCATTGCGTCTGTTTGTGTTGGTGAGTATAAATGAGACTCTTATTTATCTAGAACTAGACTGCTGCTCTCTACACGAACGGCGCTTCTAATATCAGTGTCGGAGCCATTGTCCCGGCGTTAGGTAAAGCCGGTAGCCCATAGCGTATATGCGAGACGAAGCTATATCATTCGTATCATCATTCGTCAGACTTCGCGCGCGACGCATGTACGCAAAGAGCAATGTCGACGCGCTCCCCGCTCCCGAACGTCACTAATAACGCGAGTGACCCGTTGGTAGACGCGAAATGTGACAAATGTTGTGTTGTGATTAACGAACTTTTAGCCTTTATCAACAATAAGGTAGAAACATTGCCTGAAACTACCATACTTCAAATTTGTATGAGTAGCTATTCCTTAGAAGAGATCGAAACAGCAAGGGCAGTAGTGTACAAATTACTGGCTCCTAACAAAAGGATTATGCGGAGAAAGGAAGGTGCTGAGCAGAAAAGTTTGCAAGAGATAATAAAGCTAATAAAAGAATCTGAACCTACAAGTTTACCATGTTTTGTGGCGAAAAATTTGAATAAACTGCCACCCGTGTCCTTTGACCACATAGACATAACGACTTTTTTAAAAGAAATGGCTACTCTAAAAAATGAAGTGGCTGCACTTAAAGCTAGAGAGAGTAACGAGGAGATGAAATCTACGTTAGTATGTGACATAGATTTAGTCAAAAAAGACATCAAACAGGTGAAAACAATGATTTTGGAGTTGCATGAAAATTATCGGAATCATTTATCTTCATCAATATTAGATGTGGGTAATAATTGCGGGTACGACAGAAGCGGCGAAACCGAAGTCATCCGAATGCAACCGATCGTTCACGACGATCGTGGCGAAACCGAAACTATCCTAGCTCGACCGATCGACGTGCCGAGAGGCGTGGTCTGCGGCGCGAGCGATGTGAATGGAAGTAGTGACCGGTATATCGATAACAACGCGAATGTGATCGAGTCGAGTGGCTCGCAAACCGTATATAAACCTACGTACAGAGATATTGCAGCGAGTACAGACACTTCTACGAGTAAACAAATAGATAGTGACGGATTTACTACAGTTGTAAACAAAAAGAAAAATACATATAAATACAGAAACATACGAGGTACATTGCAAACGAATAGCAGATTGAAAGTAGCGGATTCCCTTGCATACATTTACTTATCGCGTACAAAGAAAGATATAACAGAAGCCGATATATTAGACCACATTAAAAATATGCAAGAAGAATGTCAGTCGGTTGAGTTGTTACAACAAAATAGAGAAACAAACTTTAACTCATTTAAAATAACAATAGCTACATCCCAACTTAGTACGTTTTTAAGAAACGATTTTTGGCCACAAGGATTAGTATTTCGCAGATTCAGACAACAACGTCCCGGTAAGGGTGATAATGAGGCTAACAAACACTAATTATGGACTCAAAACATATAACATTAGCATCTTTTAATTGTAAATCGATAAGAAGATCAGTGGATCATGTCAGAGAATTATGTAAGCAGGTGGACCTAATTGCACTACAGGAAACTTGGCTGTTGCCTCACGACTTGAGTTTTCTAAATGAAATTGATAAAGAGTTTTCCTGTGTCGGAAAGTCATCAGTTAATACATCCTGTGGAGTGCTACGAGGACGTCCTTTTGGTGGGATTGCATTGATGTGGAGATCTACGTTGTTTACGGATGTGAGTGTAATTGAATGTAACAGTGATAGGTTGATGGCGGTGAGATTAGTATTAGGTGAGAGAAATGTGCTAATTTTTAGTGTTTATATGCCTACGAATTGCGACGATAATTTTCCTGAATATGTTGAATGTCTTGCGCAGATAAGTGCGATTATTGAAAGTCTTGATATTGAATGTGCAATAATTTTAGGTGACTTTAACGCACACCCAGGTTCGCTATTTGGTAAAGAGTTAGCCGATTACTGTAATGAGCAATCGTTGCTATGTGTAGATATACAGCGGCTCGCACCTGATACCTATACTTTTGTGAGCGAGGCACACGGCACATGTCGGTGGCTCGACCATTGTATCACCACTGTGGCAGCCGCTTTACTTGTGTCCGATATACAAGTGCAATACGACACATATTGGTCGGATCACTTTCCGATGGTTATTAAATGTGATTTTAATTTAGTTACGGCTAAGTCATTAACTAATAATACAGAGACTGAATTTAATTTAAAACATATATGGGGAGTAAGAGATCGGTCTCAAATAGATTTATATTCTAAGTTATGTACTGAAAAATTTTATGATTTGTTATATAAAAATGCTTATGATTTTGAATGTCCCGCAATTGGCAAATGTACTGATTGTCATCACTGTACTATTATTGATAATTTTCATTCACAGATTGTTTACATTTTGCAATCTTCTGCATGTCAGAGTGCCAACTTACGTAAACGTAAATATAAGTTAGTAGGATGGAATTTTCATGTAAAAGAGATTCACCAACATGCTAGACAAGATTTTCTGCAGTGGGTCTCATTTGGGAAGCCTCGTTCAGGGTATTATTATGATAATATGTCCGCCTCACGGAGAAAGTTTAAAGCAGCTGTTAAATATGTGCAGAACAATCAACAAAAAATAAAAATGGATATGCTGGCTCGACATCATAAAGAGGGTAACTTTGTGCAATTCTGGAAAGAGACGAAAAAATTAGATAGTAAAATTAGCATGCCAGTTAATATTGAAGGTGAAGTAAATAAAAAGTTTATAGCTAACATGTTTAAACAGCATTTTAATACGGGTAGTAATGATAAATTAGACGGTAGTAGTACGGTAGGGTGTAGACTACCAGATAGATCGAATAACATAGAACAAAGTCAATTATTGGTAACACCTAATGACATCGGAGATATATTACTAAACATGAGACGCGGTAAGAGTCCAGGGCACGATGGTCTGATAATAGATCATTTACTGAATGCGGGTCAGCATATATGTGAAGTTCTAGCAAAATTGTATAATGGTTGTTTGAGACATTGCTACCTTCCTGAGGAAATGATTAAAACGCTTGTTGTGCCTATCCCTAAAAATAAAACGGGTAATGTATCAAGCATGGACAACTACCGACCAATCTCACTTGCAACAATATTGGCCAAGGTGCTAGAGCGATTTATTCATAAAAACTTAGCGCCTTTTTTACACCTGGACGATGGGCAATTCGGTTTTAGATCACAAGTCTCAACAGATATGGCTGTTTTTGGCTTGAAACAAGTTGTTAACTACTATAAGTGCGGTCAGACGAGCGTATACGCCTGTTTTTTAGACTTAAGTCGTGCTTTTGACACTCTGAATCATAACTTGTTATGGCAAAAGCTACAACGTACATCTGCTCCGCATGAGGTCGTTGGTTTGCTTACTTACTGGTATCGTAATCAAACCAATAACGTCAAGTGGGGACAGGAGCTGTCGGACAGCTACAGATTGGCATGCGGAGTAAGACAAGGAGGGTTAACATCTCCGGACCTATTTAATACGTACGTAAATGATCTCATCGTTGAGCTGAGCGGCACCCCAGTTGGGCTCAGATTGGATGGCAGATATGTCAACAATTTCAGCTACGCTGATGATATGGTGCTTCTCAGCCCGACGATAAGAGGTTTGAGACATTTAATTTCGATTTGTGAAAAGTTTGCAAGAGGCCATAACTTAATATACAATGTTAAAAAGACAAAGATGGTAATATTTAGGTCCGGAAAGGGGCCCGATAACGTTCCCAGCTTGTATCTTGACGAACAGCCAGTCGATGTAGTGGAAAGCTTTAGGTACCTTGGACATATTGTGACATCAAACCTGAAGGATGATAGCGATATTGAGCGTCAACGAAGAGCCTTATGTGTTGTGGGCAATATGATTAGTAGAAAATTCTGTAAGTCTTCCCCAGACGTTAAGGTAGCACTGTTTCGCTCCTTTTGTCAGACATTCTACACTTGTCAACTCTGGACTGATTATACTAAGAAAGCAATTAATAGCATTCGAGTTGCCTACAATAACATCTTTAGGCAACTCATGGGACTACCACGCTGCTGTAGCGCTTCCGGTATGTTCTTCGAGGCGCGAGTTAATTCCTTTGAAGCCATCCAGAGAAATCGGATCGTACAATTCATGTCCAGAGTTGACCGCTGTAAGAATGTTATTATAATGAGTCTGTCGGAAAGAATACTAACGTCATGCATGTACAAGCATTGGGTCAAAAACGACAGCCTAATTGTTAGTTCTATTTTTTTCTTCTTTTTTCTTTTTTTCTTTTTTTCTTCTTTTTTTTTTCTTCTTTTTTTTTTTTTCTTCTTTTTTTCTTCTTTTTTTCTTCTTTTTTCTTCTTTTTTTCTTCTTTTTTTCTTTTTCTTCTTTTTTTCTTCTTTTTTCTTCTTTTTTTTTTTCTTTTTTTCTTTTTTCTTCTTTTTTTTTTTTTGGTTTGTGCATTTTTGTTGTTTCGATTGTCTTTTATGTTATGAATCTTGTGTTCGAAATAAAGATTATTATTATTATTATTATTATTATTATTATTATATCTACCAGTTACGCTTTAGTTATCGTAATGATGAACTCGTCTAACCCTGATGTGGGTTAGATAAATATTTAGTACTAGCAGTTCCCGCGCTGCTTCGCTCGCGTGTACATATTTATATATTTTGCGCGGAACCCTAATTGAAGAGAGAAAATAAAAGTAGCCTAAGTTACTCCTTATAATACCAGCTATCTACCAGTGAAAGTCCCGTGGAAATCGATCCACCCGTTCCAGAGATTAGCCAAAACAAACAGACAGACAGACAAAAATTGTAAAAAATGTTATTTTGGTATATGTACCGTGTATACATCCAAATGCACTTAATAAAAAGCAGGTATTTTAATATTACAAACAAACATTCCAATTTTATTTTATTTATTTGTATAGCAGTGAGCTATGCGAAATGACACCCGGAATGTTTAGGCAAACAGACGACGATTGTAGCAGTACCTACATGTCATTACTTGTGCTGTACTATTCAACATAAATATTAATGAAATCAATGCACTCGCAGTATTAAATTTTCTATTTTCTTATATGTTTATTTCAAAACATCGAATAATCTAAATTTGTGACAGTAATAAGGAAGAGTACTACAACAATTCATTCACTTATTCTATGACAGATTTCTATGCGCCGATACCTACAAGAAAAAAATCTCTACTGATAGATAGATTATACTTTATTTGCACACCATGGTTTTACAGAGAATATGTAACAGGAGATGTATCTTATCAATAGTGTACAAAGGATGGCCTTATCACTCAAAGCAATCTCTTCCAGGCAACCTTAGGATGGACTGGAGTTGTTTTATTTAACAGGTGGTAATCGTTGGCGTTAAATTAAAAGGTTGTCAATGCTTATCATCTATTACATACATACAATAGTCAATAATTATACGTACTTAGCATACATTCAAGTACTCTTATATACATAAATGAAAATAAATATATACCTACATACAGACGTAAACATTTACACAATAAATAACGTATACATCATATTTTAAATATAAGTTTATAGTAACAGATGCTCTTGTAATAATGTTTCGAACTTAGCTAACGATTGTGCTCGTCTGTCTGATAGCAACAAGCAATTCATTCCATAAACGTACAGCTTCCACAGTAAATGATTTATCATAAAAATTGATGGAATGTCCTGGCATTTCCAGTCGCAAGTTTTCGGTTGACCTCAGGCATTTTAAATGTGTATCATGAAGGAACTTAAAGCGTTCCTTGAGGTCAATGGATAAAACAATATATTGTATAGAAACGTAAGGATATGAGTATTCCGGCGAAAGTGCATTGGTAGCCACTTTTCCCACGTGATCATATTTGCGTAAGCAATACAAATCTGATGCAAAAATTTTGAAGTCGCTCAAGTTTATCAAGTTGTGTTCGATGAGATTAAGATAGCTGATATCGGCGTAATCCATAATCGGAAGAAGGTGCGTTTGCGCAAGTGTAATTTTAGTAGCAGTCCGAAGAAAGTTCCGTAGCTTTCGCAGAGATTCTGCTGCAGTATACACTTTATGGCTAACTCTTGAACCTGAGGACCCCACGATGAAGTGTGAGCAATAGAAATTCCCAAGTTCTTGACTTTGTTGTTCTTGACTTTACTGCTGATTGGAATAATAGTATAAATAAATTGAACCGGAGGTAAATGTGGGCAATTAATTTTAGCAGACATTATGGAATCCCAATGATGCAAATCTGAGTTTTTGCATGATTAATCTTGAGTCCATAGTTCTTACTCCATGCAGCTTTAAGTTCTAAATCCGAGTTAATAAGATTCAGCGCGGTCGGTAACAGACTGACAGGTGCTTGAGTGTATATCTGCAGATCATCGGCAAAAAGGTGGTAAGATGAAAGTAAACGATTAGAGATGGAGTTTGCATGCTTCGGCACGTATGGGCCGGCTCGACACCGCTCGTTACCACGGCCTCACAGAAAACCGGCCGTAAAGCAATGCTTGCATTGCATTTCGCCGAGTGAGTGAGGTTACCGTAGGCCCTAACCCTTCCCTCTCCCTTATTCCCGTCCTTTCCCTCTCCCCCCTCTTCCCACTTTCCCCCCCCTCCCCCTATTCTCCTACTGCCACCTTAAAGGGCGGCAACGCACTTGTGACTCCCGAGTCACAGGTCCCCATGGGCAGCGGTAGTCATTTACCATCAGGTGACCCGTCTGCTCGTTTCCCCCCCATCCCATAAAAAAAAAAATTGCGAAGAGTAATAGAGATAGCACGCCACCCTGCGGGACACCAACAGTAGCATTGCACCATGAAGAAATGGATTCTTTCAGACGTATGCGATGCTGACGCCCAAACAGGTAATTATAAAACCAATCAATTACCCTTGGAGATATGTTAAGAGAGAGAGCAGAATACCAAGCAGAATGTGGAAATGAACGGTATTCAATGCGTTACGATAGTACCGTTACATGTCCATTATCAATGCTTTCCCTGATGTCATCTATAACGTGAACTCCTGTACGGAAGCCAGACTGAATGAAATTCAGGGGATTGTTCTTTAAAAGAAATTACAAACAAGACGTTCAAGAACTTTGGAAAGAAAAGGTAAGATAGAAATGGATCGGTAGTCACAGAAGGTAGAAGATTTAGGTGTAAAGGGTTAATTTTAGCTGTTTTCCACACTGATTGAAAGACGCCTCAGGATATTGAATGATTGAAGATGTTACATAGGACAGGGAGTATGTCATCAAGAATAGGAAGAATCTTTTTTTTGCAGTCGCTTCCTACTGCAATAGATGAGATTGAAAGTATGCTCTTCCTAACATCATACGCGCACAACTGATTAAAATGAAATGGGGAGTAGTTAAGATTTGGAACAGATGAAAGATATTTTAAGGTTTTTGCTTTAGTTGCCTCATAAAGATCAGACGAAGAAGCGAAATTTTTTTTAAGTGAATTGATATTTAGATCTTAGGCATAGAGTTATAGTTTGACTTTCCAACTCTTTACTTAAATTCTTTTATACAATGTTTTAATTTTAGTTGACATTTTTTTTGTTGGATTTAAACTTTCTGAATGTCATTTTTGCTATACCCACGGCCACATTCTAAGTCAGTGATCTCTGCCACTTATCGTCAATAAACAACTTCAATTTGCGATAATCGGGAAGTTACCCTCCAGCTGCTCATCTTCCCGAAACTTTAGTTAAATGATTATACTTGTCAATCCTCGTAATCTAAAAACTTATTGAGTAACTTTTTCTTCGGCAAAGCGTGGGAGGCAATGAGCTATAGAGGGTGGGCACTACCTACACTCTTTCTAGGCTCGACCGTAAACTTAATGATGTATTCATTTTAGCTTTTTGGTTTGAAAATATATCTCATAAAACCAACTTAGCGGTATGCTCATAGTAGACATCCTTTTCGTCTAAATTAATAGCTATTGTGTTATTATACATATAACCACACAGCTGTCTGCAATCTACGTGCACAATGGCCAATGATTTTTAACATATTTTCACAGTTGTGATAGCATAGCTTGCACTACACCGCAGATCTTACCCCAGACTAAGGACATTGCCTGTGTGGTGGATGCTGTACCCAATCTATTTTTCAATCTCATGAACCGCGTACTCTCGCGAACGAGTGCAACCATCAATGCGGTTGAAATATATTCTATATTTTTACTTTTTGCTTTACGTATTGGGGAGTTAATTTTAAAGTTTATTTTAAATTAAAACTGAGACAGAAGAATGAAAAGTGTAAATACAAATTTAATATTAGATGGATTAATAGATCTTGGGCTGAAATATAACTAGAATAAAATTTGTTTGAACAAGTACCACAAATCTACAACATGTTGCACTTTATTGAATAGATTAATAAGATATATTAGATTTTAGTGTCATACATAAGTGATATTGTCATTTATATTTACTGTTCTTATAGAAAATACTGTTAGCGCTGTGGCTCCAACACTACTAAAATACATTACAGTGAGACCAGCCAGCCTTGCAAGGATGTTAAAATATGGGTATGTGGCAGAAATACACGGAAAGACGTACATGTAAAAGGAAGGCCATTTTGGTGGTGTACTAAATATGTGTTTATATATGCCGCGGTGTGATATATCATTAGGTAGCTTTTGACCCGTTGAATAAGAATGGTTATCATGAAAATATTACCCTCCACTAAACTTAGAAATAGACAGAGTTTTGTAAGTGGGAGAGCCATGCTTCGGCAGGTATGGGCCGGTTCGACCGGCATGATGCCACCGCCTCACAGAAAACCGTCATTTTAAGCAATGCTGGCATTGTATTTCGCCGATTGAGTGAGGTTACCGGAGGTCCTAACCCTTCCCTGTCCCCCTCTTCCCTTCCCCGCACACTCCCTCTTCTCCCCTTCCTTTACTCCCACCTTAAAGGCCAGCAACGCACTTGTAACTCTCGAGTTGCAGGTGCCTGGTGCATGAGCGGCGGTAGTCACTTACCATCAGGTGACCCGTCTGCTCGTTTACCCCCTATACCATAAAAAACGTTTGTTTTTATACTACGTCGGTGGCAAACAAGCATACTAAACAATTAAGATTCTTCTTTAAAATTAATTGCACACTGTTAAAATACACAAAGTGAGTAACCGTGTTACTATGGTTAAACATTTGTAGCTTCACTGATGGCCATGGCTGTAATGTTGGCGGGTTAACCCCCGTTATATCGCTATAAGTGGAAAAAATGTTAGAAACGAACAAATTGTTCTATGTTTTACTTAAATTTTCTATAATGATTATGGTGGAATCAGCCAACACTATACTATGCTCATATTTTTTAACCGAAGGCAAGTACTTGTCCAGTTGGTTCAAATTTGAAGAGAAATCAGATGTGCCCTGCATGAGTAAAACTGCACACAGAGAACAAAATTCAAAGTATACCATTTACTATTACCAAGAGTATCTACAAGAGGCTTATTTTCAAGAGAATACCTACATTCTGAGAAATAAAGTATGTAAGTGGTTCACTAGAGGCCCCGCTTCAGAACGACAAATGGAACTATATACTAGCAGATAAAACGCACCATTAAAGTTTCATATGACATTGTTACTCAGGTCACAAACTGCTCGTTAACGTTTATTTCCATTTTATTAAGAAACATTAGTCGTGTCTTGCATTTCTATCTTATGTGTATGTATTTGCATACTGAACTAAATTATTGTACATTACTGAAGCTAGTTATTTATTATTATCCATAGTCCGAGCCATTTAAGTCACAGGCATGAGAGTGGTTCAGTACCGGTAATGTAAAAATATATAGGTTGCGTTATTAAATATGCTTACAATATATCACTTTGTTTCCCATAGTCATTTATTTTGAACTAGTGTTTTACCGCAGCTTCGCTTGCATGAAATTCATTGTTTTATCTCTAGGGAACAGTAGTATTTTTTTTCGGGATTGATGTTAGGTCAATCTTTTGTTTCGAAGGACCGACAAAAAAGTTATGAACTCGCCCCCTGGGCTGAAAAAAAGATCGGCCTACCTCCGGGTCATAAGCTGGGGTACATGTACTGATGTACACGTACATGTCATTCTTGGAATTATTGACATGACTTATGGAAACTTTTAATACTTTATTCTTGTTATCCTCAACGATAACGCCGTTTACCAAAAGATAAATATATAGCAAACATATGTATGTATACAGCATATTGTATTAAAAGCGTTTAGCGATGGTCTTGAATAACTGATTATAAACTGTGTCGGAGAGCCCGTACACCGGAACCCCTTCAGTTGTGGATGGCATACTTATGTAATAGATAGCGAACACTGAAATGTAGTACATTGGCTCGAATTTGCATTTGCCCGGCTCATTGAAAATTAGACTTTAAACAAATATACATATGAAATGACTTCCGCCGCCCATGGGCACTTGCAACTCGAGAGTCACAAATGCGTTGCCGCCCTTTAAGGTGGGAGTAGGAGAAGAGGGGGAGGGAGGGGGGGGGGGAAGAGTGGGAATAGGGCGGAGAGGGGAAGGACGGGAATAGGGGAGAGGGAAGGGTTAGGGCCTCCGGTAACCTCACTCACGCGGCGAAATGCAATGCAAACATTGCTTCACGGCCGGTTTTCTGTGAGGCCGTGGTAACGAGCGGAGTCGAGCCGGCCAGTACGTGCCGAAGCATGGCTCTCCCACACAATAATATATGGACAACAATTACTTATTTGTTACATTATTTCTACACAATAAAATAAAGGCGTTTTAATAGTGAATAAAACAACATTTCAACATGCTTCAATGTTAGATAATCCTTACTAATATTACAAATGCGAAAGTCACTCTGTCTGTCTGTCTGTCTGCATGTCTGTCTGTCTGTCTGTCACCCTTTAAGGCCAAAACTACGGAACCGATTTAAATGAAATTTAGTACACAGATAGTGTAGAGCCTGAGAAAGGACATAAGCTACTTTTAATGCGAAAAAAGGGGTGTAAGGGGTTGAAAGGTGGAGATGAAAATTTGTATGGAAGTATCGTCATATTTAGAGCTAGAAGCTTTAAACTTATTTTTAGGCTGTTGATTCGATATAAATACACTATTCCACGCGGACAAAGTCGCGGGCACAGCTAGTATCTATATATATAAAATTCTTTGTTCTGATTGACGGATCAACGCACAGCCTAAACCGTAGGTCGTAGAGACGTGAAACTTAGAGGACGTATTCCTAATATTATGTAGGCATCCGATAAAAAAGGATTTTCGAAAATTCCATCTCCAACAAAAGTCAAGACGTCAATCATGCGACAAGTGAGACACATGGCGTTAAAATATAAGACTTTCATAATAGATGGCGTTATAAGAAACTATACTACTATATACACATACATTATTTCATGACTCTGTACATTTCAGAAATTTGTTAAAAAAATATCCCACCAACAACATTTTCATGTCAAATGTTGGCAAGATGAGACCATATGGCTCGCACTGCTAAAAAGTTATCAGATTTCATGTAGAGCCAAGCTTCAAACTCTACACGCCCTAACTCTACAAGCCCTAACTTCATGAACTCTACACATTAATCAAAATATGTGGTCTGACCGTAAGGTGAAAAATTTTTTCACTATTCATTACTTTTCTGTTATATAATAGTTCTTGTTGTAACGAAACCACAGTAGTTAGGCTCGTCTTGGCGGGGTCTCTGTTGGCTATTTAACCCCAACAACCTTAGAGAAGCTATCCACAAACACATCGACTGCACCGCTAATACCTAGTATTATAAGCTTTGGACAAACGGGATATAGGAGCAAAATTGTTATTTTATTCTGGCAGATGGCTGACGCAACAATGACGCATTGACGACTACACGACGAATTAACAAGCTCTAAATTTTTGTATTTTTGTCGAGATCTACTGATAGCATGTGACTTACCTACATCATCTTTCGCGTCTTTTCCCAACTTAGGTCGGCTTTCAGTCTAACTACGATACGGCTGAACTTCGATATTTTACGTGAAGCGACTGCCATCAGACTTCCACAACCCAAGTACTAGGCGATATCGACGTTCTGTAGTTAGACCAGGTTGTCGGACGTTTTAGGGCTCCAACTACCATAACGAATGCTACGGATGTTCGTGTGGCAGCCGGGACCGACGGCTTAACGTGCTCTCCTAGGCACGGAGGGGTCTCACTGTGTTAAGAATGGTCACCCATCCTAAGACTGACCTGGCGAGAATTACTTAACTTTGTAATGTGCTAACCTACTCGGATACCAGTTAGCCTCGAGTCACACGAAGTGACTTACCTACAATAAGAACATTCTTGAAAACCCTATAATTATGCGAAACACTTGTATACGAACTCGGTTTTTATCTCCAGGTGCAGATGGGGGTGATAGTATCCGCTAAACTGTTATAGGGACACCGTGGTGGCCTTTTAATCTAATAATACTACCGAATGACGTGGTATCTTCGAGGATTCAAGGCCCTAAGTAAGCAATATATTAAAATGACCGCAACGTCTTCAATGTAAGTCCGATGCCTCCACAATGCTGGGTTTATAGTCTGTTATGTTTGTACTTTCATTAAATGTTTTAACCGGCTTACTATGCATTTTAAATACTGTTTATTCAAATAAGCGACGTCACGGTATTTTATGCCGTCACAATTACGCAATAATTGTGATACAAATGAATTATAATGTGAATTTGCAAGTTAATCGCCTTGTAATGGCGGCGGCGACGAGGGTGACGTGAGAAGTATACCTTATAAGTATAATATAATTAACGTTTATTAATGGGTGATACTTGCCTAGAGCGGGAAAGGATTTTATCAAATGAATTATCTGCAGTTATATTATATTCTATCTATCTTTAAGAAAATCGATGGTTACGGCGCATTATTTGAGTAATTGTTTTACTTTGGTAATTTAACGTAATTATTGTTTGGACCATATATTATATTCTGTACTACTATATTTCCACCAATGTAACAGTTCAGAATCGTCGTTGCAGTCGTCCTCTTATTCCATCCTTCCCCGTTAAGAATTCTAAAAGAATAATGTAATTTAATTTCTAAGCAGAATGTTGAATTAACATCAATACCGATTATTATTATTCAGCAAAAATCTTATATATAAAACTGAACGTATAAAAAGAGCTTCCTATTCAGCTGTTCCAAGAGACGTATGGTATTCGTAATAATCCCAAAACGTTTGCTTTCAATAAACACATTTTTTTTGGATTGCTGCTATCACTTTCAGTGGGATTATAATCTTTAATATAATAATAATAAATATAATAATAATAAATAAGTTTTGTTGCCAATAAGCCTGACATAGTGGTGATAGACCGATTAGAGCGCCGAGCAATGAATGTTGACATCACCATTCCCCATGACGACAATCTCTTGAAAGCTGAAAAACAGATGGGATGTGGATTCAGCAATCGTTGTGCCGATTGTCATTTCGGCCCATGGGTTAATTGCTAAGAGCCTCGACCAACACCTTCAGAGGCTCACATTAGGCAGTTGGATTAAGAGCCTGATGCAGAAGGCAGTCCTCCTCCATACGGCACGCATAGTGAGGAGGTTTCTGTCTCTGGAACCCTAACCACCGGTAGCTTGGTCCCTGTACCCGATACCAGTGGGACACTATTTTTAATATTTTAAAAAAAAATTTTAATTATCTGAATGTATTTAAAAATGTAATTTATATGTATATTTAAGTGAATAAAGAGAATAAATAATAAATTTATTTCATAACAATAAAACCTTTACATTATAGTCATAGACGTTCTAGCTAGGCTACTCAAATAGCCTGTGTTAAGAACAATCCTTTATTGAGTTCCACAAAATTAAGAAAAGGTAATATATATTTTCCGTTTCTATATGGTTTTTTCTTAAAGAGATATTGAGTAATTTGAGTTTTTATTGATGCATAAGAGGATTTGTGTATCGGAAAGATTTGGTTTAGTTTAGTATACAGAAATGGCCCTAGGTAGTAAAAGAATCGTTTTGTGAAAGGAAAGTATGGGTGAGGTGTGGTATACATTTTTATTCTTCGTTTAGGTTTAGTGTGATCATGTGTGTGTGGAGCTTGAGTGTGTTGCTGGAGTAGAGAATTTAGTATGAATAGTTGTCGAACCGTAAGAACGTTGCAGTTTTGATATAATTCGAAAGTGGGATATCGTATTGGGCGAAAAGTAGCAACTTTAAGTACGGCTCTCTGAGCTACCTCCAGTGGTTTTAAAAGCGTTTTAGCGGCACCACCCCAGCTTGTGATAAAGTAGCAAATAATTGACTGGCACACAGCATAATACACGGTACGAATGATGTGAGTATTGGCAATGTGTCTAAGTGTTTTAAAAATGAATATGAGTTTTCGTACTCGATTTGCTAGGTGTATAATGTGTGTTTTAAAATTAAGGTGCTTGTCAAGTGTGATCCCAAGGTATTTGATAGTATTGGTAGAAGTTATCGATGGACAGTTACAATTGGGTGAGCCGTTGTAGCAGGTGTGTGCTTGTAGAATAATTGGTCTTATCGGTTGCGATGAGGAGTTAAGTGAGAATGTGATGAGTTTTGTTTTGGAGGTTAAGTGTCAGTGACTGTGAGATAAGCTATTTATAGATGGTGTTGAATCCATTTTGAGCTGTAGTTTGTATTTGTGACCATGAGTCGGCATAGAAGGTAATGGCAGTGTCGTCGGCAAAGGAAATTATTTTTCCTGACGGTAAGGTGGTTTGACAAAGGTCATTTATGTAGACCAAGAATAGGGTAGAGCCTAAGACGCTGCCCTGTGGAACTCCATATGTGATAGGCAGCTCTTCACTTAAATATTTGCCAATTTTCACTCTTTGTGAGCGACCTGTGAGATAGGATTTGAAGAGTTTAAAAATAAAGCAGGCGAGAGGAACCGTATTAAACGCTTTTGCAAGATCGAGGAATACTGTGAGGACTTTCTTATTTTGATTAAGTCTGTCAACTATTCCATTTACAAGTTCTAAAGCTGCAGAAAAAGTTGATTTCATTTTTCTAAAGCCGAACTGATTCACGGACAGTAGCGCATTAGACTCTAGATAATTAATGAGTCTTTTGTTCATTAATCATTCCATGATCTTGAAGAGAGAAGGTAAAATGGCAATAGGGCGGTAGTTGTTGACAGTGGTACGGTCGCCAGCCTTGAAAATTAGATGTATGATTGCCTCTTTGAACGAAAATGGGAAAGTGCCAGTGGCAAAGCAAAGATTAACAATATGGCATAGGGCAGGTGTTAGGGTTACAGAGTATCTTTTTAAGAAGGTAGTTGAAATGCCATCATGACCTACTGCGGCATTTGATTTTAGGGACGTTATAGTTGAGGCTATTTCGTCAGGGTCCGTATCTAAAAGAACAAATAAGTTAAGACATCCATTCCTTGACATCTTTGGGGGGTTTATGATGGCATTAGGTTGTAGGGTTTTTATATGATCAGCAAGATTCTAACCGACATTCACAAAGAATTCGTTAACCTCGTTAAGAGATTGAGAGCAGGTTTTGGTAAACGAGAATAGCTCCGTTGGAGTACGTGTAGTTTTTGAAGTATGTGTCACGCGTTTTACAGTATCCCATATTAACTTAGTGTTGGTACCAGCTTTGGTTAACTCATCTGAATCAAACTGTCTTTTCACTTTTTTCAAGATCTTGTTGCAATAATTTCTATATCTTGTATAGGTAGTTTGCAATACTGTATTTTCAGGCGACTGTTTACATTTTTTGTGCATTTCATCTCTATTTCTCATGCATCTTAAAAGCCCTGGGGTAACCCAGGGCTTTAAGATTCTATTACGTTTAGAAATATGCTTCATTGATAAAATTTTGCTTGATTGCCTGGGAGAGAGTTTGAACAAGACAGTTTGTCGCAGAGTTTGGTTCAGTCATAGAGAGTATGTGCGAGAGGTCAAGACTTTCCATTGATTTGTCAAGAGATAAGTAGTTTGTTTTCATTATAGAAGTGATGGAATTATTGCAGTATGGCTTTAAGTTTAGAGAAAGAAGAGTCGCATAGTTGACAGTTACGGTAGACTCAAGAACAAAAACGGATGATGGAGATCTAGTTCTCAGTATAGTATGGTCCAGACAGTTTGAGCCTAATTGTTACCTATGACTGAACATTCAAATTCCAAAATGAGTAACGTTTAAGTATTTTGTCACTGGACATGGAAATCCATGTCCGAGCATATGGTGCTTGTCATGAAATGTATGTTCATAAGCATTTCATTGTACAAAAGCTGAATTAAATATTATGTTTAACTGCGACTTCTACTAAGTTTTAAATTGTATTTCCTTGCTAAGATTGACTGTATAATAGAAAAACCTCAACGCAACCTCAATACGCCTCAGAATAATGCACAACAATTACTTTTATAAGATATTTGTAGTAAAGGTAATATATTCATTAATATCAATAAAATTGTTTCATGTGCGGTAAATATGCGGTATATGTATAATGTTAATTCCAACTTCCGTTGCCGGTTAAGTCTAACATATATTTCGTTTTGAATAGACTTGATGACACAACCTAATCTCTTTTGGCAACTCACTATAGAAACATAATTATGATTGACAATCATAAAGTTATGACAGTCGGGGAGATGAGGACGGCACTAAAATGCGTCTGGTGATAAAAGAATGTTCATATATAACGCGCCGCTTAATGATAAGTCAGATATAAGTCGGCTTCACTAAAAGGAAGGATCCCATAATAATTCTCGCTTCCGGGTCAAACTTTTCAATCGGACTCAAACTGTACTTATAAAAATTAGTTTTCCACACTTACAATTGAGCACAAAAGCCTTACTTATTATGCCGTATAACTTTTTACCGGAACATTTAGCAAAACAATTTAATTTGCATGGTTTCATCATTCACTAACACAAAAACTTCGACGGAGGTCAAAAATTTCGATTCTCTCTCTTTCCATGTTTATTTATTATTCAGGGTTTGTATTGTATTTTCCTACTTATACCAAACGATGAACGCTTCGATGGACTAGGGCTTAAACAGGCTCCTAATGGTTTTAATTAACACGACAGCTACTCGTGTCGGCATCTTTGTACAGCGCAAACAAGATTAAATTGTAATTATTTGATGTTGACCAACGAATAGAAATGTTACCATCCACTTAACTCGTGCTTACAAATTTGTTGGCCAATAGCGACGCAGAATAATAGCGCCGCTGTGATTAATTGATTTAACGTATTTAGCGCTATACTTGTAAATAGTGTATACCTACTATGCCAAAAAAACACACACAAAACAGGTTCAATATGCACGAAATACTAATTTCTTATAGAGTACCTACTATAACAACTTCAAACTAAGGGTCGCATTATAGAACGCATAATCTTGTGCAGGAACGAGTGTGATGTCCAACACAGGAAAGATCTTCCGATGTAGTTAGATGGACTTTTAAACTTTCGCGTTCCATGATATAATTATGTATTTCCGCGGGAATTAACGCGATTACGAAAAGGTATTACATACCTCTAAATTGCCGACGTTCCGACTAGGTTGCACTCCGCCTGTGACCACGGCCGATGGATCGCGAAACTGATGTTGCGAAGTTCTATATATGTATTTACATATATCGGTACGAGAACTTTCATTGCGCGATGCAGGATCAATAGCTATTACGTAGTTCAGCTTGTCTTCGCTAGATGATGTTAAAGTATGTTTTGCTGTATGTGGAAGTCGCCACAAACTGTTTGACAAATTGCTGTTTGAAGTAAAGAATATCTACCTAAATATTCAAAATCAAAATAATTTATTTCAATTAAATCATTGAATAGAGATTAACAACCATACCTACTCAAGTTATTTAAGAAACTGTCACTAGAAACTTAACTGTTCACTGTTCTTTAATTATTACAAATACCATTACACCGTGACAACACTTAGGTAAAGCAAATTCTGAAACTTATTTTAAGCGGTTCTTTAGAATTCTTAGTAATACAGAAGCTTACTCTAGATCTAAATCAAGGAGAAAGATATGGTAGCGTTCAGTAGCGTCACATTGTTAATATGGGGGGAGGAGCTACTGTGCCACAGTAAACATCAACTCCGTAGAAAACACAAGTTTAAAAGTAGAAAAACAGTGTATTGTGGTACAAAAACGCAACCAGTGCTGAACTATTAAGTGATTTTAATGAGGCATAGAAGAAAATGTGAAATGGACACGTATAAATATATAAAAACGGCAAACATATAAAGTGCAAGTAAACATCAGTGTTACTGTTCTGTGGTTCTAGTAAAAAGGAGCGATATTGCTTCGCCCGGAGTATTACTTACTCCGCCATACAAATCGATCAGTTACGAGGTGCACCACCAGAGGGTGACACGAGCACATAAACAAAGCCCAGGCATATGAATTTCACCATCATGGAGGAGGTTTTGAATGTACTAAAAGAAATACAAAAGGAATTGGATGTGCAGAAAACAACAATCCGGGAAAATGGAGAAAAGGTGATTGAACAAGTTACACAGAATATTAATATTATGTTAGAAGAAAAATTTTCTAAATGGGACGAAAAGCACGAAAATATAAAAGAATTAGTGAAAAACCAGGAGAAAAGAATCTACTTTATGGAAAAACAGGCAAGACAGAAAAATGCAGTCCTTTTCGGTATTGAAGAAACAGAATCGTCATGTGAAAACTTAGAAAACAACATTATCAAATGGATAGAACAATACTTCTCTATTAAATTAAACTACTTCGATATACAAGAAGCAAGAAGACTAGAAACGAAAGGCGACAGACCACGGCCAATAGTTGTGACTTTTTAACGCTAGGAATAAAAAAGAAACAGAAACTGAAAGATACTTCATATTACATTCAAGCGGACTATCCAAAACAAGTGCTAGAAAAGAGGAAAGAATTAAAAGAACAGCTAAAATTAGAGAGAAAAAAAGGAAACATAGCCACAATCAAATATGACAAACTGATCATCACCAAAAGCATGAATAAAAGAAAACTTTCTTTATCACCCGAAAACAGCACCGTACCAAAACAAAATAAAACCTCTCAACCCAACAAAAAGAACAGGCCACAGCAACAAGGCTCGACAGCCCAGAGATCAAATAGCGTTTCAGAGGGAGTAATAAAACCTGGCATCTTGAACTTTTTAGTAAAAAATACAACTAAGACAAATAACACCCAGGATATAAACAATACAAATATATAGCAACTAAGCCCCTCCTCCTACATAGATCTAAACAAAAATGAAACTATTAGAACCAGAAACAGGTAACATCTTCCAACCCACCGTGGAAGATTATGACCACAACCCTCCAAAAGAAACTACACAGACGGATAACAGGAAAAATAAACGATTAACTCAATTAAAAATCGCAACTTATAACGTCAGGACCTCGTCATACGAACGATTACTGGAACTAGAAGAAGCAATACTGGAAATTAATTACGACATAATAGGTATCTCAGAAATGAGACGACTTGGGAACAAAATTGAGAAATACGAGAACTTAATACATTTGGAGGAGGTCTTCACTCAATAAGGGGTTCCTACAGATATTGCCATATCAAACTAAATTATGTTAGGCTATATTATTATGTTATTTTAAATAAGTTAATAATCAATAAGTAAAGCAGAAACGTAAATAAACTAGTTAAGCGAATAATACACTAGTAATAAGTAACTCAAAAAACAATGTAAAGTAGGTAATTAATCAGTAGGAAATAAAAGGCTTTTTATTTATTATTTATTATTAAACATTGTTAATATTTATAGTCTGAATCGTAGTGTAAAAAATTGTTAATGTTAAAACTCACTAAAAGTTGTGCGTTTATTTGTAACAGAATCGTTCGCTGTCAAAGTTTTTTTGGCACACTGAAGTGTTAACTTGGCAAATATCGGCCATCGCTATAACTCAGCGCGTCAGAGCTCGAGTTGGAGAATGTTTAAAGGTTCACTGCTAAGGGTCGGGGTTTATTTTCGGTCGGCAAGGGTTACACTGCTGAAGGCATATGTAATGTTAACTCCACATATTTAGAGAGTTCTTTGAGTCAATATTTTATTATAATTTCGTTTTAGGATCAGCTACATAAATTCTTTTTAGACTAGTTATCCCCCAACAAGTACACTTAGTACGCGGTGTAGGATTTGAACATACCTAATAGATTCAGATTAACAAATTTATATCGTTTTAAAAGTATTAAGATAAAATAAATTTGTCCTAAATTTTAAGGTTTATAGAAAAAGTTTGCCTTAATCGCAGGGAATGTGAATTACTTCTCACTAAATCAAATGACTTATCAGTCACCACACTGACGGTCATTGCAAGTAAATAAGTATAATGGAATCTATCAAAAACCTTCCACATCAAAAGCAAATTATAATTATTAAATAACATTAATCATTTAGGCAGCCTATACCGAAAGTTTAGGGAGTGCCTATGTTAATGTTTCAATCCCATACATGTCTAATTCCTTTATATTATGTACGGCAACATTGTGTCTTTGTGTATTTATGAGCAATTTTGATAATTCGGTACTTCCCGTCGGGTTACAACTATACTTAAGTGTATTACATACATTACATTATATTTTACACAAAACGTAAACGTGACGTAGGTATTAATATTTACTTATTTACTGATATACTTTCAATTCACTTGTCACTTTTTTCTATTCAGTGTTGTGCGTGTACATCACTACGACGCTTTATGGCAGTCAGACACGCAAAACGCCATAATGGAGCGTTCAGGGTTGGCCGCCTCAGCTGGCTAGTGTTGCCATTGCAAAAGTCGCCACAAGTATCTTTGGGCAGACCTGGTGACAGTCTTGCTAGATAGATATTGGAAGTTCCCTAAACGAAGTTCACTGACAGGATGGTCATGAAAGCTAGAGATAATTTCACGTTTACTCTAGTTGTATGCTGTACCAACTTCGCTTTGCTCCCGTTAATGTGTGCGTAAAGGCAAGTGTTGTAGACAGATACATACATTTTGTAACGCTATTAAGAGTAATGAGAGGCGTGTCCTTGTCGCCGTCAACTTTAGTGCTCAGATATGATTACTGTTGTTCACGAGGAAGTTTCCTTAATTACATAATCATGGAACAATTACTCTCATATCATAAATCAATGCTTCACGGGCTTCTTGACTTAATAACAAGAATAATACCTAGTTTAGTTATAACATTTTTGTGAAAATATTTAACAGATACAATATGAACACCAACGGTAGATACACAAATATCTTCGAATATAATAAATAAATATGTAAATTTTGTAATTAGCAGTATTAATGCTAATGTGGTGTATTTATTCGGCAATTCTGAGGGATAACGGCGGCAAGAGGCGCGAATAGATTAGGAGTAAACTACGTAGGTAGCTATATTATAAATTACTAGCAACCCGCCCCAGCTTCGCACGGGCACGCACAAATTATACACCTAAATCTTCCTCATGAATCACTCTGTCTATTAGTGAAAACTGCATGAAAATCCGTTCAGTAGTTTTTCAGTTTATCGCGAACAGACAGACAGACAGACGCGGCGGCACTTTGTTTTATAATATGTAGTGATGTCATTTATTGTGTAAGGGCTTTAAGAGCGTTTATCTCTTTTTGTGTTAGTTTTTGTTATTTACGAATTTTGATTTTGAGAAAGAATTATGCTATCTAAAGTAATTCACAACATTCAACAGAGGTTTTATAAAAAGTAGTTATATTATTAGAAATTGTTTATTTTTATTATTTTTACGTTTCTTATATGTAGATTTGTTTTAATTTGGGAATTTATAGAATATTAGTGCAAATGCTTCTTCACCAGAGATTCTCACTTGCGTAAACACATAGCATAGCGTCATACCTATTTATATACATATGTAGGTATATCCATATATTTCACGTCACGTAACCCAATTACCGAATTTAATATTATTTTTCCATTTTGAATTAGCTGATGGGAAGAAGTACTGTGGAAATCATTCATATGTGGCAGCTCATCAAAGTACCTATCGTAAGAAAATTTTCAGTTTTACCTAATAATTTACATAACACAAACTGTCAATATATGGACAAGAGCTATCTTAATGTGACAAAGATTAATGTTTGTTGTAACAATATGACAATGATGTGTTAAATCAGTCAACAGACAATTTTATGATTTTATCTTCTCAAACGTTGATGTATTGTGTATACTTTGCGACGGTGCGGCGCTAGGCAACCTTGCGTGATCGCTTGTCTCCGTGTTGTAATGAAAGGCCTTAAACAACTAGGTACTGCGTAAACGTGGAAATTTTAAGTACTCACTATTAAAACATCTTTAATAGCCGCCCATGCGACGCACAATAATTTGCGTTCTTGCATTTCATTTTATATTTGCGAGTGAGTTCCTACTCTGGAAAACAATAACAGTTCTCGACAGCTTAGTTTGTGTAAAAGACATGAATACCTCCTACTCATATGAGCTCACTCCTTGTTTTTTCTCCAGTGATATGTTCCATCCAGCAGCTTTATTGATTAGATATGTGGATTTATACATATATACGCCAAACATTATGTACAATAATTGTTCGGATACGATACCCACAGTGCTACAATAGGCGAACTTACCATAAAAAGGCTACGGTGATACATTCGTTAGCGGTAGATCTATATTTTATATTATCTTGAATTTTAATTCCTTGTTTTAATTACTTTAAACAGTATTTACTCTTTATACGAACATATGGTTAATGTGCAAACAAATCAATAACCTTCCGTGTCGTCAAACTTCGTTCATTTCGTCACAAATGTGTTAGTATAAATGTGTCCATAACTACCTTTGTCTAATAAAATAATACCCCAATCCCCCATCTCTCTATAGGTATAAGGTGGAATTAACCACCGCGGTTAAGCCCCCATTTTGTATGTGTGACAACGTTATTGTATATTGGTACGGGACCAGAGACGCAAATAAGTGACAGATTTGACGCCGACGTTGGACACACAAATATGTTGAGTAGGTTACTAATGTTTTTATAAAGAATGATCCGCCTAATGCAGCGAGCACCCAAAAACTACTATTACAGTTTACCTTAGAGCTAACAGTGGAAATAAGGTGGTACAAAAAGAAGTTCAGTGTGCAAAATTCACGAAATCCCAATAGTCACAGTGATGCTGACATGTGTCACGCACAACTATATACTACTGGCAAGTTTGGCGGCAACATAATACATGACCAAGCCGCCCTGATCATTACTGGCGCCGCTTTCGCGCACTACCAAACCGATTGATTCACCATTGGTTACTACATTTTATTGTGAAATACTCAAATAAACTTCATATTTTTGTAACCGGGGTACCAAATTAAACATTTTATATTCATCACTCAGGAAATGTTAAAAATGAAAATAAACTGAGACAAAATCTAAAATAGTTTTATTTTATTCACTACAGTTATAATAAAACGAAACTATTTTTTATAACGACCATAATTACAGGGTTTCATACCTATGTTTATTACTTTCAGTAACACAAACTTATAATTACACGTTGAGTTGAGGCGTCTGGAGAAATATTCCACCTATAAACACTTTTATTTTAATTTATGTGAAAAACATAAAAATATAACTCTGAGGAAATACGAAACTAAGTATTTTTATTTGAATATCTGAATTTATTCTTGAGAACTTGAGACAAATTTTCCAGTTCCTAAGAGTATTGAGAACTTTGGGTTTTGCTGTCTGCGATCGAACAGAAGGATTCGGACTGCCATCCCTGTCTGTTGCTAGTATTCCTTTGGACGTCGCCGTCGTAGCCTCACCAATTCCCACTGCGTTCAGTGTTTTATGAATGTTTTATACCACCCTGTACACAGGTGAAGCTTTTTTGGAACGAAGTTCCTTATGGGGCGTTGCGGTTACCCTAGCCGGAAAAAAACGTCCGTAACGTTAAAAAGAGCGTAAGATTTTTATGTTTAGTCTATGTATGATGGCTATACAGTGTCTAATGTATAGTCTACGTGATGACTATTATTATTATATATTTTTATAAATCATTGTAAATAAAATAAAGATGTTAAGATAATTTTGTAAAGTTTGCAATTTTGTTTGATTTTTATTAATAAAAAAATCATAATAAAAATGTATACCCTAATAAATCTTTTCTTTATACCTCGAATAAAACTTGAAATTAATATTTTTATAATATGGAAATTCGTTCCTATCTAGTGTCCCACGACACCACACAATTTTTTTTTCATACTGGAGAATCCATCATGGACTATCCTCTACCTGGGGTGCGGCAGAGGGGTGTGCCGAAACCACCAGTGTGTTCCATCTCGCACCTTCTGCCGGGGATACGGGAGTCACAATCGTCCGCGTTCCCATCGGCGCTTGCCCGCCAGTGCAGGCCCCGTCTCTGAGGGGGGTTAAATGTTGTCCCCCTCGCTACCTCCATCATCCTAAACGAACTACGTAAATCCAAAACAGGTTAAGTAAAAAACATTTCCATTAAAAAAAAATTGTTCTCCACTGTTAATGAATAAGTTAACTTCAGAAACGGTTCTTGTTACATAACACACCTAACTGAGTGGTTCTACTTAGATTCCAAAATCAGGCATCTGACTAGCAAGTTAATGTATCAACACATGGAATAACCTCTACTGGGTCTGCAGTTCCACATTATAGATTCGACTAATAATAAACATAGCGGCTGAAATATATTTCTAAAAAAGAAACAGAGTCGGCTTACATAAGAAATATTCGAAATATAAGCTAAGGTCTTTTTTCTTGTATGTGAAAACTCATATTTCTGATACTGCGGGTATAACCAATACAACCTGAAGAAAATGAAATTATAAGCTCCCATAAATATAATTCTGTGTACAGCTAATAAAGATCTTTAATAGTTTAAGTCAGTGTACAACACGGAGCAAAGCCATGACGCAAAACCTTGCGTCATGGCTTTTCTTCGGTAACCACCTAGCGCCGCACCGTCGCGGGTCGCAAAGTAAACACAATACATCAACGTTTGAGAAGATAAAATCATAAAATTGTCTGTTGACTGATTTAACACATCATTGTCATATTGTTACAACACACATTAATCTTTGTCATACTAATATAGCTCCACCACATATTATATTGACAGTCCATGTTATCTAAACCATTAACGTTTTTCTCAAGATATTATACTGTGTCATCATATTTTTGAAACAATAATGATTGTAACAGAATTCTTAAAGCTATCTGAAGTATAGATAAATCAATCGCTAACAAATTTGATAAAACTTTATAATTTGGGAATACGACGAAACTAATTTGGCAAAATAAAGTTAAATTAAGCAAATAAGGTAAGTACATTACGTTAATGCATCAAGAAAGTTGGGGTGTTCAATAATATGGACTCTTAGACGAACTTATAATATTACTGTTTTTTCTAAAATTGTTTACCTCTTTCTCTTCCTCCCTCCCTTCCGCTCTCTCACTACCTTTAATTCGACACGATTGCGAGATAAAAAGTTAAGTAAACGGTCGGAAACAAGAAGAAAGTAAAGCATCTTGCACCAGTTTTCTTAGTCAACACCCTAAACGAGCAAGCCTTCATTGGACGGGAATTTCCCATTAGACGCGACAAATGACTGCGATTAATAAAGCCTCGACATTTCTCTACACATAATCTGTTTGCCTTCCATAAGACCCCTGGAAGCTGTAGGGTTAGGGTTCCAAGGACCTTACAGCAAACATTGAAGTTGAGCGAGATTGTAGGTATATAATTAAATGTAAAGTTAATCTGGCAAAACTACCTCTTAAGCACGATAGTACACTTTAGTTATTTTTTTTAAATAGTAGCTAACTCTAACTGTGGACTAAATGAGCCTGACACCTCATTGTAGCAGTGTTGTAGCCCAAGATAATTGATAAAAAAAAGGAATAATTTGGTATTAAATGAATAATGCACTGACGTATAAGTGCCGAGTTTTGATCGAACTGAATATTATATTGCTAAGTACAAAGAGAAGTGGCAAATAATTCACATTGGTACTGTTAATTGTTCGTAAAAATTACTTGAAAACTAAAATTTAAAATTAAATCTTTGACTAAGTGACGTTGTTAAATGTTTTGAGTTAAGACATTTTTGCCTTGTTTTAAGTAAATCTTTTATCTTCTGTTTTAGATGGTACAACAAATGTAAACACGAACAGGTCACAACCGACGGATAAATAACCTCCACCGAGTAAAACAACGCGTTTAAACATAACTATTATTGTTGTGCCCTTTCATTCTACTGGTGAGTAGTACCTGCACCAGAACTGATACGACAAACAAGCACCTGCGTCCCCTAATGAAGCGTGGTTACGGTGCCTCCCTATAAATTGGTTACCGTTTCAGAGTTCCTGCCTTACCCTCTACTTACCACTGGTACTTACTAACGTACGTACGTTTTTATCACTTGTATTCTGACGACGGGCCTGTTGGTCTACAGGTTAGTGATCCTCATTACTGAGCTAGAGGTCGTGGTTTCGGTGCCGTCCCAGGACAAATAATTGTCTGATGAGCACCAACATAAATTTGTTCTGCGTTAGTGTGTAATTTATTTATAATATGTATGTACTTATTAATTTATAAGTAGTACAGGCTCTGCCTAGTTTGGAATCAGACGGCCACGTTTGAGATGTCTCAAGTTATTATTATTTTATTCTGTGATGTTCCTTTACAGTGAGTTCATTATTATCATCATCATCATTTCATCTATAGGACGTCCACTGTTGGACATAGGCCTCCCTTAATAACTTTCAAGAAGACCGGTAACCACCTACGGCCGGCGATCTTTACAAAGTCGTCTGTCCACCGCGATAATGTTACAATGGTCACAGTCATTTAATTTATATTATTTCTAACTCGTTTTTCAATTCAGTTACTACGTCCATTACTACTTTCAAGACAACTTTATTTTTTCAGTGTAATGCCATTCTATGCTTTATGATTTCTGTTAATATTAACCTACTTATAGTCTTTCTTTTCCACAACGGAACAAAATGTAAAAAATATTGTACCCAAAAAAACTGTGCTAGGAAATGGAAACAAGTTGATTATCATATAAAAAGATTGTTAAAGCCAATTGTAGCGGATCCACCGAGCTTACCCAAAGCCAGTGAGATTTAGGCGGAGGCATGCACACGATGATATTTTCATACGAACGAGTTTAGTCTGCTCACATTATTTTATTTACTTGTACCAAAATTCACGGCCGTCTTTTCTTAAACACATTACAGGAGTAATACAATTAATTCTTGTTTTAGAGCGTTTGTTTTCAGCTACTATATGTAGTGCATAAAGGGTCGTTTCATTTAGAGAAGTGTCGAAGAAACTACAAACACATCACTGGATGCGGCAGTTACACTTAGCCCTACGGGGTAAAAGGCCCCCTGGCGGCGCAACACAGGAACAGGTAACTTGCAGATAAATAAAATGTTGAATTTATAGGCTGAATGGACCACGGGACACTAAAAAGAAACAGTTCAAATGACTATGAATAAAAGAAATACTCCTGGCATTTCTACTCATTTAAATATTTTGCCCATTCTTACATTACAAGTTGACAGCCAGCCCGACGGGCTCGGCCACTTTCACGAAAATCTAATATAATAATTAATTATTAGCATCGGCAGGCTGTAAATATAGCTCAAAATATTTATATTTATTTAATATTTCTCATATACATACAACACTAGGCTACTTGACGATATACTAAGACTTTATAGACACGGACATACAACACTCAATCAAATTTTTCTACCACTATAGCTACAGATTTGCTAAATTATTTGGGTTAAGCAAGCTATCCGTTTAAGCTATCCGTTTAGATGCTTAATAGTAATAATTTTAGAGGTTAACTATAAAAATTAGGATTACTTTTGATCATTATCATCTCACCTGTTACTTTGACAAGCTGCGACAAATGAAATATGTTTATTGGTAAATTGGATATTTGAACCAATGGAAGATTCAGAATCATATAACTACGAAGTCATCTTTAGAGTTATATATTTTGGCTGTTGGCATTGTGGTGCATGACAAATCAGTCAGTGTTAGTTTCCCCATTCCCCAAGAATATTAACTTTACAGTGAATTTTCACCATGTTACGAATAGGTACACTTTTTTCTGTTAGTTAAACTGTAAGTCAAGTAATCGATTACCATCTAAATGATTGATCAGTCTATATATTTGTTTGTGTACCCACAACACGGAACCAGCGGTGTTCTAGAGGTTAAATAAAATAATTTTACGTTGGAAAAGCAAACTAATCTACTAATCTATCAAACTATAAGCATATACAAGCATCTCCTCAAGGTTAGATTCGCTCACTTGAGTTGTTTCAATTCTAGTATAACTTAGCTAAGGTATTTTTCCAGAAATGTGAGAGAGCGGGGCTCATTGAAATCTCGAGTATGGCTGAAGTCTCAATACAATTCGAAAGCATCTTTTACCTACAGAATATCAAGGCTTAAACTGGTTTTATCACCCAGCTAGCCATGTTACTCCTTTGTGAGAATGTAGACTCTAAAGTTTTTAGAGGACCGTGGTATTTTACAAATCCTAAGATTATAACCTATAGATGGGTAGGGCACAGCAAATTTCACAAATAGGAGCTACCCGATGCCTTGATCCTACACAAGACGGCGATAACCTTCTGTCTTTACTTTCTGAAAGTGAGTAGGAAAGAGGAAGTGGGTGAGATTGGCAACCACTGGTTTTGAGGTTCATTACAATATTATAAGCGTCGGTAACCGCTGGGGTTCACGAATTGTACAGTCATACAACATTGTTTTTAAATATAATTATCTATATTTATAAAAATGAATCCCTATTTCCCTTGGTCACGGCATCACACGTGAACGGCTGGACCGATATCGCAATTTTTTTTTTTTGTGTTTGTTTTTGTCAGGAGCAGGTCCTTATGAAAGAAAAAATTAAGAAACTTTACAAGGGACTTACGCGGGTGAAACCGTGGGGCGCAGCCTTGTGTTATATAAAAATGAATCCCTATTTCTCTTGGTCACGCCATAACTTGAGAACGACTTAACCGATTTCATTCATCTTTTTTTAATATGTTCTAATACTTTGTAGAAGGTTCTTACGGAACTAAAATTGAACAGAAAATCGGTTCCCGTGGGATAAATATTAATTTCCACGCAAACGAAGTCGCAGGAAACAGTTCGTTAATCATAAAAATCGGACTTAATATCAGTAAAGATCTGACATGACGGCACAATATGACAAATACATAATATATTGTTATATTTGTACGACGTGATGTCGGTTTATACATGTTATTTTGCTGCATTCGATTATCAACATTCAAGATCGCATCGTTGAACACGGATGCAGCTACTCTGTGTAAACATACGGACCTCTAATAGCACCTGCATGTTATCTACAGTAATCAATCATTCCCTTTGTAAAGTTGATAGTGAAGCGTTTGTACACTAAGCCAATAGAAAAAAGTAAAATACTGTTTCTTACATTAAAGCTCCGCCTTCCAGATAAGGTTTCTTAAGTTCTTTAAAACTGTTTTATAGGATTGGTAAATATTGATGGACATCCCTAATGTATTACACCTGATGTTTTACAGTAATCGCTAACGGTGGGCAGGCCCCATGCTTGTTTACACGCGTTATTGACCTAGTAAATATCTTTCAATTACCTTGTTGATTCTTCAAGAAGGGTAGTCCGATGACACTGTTATTGACAGAAAATCACGGGCTTACAAGAACAACTTCCTTTTGTTTATTGCTTTTAACCAACTGACTTTTGTATTCATAACAAAATAAAATTGAATAACATTTACGGGACGTTTTTGGAAACAGTCAATTACAACGACAATTGTTTTTAAACTATCTTTTATATGTTTTATGAATGTTAGACGTATAAATCCGATGTTTTATAGGATAATATTTATAATCTACGACAATTTTTTTCTGGACATTTTTATGGTTCTGCTCCGATCGTGGTCACGCTTGGAAACTTCCGGTAAACAAAAAGTTAGCTTACCTTTGCAAAATATGTTACCGCGATGCACACATTTACACATCGAACATTATATCTACATCTCCAATTCGGATTTCTGAATAAAATGTTTGTAGAGAAATATTTTTAGAATACATGTAAAAACATGAAATAAAGAAACGACATAGATATTTATCTAATAATTTGTACTTTTCTGAAAATTTTATACTGGCTAACTTTCCACTGCAGCCTAAAAACTATACTTATGAAAGATGTTTTATGACATCCTACAGACATGCAAACTCGTATGTTTAAACAGGTTTATTTTTCCACGTCCTGAACGCAAGTTTGTTTGAGATATGTACATTACAATGTTTACAAGGAATTATAGAGTTTCACTCGTATGGACCGGGTCGGGTAACGGGTCCGGTGCACGCAAGGATGCGTTTACAGAGCTATTGGGGTCGCAATCAAAGTGCTCGGAAACGGTACTAGCATCAAATCCGAACCAGATCAAATCGGGAATATGTGAGTGTATTAATAGAGCTTTATATTAGCTTCACTTGCATCTATCTATATATCTATCTATGTAACGGAACATTTTCACGTGGTTTTCACAACTTCAAGACATTAACACGTATCAAGTTAAAGTTAACTAAATAAATATTATGATGTAAATAATAAGAAATGATAACAATAGTGTTGTTTGTATTTTTGGTTGCCTGTATGTTTCCTCTGACCTGGTTGCAGTCTGAATGGGTTGCTTTATTGCACTTTTTATGCAAACACAGAACTCCTACACCCTTTGGTGGGGAGGGGAGAGGAGGACGAGTGATGTCATCACACAAGTACCATTTAATGATAGTTGGAGTACTCGCTACTCGAGCACTGCAATCGAATTAGTTCTGGCTTTCAATAGTATGCGATGAAGCAAATTGATCTAATTTTATAAGTATAGACGAAAACTATTGACAATAAATGTAGCTTTCTGCACTTCTATCAACTTTAAGTATTCCAAATTTCACATCTCAAATTTGCTTAAAAATGCGTACAAAGAAATCTCCTCACGTATTAATATATAGATAGTATGAGAGTAGACATACACGTATTATTTTCGAACCCCTGATAAATAATAAAATACACTGAGGCTACTAAGCGTATTAGGTACGTATTACGTACATTACTAGGGATGGATAATTCGCGATCGTAAGATCCATAAAGCTTAGAATAACTCGGATCGACACAGGGCCGGATGTAAGCATTATGTGTACAATCTAATTAATAATTGTCATTTATAATACCTAGTTAAATAACAACAAGGGAAAGAAAAAACGGATATTGATCGCATGTTCTCTATTTCCTCAAAAGGTATCTAAAATGTAGTTACATTGATAACGGCAAGGTTATTTACATACCGTTCTAGAATGACTATTTATCTCTAGATAAACACTGCAAACGGTTCTAGAGTAACTATTTATCTCTATATAAACACTGCAAATTTATCTTAAATGGGATGATTTTGTAGGGCAAACTACTTTCCTACACAGAGGACTTTGATTTCAACATTTAAACAGGCAACTGTGCACATCTAATACATGCTATATACAGAAAGATGTGGTCATATTTTAGGGTCGTATAGTAGACCCCATAAATAACGTAAAGCGCAAATTTTTTTTTGAAAATTCTTGATTTTTAATACAGAAATCTTATTTTGAAACTGAAAAATTAAACTTGAAAATTGACCAATAAAGCTAATATTTCGTATGTGAGAGGGCTAACATGAATAAAACTATAGGCATTTAATACCACCATCTGAGATTCGCAGATGACCTCATTTTGTTTGCAGAAGATCTTTTCACACAGAAAACAACGTTACAACAACTAACAGCTGAAGTAAAAAGGCAGGTTTAACGATGAATATCCGTAAAACAAAATTGATGACAAACAAGACCGAAGTCAAAATTGCGGTGGACGAAGAAGACATCGAATACGTAAAAGAGTATATTTACCTGGGTCAAGTCATATCTATGGAACACATCAATTGAAGAAGTAGAAAGACGAGTAAATAATACCTGGCAAAGATACTGGTCCCTCAGAGAAATTATGAAAAATAAATCTGTACCAATCTCTGAAAAGAAAACCGTCTACAACACTTGTATACTTCCATGTCTCACCTACGGCTGCCAGACCTGGCCACTTATTTAATACCAAGGATGTTGACAGAATGTCCAGATTTTTTTGAAAATGTCTGCATAAGAAATAAAAACCCAAAATCATTAAAATTGACATAAAAGTTCATAATGTGTTGTTATAAAATGTACACCTACATTAAAAAAACATATTTTCCGACGAAAAAAAAATGTACCAAAATTTTTTTTTTCTTCATATTAAAATTTTCTTTAAACAAAATCAATTATTTGTCGGTTACACACCACGCGCCTAAAATTTTTACCACACCTTTATGTAACACTCTGTATATGAAAGACTTTATTGGGTTGTCTTTCTTTGACGTAGAAGCGGCTAAATGACATTAAGCTAAAAAAAGAAGAGGTTCTCATTTTTTCAATTACTTGTTTAGAATGTTATGGAAATTATCAGCCAATAAAAACAGTAAAGGATCATTGAAATTATACATACAAAATTACTTTAAGAAAACTAAAACGATGCCTAAGTCGAAAAAATTGCTCCCGAAAGTTAGGTCGAAGTCGGTTGTTCTTTTTACTGAGCGGCTTCTTAGAGATAACCATTTATTAACACACTTTTATTAGCTTGGTATGTATGTATTTACGGGTATGTAACGGAATCTTTGAACGTGGTTTTCACCCGTTTTAAAATGTCGGATTGAATTGAATCTTTGCATACTCATCAAGGACTGATGACAATACAATATTAAAAAAAAAAAAACCAAAAAGAAATAATAGTTTAAAAAATTAAAAAACACGATTTTGTAACTAGCTAAACTAAAATGTAGAAAATAATTTTATATGAGTTAAAAAAAAAATATGGCGTGCTTTTTAAAATATTGTATGACTGCTTATAGAAAATTATTTTCTACATATTAGTTAAGCTAGTTACAAAAGCGCGTTGTTCAGTTTTTAAAATATTATTTATTTTTTGTTACAACCCCGCGAGAGAAACCAGTCATATTATGTAACTCTGAATATATCAGTAAAATGTATGAACCTCACTTGCAGTGAGCTTTTAAATATATCTGGAACATATGCCATGTTGACCTACAAACATGAGTAATCGAGAGACAACAGATGGTGTTCAGAAACTTCACAGGTTCGCAATACGCGCAATGAAAGTGAAATAAAACTATTCAGCTTACAGATTTAATATTTGTCATTGTCTCTTGGCTTGTATCTCTTGCATATTTAGCGTATTGTTATTTTTAAATGTAACTATCAAAACGCGACAGACATTGTCCTGCCGATGTTTTACAACTTATTATATATGCGAAAGTATGGATGGATGGATGTTTGTTACACAATCACGCCAGGATGGCTGAACAGACAGATAGAGAGATAGATTATTGTCTGGAATAGCACATAGGCTTTTATCGGCTCCAGCACATCCGACATGTGTTAGAGTGGAGACCGCGATTAGGCAAACGTAGTATAGGACGACCCTGCGGCACGATGGACCGACGACTTGAAGAAGGTGGCTGGCAGTGGATGAATGCAGACTGCCTAAGACAAGGATACTTGGCGGAAGCCCTCGTCCAGCAGTGGACGACGATAGGCTGATGACGATTAACTTTACTTTTTATCCCGAAGAATGTACAGTTCCCGATCAAAATTTCGTCGCGAACAACTAGTACATACATATATTTATTCAATCCTAGACATTTATATGTAAAACTAATAGTTTGTAAATGTAGTAGAGGGTATAAGTATGTTTGTAAGTTTTAAAAGACCTCTTCGTGCAAAACACTTACATGCGCAAGTTTTTATGATTATCAACCAAACTGTCGGAATTTACTGATACCAATATAGACGTTCATTTTTGTTGTCATTGTTTTAATTGCCGTTCGTTCATTGTCCTGGGTGGGAATCGCACCCATGACCTCTGGCTCAGCAGTCAGGATCACTAACCACTAGACCAACAGGCCAGTCAATTAAAATATATTAGAAAGTTTTGACTGTTCAAAACCGTCAGTGTTTCCTCTACATCACAAAGTTACCTGTGCTTCTACAAACACTATTTGAAATATAATTATTTAGTTGTACTACACTGTTCCTCATGGTGTATAATAAAGAGTATTGTATTGTATTAATTTCAAGATAAAAGTGTGTTTCAATCAGTGGGGCTCTTCCCGAAGAGTGTGCAATACAACGTACCAAGTATCTTTCTATATTGACTATATTATTCATACACTCGAGCGCAACAACAGGTGCAATGGAAGATAATAATGACCCAAACTAATAGTAACGCAGGGAAAAGCCTGAAGGAACACTTGCCCTTCACCCTTTCAGCCACAAGTAGAACCGCGAGGGACCAATATGTTCGGCACATGTGCGGTACATGTTTTTCAACAAGAATAGGTATCTATTTGTTCTCGGCGTTGTGTTCATGAGTTCATGTATTATTCCAGTTTGTTACGTTATGGCACACGATGCGGCCTCCGTTGTGCTGACTTGTCGATATTGTTATTGGGCATGCTTCTAAATTATTGTTAGTGTGAAACTTTGTTTCAGTGACGATTTGATATCTGAATAAAGTAGAGTACGATTTATTTTAGAATGTACAATATGTAGCTTGAACTTCTCCGTAAAGAACGGAAAATATTTATAACTCAACGTCTATGTGAATATGCAATTGACTGTTCTTGAAGTATTGGATAAATGTGCTGAACCCCCCCGCTAGACTTTTTTTTAAATCTAAATGGGACGTCCGACACCCGAACTAAGGGGTGAATTATGTTAGAATCGAACCACCTTAAATCGGGCGGGGTTCCGTCACACCTTAACGCCTATATATATTGACCCCGGGTGAATCCCAACCCTGGAGACTTTGTCCGCCCTTTAAACAGGTATATCCTGAAGCAGTCGTATCTGGTAGTAACGTGCGTCATCCGATATGTTATGTTGCCTTCTCTAGCCAATCTCCTCAGGGTCGTAGCGCCAGATCAAATCAAAATCAAAATTATTTATGTCAAGTAATCCCATTGTAGGTATTTTTGAATTATCAGGAGGAGTCGGTCAGTATAAGTCGGTCGTGAAGCTAGTTGCCTGTTCCAGTACGTAGGTCCTATGGAGAAGTACAGGCAAGAAACTCCAAGGACACTCTTTTTCAACATGTTTTTTTTTTTAAGTTGCTGGTTACATTACTTATAAGCGCAATTTAATGTGAGGACAATGTAACATAATATTGTTGTAAAATGATTGTAATCTAACAAAATTATAATAATACTAGCTGTTACCCGCGACTTCGTCCGAGTGGTATTTAACAAAAAAGTTATTGTTCAGTTCGCAGAGTTTTTTTTCTAAAACAAAAGTAGCCTAAGTTACTCCTTGTTACATCAACTATCTACCAGTGAAAGTCCCGTCAAATCGGTCCAGCCATTTCAGAGATTAGCCAAAACAAACAGACAGATAGACAAAAATTGTAAAAAATGTTGTTTTGGTATATGTACCGTGTATACATCCAAATGCACTTAGTAAAAAGCGGTTATTTTAAAATTACAAACAGACACTCTAATTTTATTTATTTGTATATATATATATATATATATATTCTAAAATTTTAAACTGACATTACTAGTCAAGCCTTCACATGAGCGTGGCATTGTTGAGTTTATAGCAGTAGTGCTACATGGATTTTTTAGTGAAATTTGTATAGCAGATGGTACGCTGTATATGTAGATTGTTACCCAACATTTTACAGAAGCACACATTTTAGGAGTGGCAGTAACACCAAGATTCAAGTTGGGATATAAATGGGGAGCGGTACACTATCGTCCCAAGCGTCCACGATAACTCGTCGCCTTTGTCGGAGTTAGAATCAATCAAGTTGAGACTCAATTTGTACAACAATAGAACTGTTAGGGACTCCGGGGTGGCTGCGGTACCGACCTATACAAACTCATACGTATTATAAGCTTCTAGTATTCCGAGGATTCCATCGGCAATAGCACAAATGAATGAATTCTATCCGCTGTGTGTAATAAGACAAAGTTCAATGTTAAGTGGGTAAGGCTGATTAGTGATTGCATTTGACTAAATGAAGGTAACAAATAATTCCGCAACTTAATTTAAAAGAAAGTTTACAGATTTTTCTCACATTATGCTTTGCTTATCTTCTTACAATTTTCCTACAAAAATACAGTATTATACTTTAAAGATTTTTCGTATATATATTTTGCCGTTGTCTATTCGCAACAGTAATATTTTAAAACCTGTAAGTCAGCTTTTGCCTATCGGTAAAAGATAAAGTTCATAAGTCCAAACACAATAATGACTGTCCATTGACCCGTATATTGTATGCTGCACGGTTCATTTTATAAAAAAGTAGTTATAATACTACTCTGTCAAGAAAGTACCGGGAAAAGATCAATAAAACACAAAATGTTAACTATTCTTCCAAATTACCCTACAATGAAGGCGATACAATAGTATCGCCTTCATAGTAGGCTCCTTCAGAAATAATACACTTAGCCAACGAATAATCCAGTCATCAAAACATTTTTTAAATGCATAGGCATTCTCGCCGCGTATTCTCTTTGATAACTTCTATAGAAGAACCTTCTACCTCATGATCTCGACGACGGAGGGCGTGCACCGCTGAGTCAGTCAGCCTGTGACCAGGGCCAGTGCAACCTGGTCGAAACGTCAGGCAATTCAGAGGTATGTAATACCTTTACGTGATCGCGTTAATTCCCGTATAAATACATAATTATAACTACTATAGACTAAAAACGGGTACCTCGAAGTGGTAATTTGAGTTTTGGAAAGAGAAAAAAGTCGGCTGGAGCCATATCCGGTGAATACGATGGTATTTGTTGGGTTTTTGGTCAAAAATTTGTTCACAATGATAGCCTTGTGCAATGGCGCGTTGTCGAATAGCCTTTTTTAACGCTCAAACAATATTCTTTATTTACAGTCTGACCATCTGGCAAGAATTCCCAGTGCACAACACCTCGATAGTCAAAGAAAACAGTCAACATGACCTTGACTTTTGATCGACTTTGTCGTGGTTTTTTCGGTTTCGGTTCAGTTGGAAGTTGCGATTCCGAAGCTTGTTGACTAGTTTGCATATCAAACTCGTAAACCCATGTCTCATTTCTAGTAACAATGCGTTTTACGAATCTAGGGTCGGAATTGACTCGTTCTAGCATGTCTTCAGCGACTTTTATGCGATTGAGTTTTTAAAGAAAATTCAGATCTTTCGGGACTAGTCGAACGTCAACGTGTTTCGTGCCCAAGTGATCGTTGAAAATGGTACGAATCTATTCGTGAGACACAGAAAGTTCAGCGGCTGTCTCTTTTAAACTTGAGTGAGGATTTTCAGTTACAATTTCCTTCACTTTAGCGATGTTAACTTTAGTTGAAGACGTTGATGGCCGACCAGAGCGAGGCAAATCTTCCAACAAATCTGAACCGCTTTTGAATGCATTGTATCATTCATATGGAGGAGTTTTTGATAAAGTCGATTCACCGTATGCTTTCTGTAACATTTTCAACGACTCTGAACATGAAATTCTATTTGCAATGCAAAATTTGAGACAAACTCTTTGTTCGATGTTTTCATCCATTATAAAAATCGTAAAACACTCTTGAGATGAGCTTACAAAATCGAGTACTGAAAACAAACTAAATGACAGGTATTGCTTAAACTTTACGGCAAAATAGGAAACAGTTGTGCCAACTTAACCACAAAAAAAATATTCGAATTGAATTTGGAATTAGAATGAAATTATCAATTCCCGATACTTTTTTGACAGAATGTATCAATGTGCGGCAGTTTCGTGTATTATAGTACAGCTATTGTGTGCCAAGCGAACAGCATTGAATGTGACCACGCGAAGGTCACCCAAAGTTCAGGTGTTCAGATATAGCACGCGCTACAAACAGTTTACTCATTAAGGTAACGATACATTATAGTATAAGAAACTAATTATTAATTGCTCAATCGATTAATAAAATGTTATCTTGAGCGTTTTTCATAATGTTCTAAATCGTTCTCAAATGCCAGCGTGGTAACATCTCTCTCTCATTCTCAGGAGAAAGCCCGAGCGTAAAGTGGGATCGTTTCTACAGGAAAGAATCTCAGCATGGTTACAGAATCTGGGGGCAATGTTACCGTGATTATGTTACCGTGCGATAGCCAAGTTATTCTACTTATTAAAGAAATAAAGATGTCTAATATTGACACTATTATTAAATGTTGTTAGTTAGCAAATTGGGTAACAATTAGATAGCAGTACTATTTGCGGTAGAAGAACTGCGTTGCGACTTCGAGACTACTTGATGGGATCCGTATTTTGTTTTCTACTCGAGCAATTCTTAATCCTTTTGTAGATTTCTGTCATGCCAATTATTGATACATTAAATATATATATATATCTATTTTTATAAAATATCATCCACGTTAGGTAATACACCTGAAGCAAACCTGGACTGGTTTTATGAAATAAAGATAAATATTGTACCAAGATCAGCTCTTGAAAAGTCTTGTAGAGTGATGTAAAATTATTCAGAAGACGAACCTCATTATCGTATAAGAATAAAAGCTATGAAGACAGAAGAGCTGATAATATTTATATACTAAAGTACTAAATTGTTGCTGCTTTCAGGCATATACGATGTTACAGTAAATATTTAAAAGCAGCGAGCATCGCGTTGTTTAGTATGTACAACTGAACTCATTTAGTATTACTATATTTACATACATATATGAGAACCAATGTAGAAAAGGTTTTATAGTATTATTGCACAGTACAAAAGAATGTTGTAAAATTAATGTGAGAATAGCTAACCAACCAATTAATATAGTTACAAAGACAGCAGTTGCGTTTTATTGTACCCCGTATTATCTTTAAGCAGGAACGGAGACAATGATAAGCGTGAGACTGATCACACACCCTGACTCCCATCTCGCAGTCACTTGTTTCTAGACAAAAATGTTTTTGATTTTTATTACTTTTGCAACATATTTTAATGAATGACTGAACAGATGGCCCCGTACTTTAAGTAGTAAAGGATTGTGGTTCGATCGATTTTACTTCTACTTTTAATTCGATACAACAATACGTGGTGTGAGCGAGCCCGCACTTCCGGCAACAGCCAGCTCGAGTGCCTGTAGTACGCGAGCCTGCCGCGCTCGACCTATTGCTGACACTCCCCAACACATCCGTATAAGTAATTTCTTTTATTTTAATTTTACTCCCAATTTTCCCATCTTTCATTCTTAAAGCGATGGCAATAGGCTTACCGCCAACCGGGTCCCCGCCCCCTGTTACGTGAGTAGAACTACATTATAGTTGGCAAAAAGTGTTGAATAGGCCACTGCCTTCCCCCTCGGGGATACAGGCGTGAGTGTATGTATGTTCGGGTGTGCTTTGGATCTTTGATTTTATGTTTGTGAAGTTAACGTGACACGGAGAGTATTGTCTAGTGCGCAAGATTTCGTGTTTCATGTCAAAGAACGTGATAAGCTTACTGAAAGTTTTCTTGTCCATAGATAGATATTCCCAACAACAAATCATGGAACTATAGTTATAATACACAATCAAAAAAAATTGTTAAGAAAATATATTTTGCTACTAGTGCCGGAAAATACCTTTTATATATGTTTCTAAGCTATTTATAATAAATGTATACGTGGAAGAACTAAAAGTACTTAAAGAACTAAAATTGATGAAAGTTCTCCTGGGAAAAGGTAACGATTTTCTGAAACGTTAATTACAGTCTACAAAACAAACATAATATAATTTGTAAATACGAATGACGTCGCCGGATATTTAGAGCTTTTAGCTACCTTACAACTACATTGTGTGGGTATTTATGTTTTATAATAATATTGTAACGACAACTTCCCTTTATTTAAAGAAACCGTTTAGAGGATAACCGTTGTTTAACGTTCAATCGCAACCATTTTTTACAGATACATTCTAAAGTAAAACTACTATTGGGCAATTTCAATTAATGATTATTATCGCTCATCAAAACTTTATCTATTCATTTTAATTGATATCTTAAATTATTGAAGGATAAAAAACTAAATAACATCGCAAGATGCACAAATGTTTACACTACTGATAAAATGACTTCATATTAAAGGATTATAAATATTAAAAATTATTACACGCACTTTACAAAAGTGATGTTTAGCACACATAGATGCTAGTTAGGTCGGTGCACGGCATCCCCGGGGGACGAGCTACACCGACAATAGCTTAGCTAATAAATACATTACATACTTACAAGGGTAGGCAGCTGCTAAACACCGAGGTAACAGTCACACAAAACTATCAGATACACTCCACCGACAGTGTCGCCTAGGTCCCGTACAGTAAACGTAACATATTGTGCTTAACACGCGTCCTCACTACCACGCGACTTTACTACACTCACCGCCATGTTTATTTAACACGGTCAAATTTTAATTTCCAATTGTGTACACGCCTTTATTGTGTAGTATTTAATAATTATAATATTAGGGAGCCAAAGGTTTTGAGATCTGGTAGAAGACTGGGGCGGTAGTGAGGGCGGGCGGCGCGCGCACCGCGGCCAGCTTCGGGAGGATGCGCGACGCGCTGCCGCTAACTTCGGGCCGAGTATCTGACCTGGTTTCAGAGACGCGATGAATTATTTTCGAAATGGCAACGCACTGCATTCGCATCCTTTTTATTGGAAAATAAATACAATTGTCAATTGTAATTATTTTAATCTTTTACAGTCACTTAAGCTTATTGATGCACGTTTGTCTGTCTATAAGCACAAAATAATGTTTTATTTACCAGATTTTCCTTAAAGGGAATAAGTACATATGTTTGTATCAATTTGTTATTGGAAGAGGTCACTAGGGCAGTCAGGAAGCTGACATAGCGTAAGGCTTCGTGCGCTCGGTGGGCCATTTACACACAAATAATTTGTAATAATAATATTATTATCATATTGTCTGACAGCTACTCTACATAATATAGTTTCATTTTAGTTCACGAAGTTATTTAAAATCGTTCTTGACACTTTTTATTAAAGTTGAAAATGTTTATGATAGAAATGTTCAGAGTTGTTTAATGTCATGAATGAAACATGTCTGAGCATAACAGTTGCTGCATAGCATTTCCAATTATGTTACAGTGGCAGGTGTATTCTTTTATTACTCGTTAGCAATTCAAGTGTTGACAGAATTAAACAAGTGAAACAGTTATTCATTGTTACAAGAACCAAATATTTGTAGTTAGAAACTATATTTGTAGTGATATATATATAAATATATCTATATTGTGACATGAAAATTAAATTTATAACCTAAAATGTGTAACTATATTGATGCGGATAAAATAATGTTATTGAAAATCAGAGGTTTGTTTTTGTTTTAACCGACTTCAAAAAATGTTCTGTATTCGATTTGTGTTATTATTATTATTTAAACGTATATATGTATGTTTGTATGTTGCGATTTTTTTATAAATAATGCATTAATTTGCATAATCACTAGTTTATTTTACATATTTTTAGGAATATTTTAGTATAACATATTACATTAGGTATTTTTTAGTTCATTTGTTTTTCACAACCAACCTTGTTAAAGTCGAAGATTTTTTTTATAAATTATACCTAACTTGAAAATAAAGTCTGAAATGTAGTATTAACAATCAAAACTAGAGATGAAACGGATATCCGGCAACGATCCGGTATCCGGCCTGTCCAGCCGGAACATAGCAAGTATCCGACCGGATACGGTATCCGGTATTAAATTTAGGTGACTAGATAGATAGATTACACTTTATTTGTACACGAGGGTTTTACAGAGAATATGTAACGGGAGATGTATCGTATCAATAGTGTACAAAGGGCGGCCTTATCACTCAAAGCAATCTCTTCCAGGCAACCTTAGGATGGACTGGAGTTGTTTTATTAAACAGGTAATTTTTGACGTTAAATTAAACGGTTGTCAATGCTTATCATCTATTACACACAAACAGTAAGTAGCACACGAATTAAAAGTAGAAGTTAAATCAGTTTTAAATTAAAAATGAGAATTGAGAGTTGTGTGTCAGAAGAGAATTACAATGTTATTATATACAGTAGTCAATAATTATATCTACTTGTGATAAATTCAAGTACTCTCATACACATAAATAAAAATACATATATACTTACATATACATATATACTTACATATAAACATACACATACTACTCTGTCAAGAAAGTACCGGGAAAAGGTCAATAAAACACAAAATGAACTTATTCTTCCAGAAAACTTCCAGAAAACTATTCTTCCAAATTTATTGTATCGACTTCAAAATAGGCCCCTTCAGAAATAATACACTTACGACGACGAATAATCCAGTTTTCAAAACAATTTTTAAATGCATTTTCCAGAATCGACTTCAGTTCTCGCCACAAATTCTGTTTGATATCTTCTATCGACTAAAAACGGGTACCTACGGGTAATTTGAATTTTGTAAAGAAAAAAAAGTTGGCCGGAGCCATATCCGGTGAATACGGTGGTTGTTCGATGGTATTTGTTGAGTTTTTGGTCAAAAATTCGTTCACAAAGATGGCCTTGTGCGATGGCGCGTTGTTGTGGTGAAATATCAACGTTTTTCGACGAATTTGCTCTCTCAAACGCCGCATAACGCTCAAATAATATTCTTTATTTACAGTCTGAACTTCTGGCAAGAATTCCGAGTGCACAACACGTCGATAGTCAAAGAAAACAGTCAACATGACCGTCAAGGTCATGTTGATTGATCGACTTTGTCGTGGTTTTTTGGGTTTCGGTTCAATTGGAAGTCGCCATCCCGAAGCTTGTTGACTATGTGACGAATCTCATCACAGGAATTGACTCGTTCTGGCATGTCTTCTGTTACGCGATTGAGTTTTTTAAGAAAATTCAGATCTTTCGGGACTAGTCGAGCGGTAACGTGTTTCATGCCCAAGCGATTATTTAAAATGGTACGAATCAATTCGTGAGACACAGAAAGTTCAGTGGCTATCTGTCTTCAACTTGAATGAGGATTTTCAGTCACAATTTCCTTCACTTTAGCGATGTTAACTTTAGTTGAAGACGTTGATGGCCGATCAGAGTGAGGCAAATCTTCCAACAAATCTCGACCGCTTTTGAATGCACTGTACCACTTATATGCAAGAGTTTTTGATGAAGTCGATTCACCGTATGCTTTCTGTAACATTTTCAGCGACTATGAACATGAAATTCCATTTTCAATGCAAAATTTGAGACAAACTCTTTGTTCGATGTTTTTTATCCATTACTAGCAACCCGCCCCGGCTTCGCACGGGTACAAATTATACACCAAAACCTTCTTCATAAATCACTCTATCTATTATCACTAATAGACAGAGTGATTTATGAGAAAGATGAGCGGTTTTCACAAACCGCATGAAAATCCGTTTAGTGGTTTTTCAGTTTATTGTGAACAGACAGACAGACAGACGCGGCGGGGGACTTTGTTTTATAATATGTAGTGATAAAAATAGCAAAACACTCTTGAGATGAGCTTACAGAATCGAGTACTGAAACCAAACTAAATGACAGATATTGCTCAAACTTTGCGGTAATATAGAAAATAGTTGTGCCAACTTAACCACAAAAAAGAATTATTTGAATTGAATTTGGAATTAGAATTAAATTATCAATTCCCGATACTTTTTTGACAGAGTACGACGCGACACAACGAATAATGTACTTACACATTATATTTTAAATATAAGTTTATAGTGACAGATAATGCTCATGTAACATTGTTTTGAATTTAGCTAACGATTGTGCTCGTCTGATAGCAACAGGCAATGCACTTCATAAACTACAACTGTATTTGAGTCGAATAACAAATATATTTATGAAAGAAAGAAAGAAAAATATTTAATTTGTATCTTCAACAAGGTACTAAACACAATAAAACATACTTAATACTCGGTATTGAAGACCAAATAAGGTACCTGCGTCATCTATTGTGGTATTCTCGCAGCCACAATTACATTAATTGAACATTGACAAAACAATAAAACGAACTTGGATAGCAATAAATTTCTAAGAGTAAATTAGTACTATTATAAACTTATTATAAATTCATAATTTATGTTTAAATAATATTAATAACTGTTATATAAATAATCATACTTTATACATTTTATTTTACACAATTCAAACAAAACAAATTAAATAATTATAATTTACATCTTATGCATATATCCGAACGCGCCTGTCACCTGTCAGATCGACATTCGGCCAGGGCGAGATCTACCTGCCAAGAAAGTCAAGTCAAGATTGTCAAGAAGATGAAGATAGCGTCTTTCGGCACTGGTAACTTATGTTACGCTGCGCCAGCGCAACATAATTGATATAAGTGATATATTATGTAACAATGTTAGTGTACACCTGAAGCTATGTCTATGATATGGGTACCATAAAAGTAAGTAAAGTTGCCCCACATATTAATTAAGATGATATTTTTTCTTGAACTAGTAAAATTTCCCTATACTTACAGTGGTAATATTTTCAAGTTACGCAGAGGCGGTCGCAGATCATTCCAACATCTAGTAGCAGCGTACATGAAACTGCCTCTAAAAGCAGTTGTCCTGTACCGAAGTCCTCTGTGCTCAAGTTACTAAAAGACGTCGGAAGAGGGAACCTCATGAATATGACGTAGTCATATTCATGAGGTTCCCTCTGTTTAGAAATGGGGTGACATTTGTACGAGGTGGGATATTATAGCGGAATCAGTAGGTAGTAGGTATTTAATAATATGTTATGGATCAAGTCATTAATGTAATTAGTGAGTAGTAGCCACTTGGCGTACTCGTCCTAGTGGCCTCTTAAACTACAAGACATATTGTACATACGGGTACGCGACCCCGGCCTCTTCGAGCTACTGCAGTCTCAGTCCCGTTCCTCACCGGAGACCTGCGGCATTCGCTACCCTAGCTTCCTTCCCCTACCCATTTTACCTATCCCATTATACCTTGTTCCCTTTTTTCCCGTCTTTAAACGATAATATTCCCAAGGAGGTATCAGGTAGGCGGCCGGCCATAAAAAGAATTAGCCAAAAGCTCGTGCAGTATGAGTAAAACATATTTCGCCGAGCCCAAATAAAATTAAGACAAAGGTACGTAGACGATGATGATTATAGTATATCTAGCAAAGACAAACGTGTAAGATATGGGTTTTCATAAAAAATCTATTTGCTGCGTACAAATATCTATCTGAAACGAAGTATGTATATAAATATTGTATCTGAATGCATGTATTGCAATTTATATACGATTATTGCAATAAACATATATGTGAATCGTTAATAACAATAATATAAAAGAACAGCAGATTGCTGATTCGGAACTGCTGAATTGAGAGGATACAACCATCCGACACCCCTACTTATAGTTATATTTCTGCTGAAAAGACAAGTAACACTGCTAGTGATACCCACGCAAAACCAACGGTGTCATAAACCATACGTTGTTGTTTGCCACATTTGTGCCACTAGCCTATCTCTATGCCTCGCTGAAAATTAAACGATATTAGAGAGAATTTGGATATTAATCTTGTTTGTCAAAACTCTCGTTTAGAAACGCAACAAAATTATGTATTTCTAACGTACACATTTAGGACGTAATCTTTAGTGTAAATGTACCTACTACCTCCGCCGGAAGTGTATATATTTTCCTAATGCCACTTTTCCAGTAGCATTTCAATAAATTTATTCATAAATCTGTTCAATCACAAACGGCAAACTGACTTATAAACAAAATATTACCAAAAATCTCTAGAGGTCTCGTAGCCCGTAGACGTTACTACGCCGTAGAGGTTCTACGCCGCGCCACTCCTAGAGCTTCAGTGAATAGATTTAATAAATAATTGTACTGGGAAATTTGTTTCGAGGAAGTTTGTGAGTTAGTAGATGAAAGAAAATTAGATGTTCGGACACTGTGAGAGTTACACGAACGCGGTGGTTGTCTAGAGATTTATAAAACCTGAAGCTTGAATGCAGTGGCGAACTGCTACATTTTCAGGGTTCGTTTTAGACACAAAATCTTAGCAGGCCTCCACATATTACTAAATCGAACAAACCACATACTTTTTTTAAAGTTTGAAGCCGATTATTCAAATTTGCCAATTGACTGAGATAGAAAATGACGACAAGTATGTATACTATAGCTATTTGTATTATCTGATGTCATACAATGTTGTATTGCAGGAAATGCTACAGACATGCTAATCATCTTTATTCGATCAATTTCCAATTCAATATTAAATATACTAAAGGAGTTGTACAGAAATTATTGTTTTGGTGTTCGCTAGTCATTAATATATATGTACACACATAATGCAATATAGATAAGGTGCACATGCTTTAAGAGTTTCTAAAAATAAAATAAAAACTCATTTAAGACGGTCTTAAGCGTCTTAAGCGAGAAAGCGTATTATGAGGGACAGGGAAAATAAAACGTACTATGTATTAATTTTGTGTACGTATTGAATTAGATACTTATAAAGTTAATAGAAATGTATTATAATGTTATGAATGTATTTCTAAATTACCTTACATCAGTGTATTATTATGTATAATTACATTACTTGTGTACGGTAATCAGTAAGTAATCAGTTATTTTGGTTTGACAAAGAGATTTCGATGAATTAGTAATTACAATACTGTCAATATAACTTCATTTTTGCAGTGCGTCTTCGCTTTCACCCAAATAAGATACTCGTACATAGCGCTTTAAATGGCCACATACTATGCGTATGCCTACCTATGACACAGATAGTTGTAAGCTTCATTTTCAAACACTAAATACCTTTACTTTGCCCAGCTTATATGTATTTGAAATATGTAAATTTGTCCAAGAATATCCAGATTTTTATACTAAACGGGAAGACAAACAAACGAAAATTATACTAAAACACGGAAACAGACTTAACCTACCTAGCTCGCGGCTAAACATGCACTCGATTAGTACATTTGTAATGTCTATAAAAAAATATACAATAAACTACCAGATACCATAAGAAACGAAAATAAATACTACAGTTTTATAAATAAATTAAGATAATTTCTCCTCAACAAAAGCTAATAACATAAATGAATACTTAAATGACAAATTATCACCACAAAAAAAAATTAATACTTATACCTATAATTACCTATTATTATTAAATAAATAATAGATAAAAGTTTGAAAACATAGAATCAAGGTTCTACAGATTTCTTAATTACGTTTAAGTATTGCTGCAATATTATAAAAATAATACCAGTGGCTGCTTCATTTCTTCTCTTCTAGAAAGAAATAAAGAGTTGAAATTACATCGTTTCGGCCTCTTTTTCCTGTCGTTACCATCTTCTATATGATCTACTATGGGTTACTTTTGAAGTCTATGTACATATATATTATCAGTTTCAAAATAACACAGGAACATTTCAGGATACTAAATTATGACCACACCCTTCTGAAAAACGGTGTGTTATGCAGTAATAAATATGAAATGAAATGAAGCAACAAATGATTATTTTATAGCTTGACATGTCTCACACACGTCCGTCTGATCCCCAACTAGACAGAACCTGTGCTATGGTTACCAGCCTTCAGATTTCAGACCTACAATGATAGTCTGCATGTACAAAGACAATGTGTAGGTACAAAACTCGGCTCCCAGGTGGGGGCAGTGTGGGTGTATATGATCGTGATTTAAGTAAAATGGATGACTTTGCATCGGACACGGGATAGTAATGAATGTATGTACTTGCACTGTTTGTTTAGGAAATGGTGATTATTGAGAATTTAGAACGAACATATTTACTTGATTGTATATTATTCTCGTGTACTGTAACATTTATTCAATTATTAAATTGACTAATTTATATTACAATATTAATTTACTTTTAAATATCCTTCTATAATTAAGATTCAAAAACGAAACCGTGATGTACTGACTTGTACTGAGCTTTTCTAGCAGTTTGGCGTTGTTCAAGTCCAAGTCCGTCCAACCACTGTCCCAAAAAATTTAATATACCAGTCGAACGCCTATAATATACACTTTTTATTCCCTTTTTTAACCCTATACTTCAATTATGAGGCACTCCAAAACATTTAAGAATAGCTACACCACAGAATGATACGGCAGGAAATGGAGATCCCCATCGTTCATTGTCAAGTTTAATAATTATAAATCTATTTATTCACTCTCCCAAAAGTTTCTTATGCTATTTTAACAGAAATGCCACAATAATCAGCTAACTTTGTAAGAGGTTGGTGCCTGAAGTAGGTTTAAAAACCCGTAATCACAGGGCGCCAGGGCCCTCTCGCAGCAATTAATCTATATAAGGCTATTCTGCATGATGTTGAGATGAAAGAAATTCAGACAATAATAGATTAGTTTCAGGCTAAGATGACACCCAATCGGTAATTTCTTTAGTTTCAAGGGTCAAACTTCCGTCCAGTGTTTAGAGTCTAGGTAAGCCCGACTGACCGACACTCTACCGCGGTATTGTTTGTTGGGAAATGTTTTTACCCTTCCGCATTTCTGACCAGGATTGATATGCGGTTGCTTATTATTATTATTCAGGGTATATTTGACAATGGAACACTTACTTAAACACAGAACACAGATAGGGCATGACTAGTATGCATTTACAAAAATAATAAAAAAGCATCCGTTTACAAGTTGTGACCTTTCGAATTTCTAGGTATTTTTATCTCCTTTTCTAATAAAACCTCATTCCACCTGATTAAATTATCGTAATTTTTTTAATTACATTTTTACCGTTACTAAGAAAATTCAAAATAACTATTAGATGCATAACTCGGGACTTCGAAATAACTAACTTCGAAAACATTTTAAGTTTTTATTCATTGTCTCAAGAACGAAGTGAAGAATTTCAAAATAAAAAAGGAGGTTCGCTTTAAAATCTAACTTTGGACATTCTACCTGCTTGACAATTATGTAATACGCAACCTCCAACACAACATTTTGTTTAAATGGTATCTTTAGTATCGACTCTTCTCATGACCTTCAGGCTGGTGCCTTTCCCGCTCAGACAATTTGTATTGCTATACCATGTGGCCATTATAGGCACATTACCAGTCAACATCAGTTGGGAGGTCTGTTTTGACCTGCCTAAACCAATCTTTTACTTTAGGAAATTCAGTGAATCTAAATAACTATGAGAGTTTGCAAGTATTTACCATTTTATTCATAATTCTCAATATTTGTGGAATCAATATTTATTTTTAATTATGTATTTATACGGGAATTAACGCGATCACGAAATAGGTATTACATCCCTGTGAAATGCCTGACGTTTCGACCAGGTTGCACTGGCAGCAGTCACTGGCACTTCAGAGGAATGTAATACCTATTTCGTGATCACGTTAATTCCGTATAAATACATAATTAAGTATATCATGGAACGCGAAAGTTTAAAAGTTAGTATCTAATTTTATTTCAGGATTATTAAAATTCTCACCAGCGTATCTGTTCTAGGTGTTTCCTAGTAATCAAAGGGCTTTCATTCAAGGATGCCTACTAAGAATCTCACTACAAAGAATAACTATATTAGAAAGTCCCGGAACCCGGAACAATACCCTTGGGTTGTAAAATATTACGTTGCTACAGTGATTCTATGAAATACAAAAGTAATAGTAAATAGCCATGAAATCCAATCGATAAATCTTAAGATATAAATATGATTCTTTAAAACGCGGTTGTGTAAACACGATTGGCTGTACGAATAAACTCGTTGTATGTTTATTATCGCTGGCATCTTCGAAATAACGTTCAATTTAATGATTCGTGATTCATGTTGGACAAAGGGAGGGAGGCCGTGATTGTATGATTCATAGCAAAGATGTGAACCTTCGAGGTTTATGTCATTGCTATGAGCAGCAGCAGCAGCGCAATGCGATGGTAAGGCCCGATTGGAGCACTATGAAGCAATGTCCACGGCTCATGCCCTCTTGTCGCTGAGGTCTAATACAGTCAAGAAGTAGCCAGTCGTAGTGGCTATCATTTTCAACGATTTAAACCATTTCGACAGTCACGTCAGCGGACGCGGGAGTGATTCCCGCTCGGCGCAAATATGTTTTATACGTGAATGTATATATATACCTATATAAATAATCAAAACCTATTCCTAATTTATTTTATAATAGCACATCCGCATGACATCACCGTCTACGTCATCTATTCATGTCAAAGTATGTAAATTATACACACATATATAATGTAGAATTATCAGGCCATTATCCAGGTGGTACAATCGCACACAGTTATTATAGCGTTTGAATAAGCAGCCGCGTCCCGCAGGTAACATCGCAAACTAAACTGATACATTATTCAGTGACTATAAGCGCCTTCTGACAGTTGCGTGACAATCGTGTGCGGTCACTAGGTTGGCGAGTGAAGAAGCCTGTGTTGAAGGAGGAAATAAAAGCAATATGATTAATAAGAAAATAAGTAGATTTATGTTTATAAAAAAATAATTCATACAAACTTTTTAGAATATTAATATTCTTCATAAGTACCTTACTCAACTAATAAAAATGCAATGATTTTTGAATTTACTAATAGTAAGCTTAAATTAAAAAATCATTGCATTTTCTTAGTATGAAGAAGACTTAAAGCGAAAGCGAAGTTAAATTTATGGTTTGGCCGTAAGAACACATTTTATTGTTAAATTGTAATCATCTTCAATTAACATAATTTGTTATTTTATACAAAATTGCTATGTAAATAGCGGCCACAGCCTAAAATTGCACACAGCTTCATACATGTCTTTTTCAAATCAATCAATATCTTTATTTCATAAAGTTTATCATCAATTAGTCGAAATCGTCAATTTAAAAAAATATTATTATTATTATTTAAAATTATAGATCAACACGCACAGAGTCACCGCAACAACAGTTTGCTTTGTCAAATGTAAAATTATAAATAAAATGGATAACATAATATCATATCTGCCTGTGTCGGTCTATAACCGCCCGTTTCCAAATGGTTGAGCCCTGTGAGAAGATTATGTGGCATCGGACGTACTAGCGTTATTTGTATCTGCTATTAATGCAGATGGGCACATAGATTCACCTGAATCAAAACGGTCACAGTCTGGACAGATATATACTTACGAAGTCCTCAACTCTATGGCCACGCACTGGTCTGCAAAGATAACGTCACAATACACACGCCACTACCGAACAAGTTTTGTAAGCAAGTATATTTGCTTTGTAAGTACATTTCCGGGCACAAGTCAATGCGCCCCGTAACATATGTAGTATATGTGTTTATTAAGCTATATGTGAATAGGTATATAATTTACATTCTATGCTTCGGAAACATTGTTTACCGATAAAAAATTCAGAATGCTACGGGGACTGCTGTAAACTGGCATCGCGATCAATGAATTGCGGAAAGGAAGGTTACCCCAAATATACAAATATTTTTTAATCATTAACTTGTACTTCACTACGTCACGTAATTTTTAGGCCGTAGATGTTTTTATATAAATGAATTCATTATTGCTTAATCTCTTGAGAACCACAGGTATAAAGATATATATATCTAGAAATAAAAAACCGTTTTACGCAGCAGAATCAGATGTTGAGAGGCGTAGCAGGCAATTTACCAGTCCATACATAGGTAATGAGGCTTGGAATGGAACGCGCCTCCGACTACAACTTTAATCTTTAGAATATTCAACGTATTGTACCGTGCTTTCTACTAGGCAAACTTGCGTAAATAAGCCAACTCTTGTTATTGAGGAAGTAATTGACTTCACTTCCTTACTCCATAACAGGTCGACTTAACATTGTAATCAATACGACATTTTGAACAATGTTTAAGATATATTTTGAGAGATAGCTTTAAATGTAGGTTTTTAATAAATAGAATAAACAACTAGTTATACACTGACTTAATTAAGACAGTTACAATTTTATATCAAATATATGTTAAATATATGTACACCTCATACCGTTATCCACATATTATACAACTATAAAATATCAATCAGGAACAAATTGAATATGAGTAAATACAAGACAATCTTACTAATATTACAAAGGTAAAGGTTCGTGAGGATGTTTGGATGTTTGTTACTCTTTTACGCAAAAACGGATCTGGATAAAATTTGGCACAGAGATAGATTATAGTCTATGTATATAGTACATACAATGTACTGTTCCCGTGGGATAGATTTCACCAAAAGTTCCACGCGAACGAAGTCGCGGGCAACAGCTAGTATTCAGTAAAAGTGAAATTAATTTAAATGAGGAAACTATCCATATACAGGAAAAAATAACACCGCATAAAATAGTGTATTTAGATCTAAATGCAAACTAACTATATATGTTTTTAATAATGTACTTCTAAATTTACCAGCTGATAGAGTAAATAAATCTCCATCTGTAAAACGGTCAATGTGGTCATTGTAGTTTTTGCCATGAGATGCAAAGGTGCGTGAACTCTAGCATTAGTGCGAAACTGACCCACGCTACTCAATTCAATAAAAAATGCACAGTTTTCGTTTTCAATCAGTCGAAAATGTCTAGAATTTTCTGTTTCTATTGAAACTTCGGAATAAAAAGAGATAAAGAAAGGAAGGAAGAGAAGAAAAAGAGAACACTTCCCGAGATTTGCGGCACGAGTCGGCGTGACACGTGCGCAACCTGAACATTTATGTTTTCATCTACATATTAGTTAGTAAATTACAAATTTTGATGTTTAATAAAAATAAAAATGCAAAGTGTATGGTTTTGGCATTTCTTGTGTGTTATATTCTTATTTTAATAAATTGCATGAAATGAAGTTTTACCGAACTTATGGTATGTGAAAATGGTATACGGACTTTTATTTAAATGGCCGAATTCTTTTATTGCAATCACTGTTGTCGCGTTGAAAATGCACGCTCATGTGAACGAATGTACGATAAAGCAATGATCTCAAAGCGAGGTTGAACAAGCGTCGCTCGGAACAACAGCTCGGAGCGAGCGAACGACTTTAACAAAAGGCGTATTCTTGTTGACGTGCGTTAACGCGCAATTTTGCTGAAGTGTTGATGTGTTGATTAAAGCGTAACTTAATGTCAAGAAGTACACCTAGATCTTCAACAGAGGTAACTTTACTGAGGTATAACTTAAAAAATACTTGAGGATAGAGTGAATTGCTTGATGTAATATTTTACACAGGATTTAGACTCGACGTAAGTTAAGATAAATTTATAGCAAATTCATCGCACATAGCGAATAACACTGCTTGCACAAATGAAGTATCTTAACAATAGTTGTGAGTAAACCTCAGATTGACCCCAACCAGCCACGGTCTCTTTGCGCGGTCGAAGACCAAACAACTTCTTATTCCCTTTTAGCTATTACTGTAGCTTGCATTTTTAAGACAACAGAAAGGTTTATGTGAATTAATACTTTAGTTTCAGCAAATAATTACCTAGTTACTTATCAAAAAAGAAACAATTTTAGGAATCAACAAACCAATTTTAACGAATAAACAGACAGTTTTAACGTTCTAAATATATTCCAGCTGCATGGAATATCTTAATGTCATTGACCACGCTCTGAAATTATACCTACATCTGTATTATTTAGAATCTCAAATACATTTGTAATATGTTACCGCGCATTTCGGCTAAAACTTTCGTGTAAGACACGTTACGATATCACCAGACCGTTTTGTCGTCTCATCGCTGTGTAAGAAGATAGAAAATTCTAGTAGCTAGCACTCCAACTCCATTATATTACTTTTTACTACTATTTTTCGCTACCACTCCGCTATCAACCAAAACTATAGTGTCCATTGAGAGAGGCGCAAATTGAGGTGCGCGAACAGCTCTGTCATCGCGCTGTCAAATCTTTTAACAGAGATAATTAGTTTTCAGCTGAATCTAAAATTATACATCCGTAACATGCAGGAATCACTGAAATTTAAACTTTAAATTAAATTCGTTTAGATTTAGATTCCACCGCCATGCATCTGTGGAAACATAAAATTGTTTGCTCAATAAGTAAGACTTTTATTATTACTAATGTTTTGTAAGATGTCTCAAGAGGTCATGAATTTGGATGTTTTTCATGTGATTTGTAATAAAATGGTGTCTGAACGTGAGTTAGGTGACATTTGATGAGTACCGGTTAGGTGGCATAAAGGTAGCACTTATATTGAGTGCGAGAATAATTCTTAGTATTTATGTTTGCTACCTGAGAGTTTCCGTTTCGAAATATGCGTAATGTGTTGGCAAATGTAGGTCACAGTGCAGTTAGCAGCAGTTGGCGGTGAAAAGTTATACTACTGATGTAAAATGAAGAGCTCAGTGCATTTTGTTTATTTTATAAAGAGGAATCGTTGAAAGAGGCAACGAGCCGTTGAATGAGTGGAGCACATGACAAGTCTTTGGCTGAGATGATAATGAAGTACACAGGAAAAATAAGTTTTTTTACAGAAATAAAAATGCAATACAAGTGAAAAGTGAATGACGAGGTATATTTTTGTCATACCCTTAAACACACAGGCACAGTACACGCCTTTTTTAAGTTTTCAGACTAAAACGAGTATATCAAGTAAATTACATAACATGGTATAGAAAGCTATCAAATTCTAGATATTTAAGAAGTGGTAGAAGCTTACAACTTTACGTGTCAAGTCTGCCAATACCAACTCGCATTTTACATAACTTTAATGGCAAACAGACATTGGTTGCCAGTACACACTCTTGCGATGCCAAAACTGTCTTCCTAACCATGAAATACCGACCCACCAGCAGGAACATTTTGCAAGAAGTAGGGTAGAAATATATCCAAAATGGTATACTTACGATGGTAACAGAAATCTGCTATAGGTACCTAATTCTTCAAAAAATATCTGTTAATGGTGTTTACAGGACATAATCAAATAAAGTGAGCGTAAATTTATCATCACTTCACTCTTATTTATATTAAATGCAAACAAAAAATTAACAGTATCGTTCCTAGCGTCAATAGATTTGAGCTTAGTGTAAAAGTAGTCTAAACTTCCAGTCCGCTCCAGGACAATATTTAACTGGCAATTTATTTTAAGAGTTGTTTACGACTTGTTAATATTATAACATATATCTTTAATTCCTGCGTCAACATAAATATATAAAAAGTAAATATTTCAGCGAAGCAGGAAGCGCTCGCCGCAAATCTCCCACCACCAAATGTTAGAAATACGTCAGTTTTATTTACCACTTGGCCTGATTAGGTTCCATAAATAACAACAGTTAGTCCTAATGATGTTTATTGCTAGCTGCATTTATCATCATCATTCATAACTTACGTTGGTATCGACCCGCCACTAGACTAGCCACCAGCTACAACGGCGTATAGCACTAGTATCTGGCGATTCACTCTTTGTGTCAGGAGTTAATCTTTTTTATTAAAGCCACTTTTAAGGTAATACTCTCATTTACTTTATTACGTGTTAGGTGTGGTTTAAGTTATTGATGTTAAGGATCGAACATACAACCTTGTGACCGCAAGTCAAACTAGAGCTGCTTATCGAATATATTTAATAAGGTTGAAAACATACATGTATTTAACTAAGACTAATGCAAAACATTTTGCAGGATACTTCGTTAAAATTAGTTCAAATAGAAATTTGTACAGAGTTAGGTCAGGCTTAATAGTTAAAGAATACGACAATAGACAAGTGTAAAATAATTTTCTGGAGGTTAGGTACGTTCTCAGTTTTCTTAAAACAGAATACACAAAAATGTTAAAAAAGGGAAACAGCACGCGCTCGAGTGTCAAGCAGCACTATCAGAGCTATTATAGCATTGAAATCCCGGGAGAAAACAACACTTAGTTACAACAATTTTAGTTATTTCGACTCCTACATGATCCTCTTACTTAGATCTCAGTGTTGTGGATACCATACCATTGTCTCTTACTTCTGCTACATTAATAGACAGACGTATCACGGAATATGCTGGTTTTTGTAATCCAAATATGAATAATGTTGGTCGTCTGTGGCAGCATACCTAGCTAAGCAGTTCTGCCAGCTGTATGCCTAGCTAAGCAGCTCTACCAGCTGTATGCCTAGCTAAGCAGTTCTGCCAGCTGTATGCCTAGCTAAAAGTAAAATAATTCAATGCTCTTCCAAGAGCCCAGACTCCGGAATTTTAAACAAACAAATTTTATTTTTTCCTGATTATTTGATATAATATGAAGTGCTATATATTTGATCATTGAGGTTAAACAGATAGATTGTGAATAATTCTCTTGTTTATTTAACTTGCACATTCCCGACGTCTTTATAGGTCTGTGTTTTGATTACTCACGGCCGAATGGTAAATTAAATTCTTTCAAATGACTGCAGAGAAGTACTCGTTCGGAACTCCTTGTTGTACTTCCGACGATAAAACTATAATTTTAGTTGCTAAGGAAGTAAAACGTTTCAAACATCATTCTGAATATTCTAATTACCGCTGTCAACTATTTAGAAAGATAGACAATTAAAAGAAACATAAATAATTCTGCAGTTTTAAAGGATAGTTAAAAATGTAGAAAGATCAAACATGAATACTTGTGTATGTGGAACATCACCGAATGTCAAAATTAGCTGTTGGCTTTAGTAAGTACTTAATTCATACAATTGCATTTAGCGTTTATTTTGTAATAATTATGTTAATTGCACTTATTCTGTTCGCAAGTAAAGGTCTCCTTCTCTACGGAAAATTTATATTTATTTGTAGGTAGAAATCCATAGTAACAATAAAAGGCTATTTTTACCCAAGCAGGTTTAGTTAAGGTAAGGCTAGACACTCTGTATATATTAAATTCATTCAAATCACACTAGTTCAAAAGCATAATATTATTAGAATTAGGATAATTCTAATGATAGTGGATAATTGGAATCTCTGACCGCCACAAGAAGACACGTCCCGGTGTGCGAACCGTATCTTAGAGGGCGGGTACAACAACTATTACAAATAACCATAATAATATCAACATTATAACAAATACTTACAAAATTTGCCGATGAATTAACGAAAGAAACTCGATGAAAACACTTATGAACAATTTTTAAAAGTCTTGCGATGATTGTATTTCACAGGCATATGGTTTGGTTCCGACACGCGAATACTAAATGACTGCCAGTTTAAAAGAATGGAGTGGTTTCTTTTTAATTCCCACAGTCAGTCACCTCAACGAAACTTGGCCGAAATATCCATCACTCACCTCTCGGATATTTCAAAATTGCATCCCAGAATTCCTGTACGGTTTGTCACTATTTTCTACACACACTTTTCCCGAAGCACATATTTGTACAGAATATTTCTGAGTCACTCTGTTTGGTGATTAATGCAATACTTGATTATATTAACTAGTGCGTTAAATATATTCGATATGGAATTTCTATTTATAATGATTTAAAAGTGAATCTATTCGTCGGATCGGAAGTTTTCGTTAAAAATAACCGACGCGTGTCGTCGCACGCGCACGTCGCGAGTGAGCTCTTACTAGTGATGCTACGCTCAGCTGTTCCATTCTGGAACACTTCCTCAGTGCTGGAGAATCGATAGCAATCGAGTCGACTACGTTGAAACATTCGCTCTTTTACAATCCATAAAACGATTATTGGGGAACTTATTGGTGCTGTCCGCCCACCGTATAATATTTATGTTTCATTGAAAGTATACATCGTATCTAAAATACTTGTAATATTGCATTGTAAACTTTATTTTATAATGTTATTAGGATTTATTAGTGTTACTAGGATTTGACAGAGACAGATTCTGAACATTACCATCACAGACGCGGGAATTTTAAAATGTGAGTTAATAACAGGGACAGCGTAAAAGGAAAACCCTTTTACGCTGCCCCAGTACGCTCCCACATGATTGTAAATAGTGTAAGATGAGTTTCACATTGAGTTAATACTGCTTAATAGTGACGAACTGGGTTTCAGTTTATAATTTTAATTTAGATATTTTTCTCTGTACCAAGAGCCGAAACACATCAAAACTATTTTTATGTTTTATAACCGGCCAGTCATGGGCTCTTTTGTCCAAAAATAATTATAGAAAAATGGACAATATAAATAGTCTTTAATCCAATCTAGTACTGACATTGTGAACAAATTATTATACCTATAAAAGTATTATACGTATAATGTTTATCCATATAATTACGTCGTCAAGAACACTGCAGCTTCAAATGCGTAAAACGAGTGGTGTTATAAGTTTAACATGTGTATTTGTGTGTCTGTTTGTGGCATCCTAGCCCCTAAACGGATTGACTGATTTTGATTTAGGTTTCTTTGTTTGAAAGGCGACTTGATCGAGAGTGTCTTTAGCTGTAATTGATGGAAATATGTTCAGCCGCTAGTTAAATATAAATTTAACTAGCTTTTGCCGCGGGTTAATGTAGATTTAGTCAATTATTTCGGGTACCCCTCGGGAACAGTATGACAAGTTAAGTTAACAAGTTCAAGTATATCTTTGTTTTTGCATTGACCAACATAAATTCAAAATACCCCCGACTCAAAAAATGCCATCAACAAATAGAAAAGAGTTGATGATCTTCGAACGGCTGGTGTTCCCAAGGAATAACAAAATAAGTTTAACGCGTGCGAAGCGGAGGAATTACATGTAGATACCTATACTAGACTAATCAATCTGTAACCTTATACCCTATATACTTCTAGCTTCATGTGACAATGGTGAGGATAGCGTTCTGCTATTAAAAAATGCATTAAAACTACTACCAGAAGCTTGACGCCTCTGGACTCCCACACGAGACTCCTCCGCCAGATTTTCTTGAATTATATCTAATCACTCTCAATCAAGTCGCCTTTCAATCAAAAAACGCACTTCAATCGGTCCATTCGTTTGGGAGCTACGATTATCATCGTAGCTCCCAAACGACAGACAGATACACAGACACACCAAACTTATAACAACCTTCTTTTTACATAGGGGCTTAAAAAAAACACGACGCTAATAATTAATGCTTATCAGTAGTGGTCTTCTGAAATGTGGAAGTGCGACCCCAATCTTGCGGCACCAATTCGAGCAGAGATATGTGTGAGCTCAGTACCATTTGAAATAATAACGCTAAAGCAATTTCGATACATCGTCACATCACTTGAGTTCGTTACACGTAGTGCAGTACTCGATCAAGGTACGCGTATTATCGTAATATCGCGTAATTTATTAATTACACACTCCTGTTTATTTTTTCAGCCATAAACTCTTTTCATTATTATATAGGAACTTGCATCAACTACCTGCCAGTTGAATGGTGCTCATGAATGGTCGTTAATACATTACTGGTGTACATCATGTGAAGTAATTTCTATTGTTATACGTAATCTTTCTTTACTTTATATTATGTTCTGGTAACATGTTTATGAGGCTTGATTTATCACCGGTGAATATTAATAAACCTTCACATCTTAAATGAAATTCTCGATCGCTCAGTAATTAACGTTAAATGATACTTAATATGCAAAATGTGTTGATAACTTACTTGAGCAAGGTTTTTCGTTAAGAATCAACCACTGATTTCATTGAAAACCTAAATATCATTCGATTTATATTTCAAGATTCCTGCGAGGAATTCTCTACGTCATCCATTATTTTTTCCTGTCCCCTTGCCGTCTCCGTTTTGCGATACATCCATAAGCTACTTAGGTATAGGGAGCACCTGGATACCATCTTGGGACTTTTGACTCGGTTCAAAGACGTGCTGTGGGAATCGTCGAGGAACTCAATCTCACAAGGGATATTGAACCTTTAAGTTAATGACTGGCTTGTTGGCCTAGTGGATAGTGATACTGACTGCTACGCCATAGGTCGTGGGTTCGATTCCCACCCGAGTCTGGGTGTTCTTTGTGTCCGTTGTTTGTATGTTTGTAAAGTCCCCCGCGATACAGGAGTCAGTCCTAATGCGGGAGTTGTCTTTTAAAAAAAAGTCTAACCAACCGACGTGGTATAAAAAAGGTAATTGTTTTCCTTGCATCTTTAATCTCAAATTTTATAATCAGTGAGGCCATTGGTTCCTAGTTTCTTTCCCTCTGATATGGCGAAGGAGATGATGGCTGGTCCATGCGTCATACTCGTGAACGGGTGCTGCTTAGGGTGACTGGTTGGCCTAGTCAGCGATGCTTTAGCCTATACTATTATTTTGGTTCGTTCAACTGCAACTCTAGCCTCTTAATCCAGTCACGAATTATTTTTAACAGTAGATTTTGTAACTAATGTGCACCTCGAATGATTCCTATGTTTAATAGGTTCAAACCTTCAACGGTATCACTGAGATATTTTTTTTTTATTGTACGTTAGCTTTTGGAGCATTTCAATAAAATGAAATTCAGGTGGCAACAGCTTGCATCCTGTTTACCTTTCATGTAACACTAATACTATTGTACATGAAGATCTGACTTTTAAAAAGAGTGGCCATGAGTTTCTTTGCCAGTATTCTTCTCATAAGGCTCTACGCATTTTAGAAACTGGAAGTTATAGATCGACACAAGCAGGCAATAGATTTTGGTGTTTTCACCTGATTTACCTCGACAATCCAGTACATGTTGTGGCGTCTGTTTGCGTTGATCTATGATTTTTAACATTAGCTTCAATTTAACGTTCATAAATGTCACTTAGTGTCTTAATTGAATAAATGAATTTGAATTTGTTTCTATCTTTTGTTTGTATATATAATGAAAGTGATTTCTCCGACTATTCTATAGTATCTACCTGTAAAAATATAGATATATGAGAAAATGGTTCACCTAAGGTATTTACTGTGAATATTGATAGCTAAAGGTACAGAGGTAATGTTATGGGTGTTTTAAAAACGTATAACGCGGGCTTGATAACATTTTAAATAAAAGCCGTTATTTGGAGCCCTTTCATTTCCAACCGTTCAGTAACTGACCATGCGACTAATATCTACTGTACATGCGCATGTGAGTTTGTTTGTTACGCTTTCACGCCTTCTTCAACCGACCATATCAGGAGTTAATTAATTACAGGTTATCAGGGGTATAGGAAAAGGACACAGTATACCTTCCATCCAGAAGTACTGTTCCTAATTAATACTAAACTATAAGAAAATATGGTGTGATTGCGCTGACAGTTTTTTCAGTCTTTTTCATTGTATGTATATTCTTTCATGATTAGTTAAAATTATATTTACAACAGTGCGTATGTCGTGTACTGGTAATTATCGAAACGATAGCGGGAACGGCCTTCGCCCTAAATCGCCAATCGAATCTTACTACATTCTATTCTCAAAAGTATAAACATGTCATATAACGTAATGCAACAAATGCAAAATTTTATTAAAGAATGTTACTCAATTTCTTAATTGCATTTTTTGGCATCTTATATTAACACGTACGTAGTTTACATAATGTTTAAGGCAATAGGAACTATACTTGGCATATATTTTGTTAAAGAATATTTATTATAATATTAAAACTCTAAGTGACGTAGTGTTTGTATACTCTTTGGGTAAGGCCTCGTTTACGGTGATGTGGGGCGTCACGCGGCGCGTGCAGCGTCGCGTCGCGCAGTGCGTTTCGCGGCTTCCTCCGTTTACGTTTACGCGTCAAGCCTCTATACCCGTCCACAGCAGCGTGCGCCTCCGCGAGTGACGCCGCGTGCGCCGCCGCTGCGTGCAGTTATATTTAAACAATCTCCAAGCCTCTGAATGCCCCGCGTAGCTATCTTCTTTAACTGCGCCTCGAAATAAAACAATGTTTATTTTAATTATGAACGCAACTGTAAACGCTGGAACTTGTAAAACGGAAATATTTTTAGATGAACTATAAATAAGGTATAATATTAATTCAAACATGGGTCGGTAGGAATTTAAATGAGTTTAAATTAAACTAAGTATTGTATGTGTAACCACCCTATTAATATAATGATTATATTTTTGATTTTTTCAAGTATAGATGAACTGTATATAAGTTCATTTTCCTTAATCGATGTTATATTTTTTAAAGATATTAAATAAAACTTCTGTAGTAATAATCAATGAATAAAAACATTGTAGGTAATAATAATAACTTAAGACACCTCAAACACGGCCGTCTGATCCCAGAATAGGCAGTTCCTGTACTGGTAACCAAACTGCTGATAAACATACTTATATTCTAAATACATACATTATAGATGAATTATACCCAGACACAAAACAAATGATCATGCTCATCACACAATTCTTTGTCCTGGGTGGGCATCTAACCCAGGACCTCTGTTTCAGCAGTCAGGATAACTAACCACTAGAACAACAGACCCGTCGTCCGTAGCATTCCCAATGGACTTTGCTCAATTCCATCCACGCTGCCAGGCAAAGAACGCACTTCTTGGATCAGTGGCGTGTGGCATGCTCCCTGCATTAGCGTAGGTATTTTATAATACCTACCGATATTTATCAAATGGCATCCTTATATATTAACCACATTACCTCACCAAATGCCACTACGCAATGTGTTGTAGATTAAATCTCCTTAAAGTACAACTATTTGTGTGAATCACAGACTCAGAGGACCTCGTGCTCTGAGTCTATGATAATAATGATAATGATATATGTAACTCTAATTTGTCTAATTTGTCTTGAGTTATACAAATCCCTTGTGTAGTAGTCATTTAAAAGTACGTAAACTCCACGGTAAAGGAAAAGGTTTTTTTTTAAAGCCTAATGTGTCAAATTCAATCAACACAAATAAATAAAATTTAAGTGTTTGTACAAACACACACTTAAATAATAACAGCAATGTAATGTAATAATAATTAAATACTAAATAACAGCATTTTACTAAATACATCCGAACTATTACAGGGCATATATACAATACTTTTTATTGTACACCATACAACAGGAACAGTTTAAAACATATACAAAAACAAAAAAAAAACTGCGGTCTTATCGCTAGTTGCGATGTCTTCAAGACAACCTTTAGATGGACAGATGCAATGGGTTTGTGTGTGTTTGTGTGAGTTAATAGGTGTACAACCTTAGGTAATTAGCAACTTATATGAATTTAAGAGAAAAAGAGTGGAATACAAAGGTATTTTCAGTAGTTGATTTTCCGATGATCTCTCTCTCTCTCCCTATGTGTAATTTAGGAACTCGAAACGTTCCTTAAGATAGGTGGGAGTAGAGGGGTTAAACAAAATATTGTAAAGTAGGTCAAGAATATGAGCATTTCGGCGAAGCTGTGTAGGAAGCCACTTAAGCTTAATACGTAATTCAGAAATATGGTCATATTTGCGTAAACCAAATATAAACCTGATACAGAAGCTTTGGAGGCGCTAAAGTTTATTAAATTGGTCCTCAGTGAGATCCAAATAGCTGGCATCGGCGTAATCGAGGATTGGCTGGAGGAGAGATTGGACCAGTGCAATTTTAGTGCCAATAGGAAGAAAGTTTCGCAATCTTCTTAAAGATCTTATCGATGCAAACATTTTGCAGCTGACCTCCTGCAGCTATGGATCCCAAGATAAAGATTTGTCGATGTAAAGCCCAAGGTTCTTTTTTACTCTATCGCTGAAAGGTAAAATTATGCCATTAAAAGTAATCTGAGGGAGCCTCGACCATTCAATTCTAGAAATAAGTCTAGGACTACCTACGATAATGACCTGACTCTTTGTAAGATTTACGGTGAGGCCATGTTGTGCACTCCAGTGAGCTATGTGCATTAAATCCTTATTAATAATATCAATGACTCCAGCTAGCTTTTCGAGAGGAGCGCGTGTATAAATTTTCAGATCATCAGTGTAAAGGTAGGATGAAAGAAATTTAGAGGAGATAGAGTTAATAAAAATTGTGAAGAGTAATGGGGACACGTCACCCTGGCACCCTGGACACGTCGCCACACCAGCAGAAGTATTGCACCACGAAGAAAGTGCTTCTTCGATTCGACCACGTTGACGGCGGCCAGACACGTAGCTATGAAAACAATCGAGCCCCGTTGGAGATATGTTAAGAGAGCGGAGTATAGCTAGTAGTATGTCAAAATGGACAGTGTTAAATGCATTGCTGATGTACAGCAAAGAAAGTACCGTAAGATAGCCATTTTCCATATCTGATCTAATGTCATCCGTAATATTGACAAGGGTTGCAGTAGTACTCTGTCCAGGATGGAAGCCAGACTGGAAAGGATTTAAAAGGTTGTTTTCATTACGAAAAGTGTTAAGTTGATTATAGACAAGACGTTCCATAACTTTTGAAAGGAATGATAGTATGGAGATTAGTAGAAAGATAGTTTGGAGTTAGACTTTTTTGGTAAAGGAATAATTTGAGCATCCTTCCATGTGGAGGGGTATACGCTACTCAGTGGCGGATTTACCAGTGGGCTAAATAGGTTGGAGCCTACGGTGGCAGACTTTAGGGTCGGCAAATTTGGGGAAAACATTTTTTTTGTCTTACAAAAATTAAAAAGATTCATATTTACATATATACCTACCTAAATGTTAATAGGTACACAAACAATTCAACATGTAATATGTTTCACCACCTATATATATGTTTCTTCAATGTTCGTAGTCGCGTTTGGTTGCGGGTGGCAACGAGTGACACGACCGTTCTCTAGAATATCTGGCCAACACGGTTCGGGTGAGAGAAGATTTTCTAACTTAAAATGATTAAAAGTTGAAAATGGAAAAAAAATATCTAAGATCTACCTTAAGCCAAGAACTTTCATAGTTTACCAACCAACAGCATACATCGGAACCGTTCTGCGGCGAGTTTATTCAATCATAAACGCCCAACACATATCAATGGCAATTAAGAGATGGAAGATCACGACTGGTCTAAGACACTCGAAAGCCTTAATAAAGCGCTATGATAACAAAGTATCAAAAAAACTTCTAGAACTTAAAAGATAGAAAACTCAGGTTTTGCTCCTTCTTAATTGTCACCGGACCCTGCTAATTGAACAAACATATGTTCAACCTAACGTTGGGCGAGAACGCAATATTTAGTTTTTTCGAGAAGCTTTTGTGGCCTTACTGGTGCGGTACCGAAGTATTAACCTAGGGTTGCACATCATGCAACCGCAGGAAATACAAACAACCACTGCTGATAAGATCTGGAGGTTTCTCGATGCTATAAGTCTGAGCAGTGAACTATAAAGCAAAAGTGAGTTATAAAAGACCAAAAACGGTCGAGGTAGCATTAGACACTTAAAACAATAATAATAATAAATAGTAGTTTAGTTCCGTCCTCTAACAAGATTTAACAACACCTAGTTGAACCTGGGTAACTTTTCTTCAAGAGAGGAGACAACATCTTGTTGAAGAACTATAGACCTATCTCACTCCTGAACCCTATCTACAAGTTATTTTCGAGAGTCTGAAAAAACCGTCTCGCGAGATAACTCGACGAATATCAGCCACCGTAACAAGTCAGGTTCCGAAAAGGCTACGGTTCCGTGAACCATATCCATACTGTTCGACACATTGTGCAAAAGACCGAGAAGTATTTTCAGCCGCTGTGTGCGGTTTTTGTGGTCTACGAGAAAGCTTTCGACTCCAAAATCAAAATCAAAATTATTTATTTCAAGTAAACCCATTGTAGGTATTTTTGAATTGTCAGGAGGAGTCAGTCACTATAAGTAGGTCGTGAAGCTAGTTGCCTGTTCCAAAACGTAGATCCTATGGAGAAGAACAGGCAAGAAACTCCAAGGACACTCTTTTCTAACATGTTTTGTTTTTTTTTAAGTTATTTGTTACATTGCTTATAAGCGCAATTTAATGTGAGGACAATGTAACATAAATTAATATTGTTCTAAAATGGAAAAGAAAATCACAGAACTGCTAGGCAACATAGAAAATTAACATAATGCTTGTGACTACACAGTTCTCACATGTACAATTCATTTTTTTTTAAATAACAAAAAGTAAAAAACTTATAACTACAATGTCAAGTGTATAAAATAACACTAATGTTCTATAAAATTTACAATGTCAATAATATAAATATGCAAAATATCAATAAATCTCATTGACAGTGTGACTGTGGAGCACTTTGCCAAGCATTTTTATCATCTAAATAATGGTCTAGTTTATAATATGCTCGTTTACATCTCCATCGAGACCTGGGCAGTTCTGGATACTCTGCAATGACGTCGTGTCGACTGGCGATATATCGAGGTGCTGAAAAGCTTATATGACACCAACACGATGACCGTACAGCTCCAAGACCTGGTGAATGTTATCTCCAAACTATTCACGAACGCCATTGAGGACGTCTTCAAGACACTTGATTGGACTAGACGGGGAATCAATGTAAACATCGAGTACATCTTACACCTTCGGTTCGCCTGTGACATCGTTCTAATAGCAGAGTCGCTGAGGCAGCTGGGCGATAAAATAAAAAACTGACACACACATAGAATATGTCTACATTGAGTACGTTATCCAGCTCGGTAGAAACAACTTCGGAAAGAAATCCTCAGAAGGATTCTGTCAGGACGGGCAGCAATTGCAAAGGTACGTTCAGTTTATTAGATGTGTAATTCGGGACTTAATCGCGATAGTATTTAAAACCTACAATACCTCTTGGTTACTCGAGGTTTCGATCGAATTGCACCGATCGTGGTCATGAGTAGACTGAATGTATCAAAGTCGCGAAAGTTTAAAAACAATTACGTTGAGCTTTCTCATCACCCTTGCAGGAATTCCTCAAAACAAAGGTCTTTGTAAAACCGGTGCGTCCTGCCTCTCTTGACATATGGTGCTGAGACTGGCAGTGGGGTCGTTGGTGCCCACGTTTCGGCACCGTATGTCATTCGGTCTAGTCCACAAGCTTTTTAAAGTCACGCAGCGGGCTGTGAAGCGAGCTATGCTTGGAGTTTTTTTTTTTTGAAGGATAAAATTCGTAATGAGGTCATTCGACAAAGAACCAAAGTTACCGACATAGTTTGCAGAATAAGCATGCTGAAGTGGCCTGGCATGATCGTTGGGGCAAACGGGTCGTAGAGTAGAGAGGGAAACTGAGAAAGGTAGCTAGGATAGATTGGATGCGTAACGCGGAGAACCGGGTGCTTTGGCACACGTTAGGACTGTAATAGGCTGATGGATTGAACGTTTATTAAATGTACATGTGTAAGTAGTATTAAGGCATACCTTACCTCAACTTAACAGTAGTACATGATTGAGTTTTTCTGAGCTCAGAAATATAGTTACCATAAAAAATCAATCAATCTTAGCCAAATCGCTGAATTGTAAAAAAAAAATCTAGAAACTGAGACATCGATCCCCTAGGTAGGCCTAGTTCACAATCATACTAATTATGAAAAAAGGTGGTGTAATTAGTGCACAAATCATTGACAAAAAAAAAGTTATAATTAATATCATTGTAACTTGTCTATCGAATCAAAGAGGAGGTAGAGGCGGCAAAATTTAACTAGCCTACAGGCGGCAAAAGTGGCGGACGTCACGGAACGTCACGGAACGTCAGTGGCGGATTTACCGCCACTGACGCTACTGGTTAACGAAAAGTTTAAAATATGTCATAATACGGGAGAACCATATTACGGCTGACACAATCAGTTCCAACAGCATTGGAAGTTATTGATAATATGCTCTTTTTAGCAAATAAAAAATAATAGATTTTTATAACTATCAAAGAAACAAAATGGTGTTAAACTGTCATAATTTCCGAACGACTTTTATTAAATTTATCAATTTTTTAAATTTTTGACTGTCTGTCTGTCTATAGGTCCAGTCTGTTTGTTCCGGTAAATATGGAAATCGGCCCACCTGTTCTTTCTTTCACTTTCACTGGCAGATAGCTGGTGTCATAAGGAGTAATTTAGGCTACTTTTGTTATGGAACAAGAATTATGATTCCGCGCAAAATATATAAATATGTACACGCGAGGGAAGCCGTGCGGGAACTGCTAGTCTACAATAAAATAGTGATTGTTTACTCCGCGTGTAATCGTTCATGAGATGCCAAACGAATCTTTAAAAAATGATGTCATTTCAAATACGTCTTTTGTATCCAGGAATCCAGCCTGGCATATTTTGTACATATGTATATTGTTAGATTTATAGTACCCAAATGAATCGTTTTGTTAACCTATTTTAAAAGAACATATGTTACTGTTATGCTCTTTTGAAATAGTTTCATAATTTATGTAACTGTACCTCCTTGTATCCTCCCCGTTGATCGACAGCTGGCCAGTCTTAGCTGTCAAGTTTTCAAAACCAATCATTCGAATTGGCACATCGGTCAAACCGTCATCCTGTAAAAAACCACAAACTTTTCACAAAAAAAAACCCCAAACAAAATTCTAAGTTTTACGATTCATTTCCAAGAACCACACATAACCACAGAGAGAAACAGGTACGTTTGTAAACATTTAGCAGTACGATAACCTATAGTTTGGGTAGTTCGTAGTTTATGTAGAAATTTGACCCAAATCAGTACACGTAGGATGAAAACATAACATTTAGAGACATTGGTATTAATGTCCAGAGTATTTTGCTCTTGGCAAAATATCATCACAGACATAACGCAGTTGCCATGCAGGCAGTGACAATGGTAGGTAGGTGAAGCATAACATAAACAGGGCTTCGATAACCCCTTCATCTGCAAAATTAATAGCAACATTTATTTACATAATGTCCTGTTCTATTGGCATTGATTAAATTACTCACTGCCAGTCAAGGATGCGAATATGATGTTGGTGATAATGTTTCAGAAATGTGTATTGTGTAAAAAATAATTTGATTTGAATCTACTATTTTGCCATCTCTTGGTGGCAAGTTTGTCGAAGCAGGGGCTTGCCTTTTCAGGGTAACTGAAGACACGACGCAATGCTAATGCGCTAGAGTACAATGGATGTTCTGCAGAGATTCACCCTATTGGTATTAACTGGAATCCTGGGCCTCTTCGGTCTGGTGCACGCCTGTACCAAGAAAATATATATTGCCTGTAGATCACCAGCGCCGTGCAGCAAGTAGCATAAACGGTAAGAATTAAAGCCTATGATCATTGGTGATTGTTACCTAATTATTTTTGTCTTCGTGGTAGTTGTCAAAACCTTAAAACCTGATATTAATTTTAATCCAAATGTCTGAAATGAATCCGTGTTAAATTTCTGGTCATACCTTTTTAGTAAACAAGCATACGTTTGATCTCAAATTCACGTATTTAATTGGTATTATGTGATAATGCCTTCTGCGATGAAATATGCCTGTGTGCGTCATCAGTCAATATAATCATCGCTGACGAGCACAACACTATAACATTGTTTTAATATTTCAAGCTTATGAATTACTTACTATGTGATACTGGCGCTGACCCGTATGTTTGGTCGTCTCAGAGTAGAGAGGTAGCTAATAGTAGAATCAAGTTCTTAGAGGCTTTTCTCTGAAGTCTTCCTGTATAAAGACGAGCTCTTGAGCCTCTTTTTTTACAGAGCACTCTAGCTCTAAAACCTCACATCAAATTCCTCCTAACAAGTTCAGAATAAATTAACTTGAAATATCACACTTATCCGTCTTCGCCACGTATTTGTACCTAGTTTGATTCAAGACTCATTTAAGTTTGACTCGTCAACGAACTATTTCTATTCGTCATCCATCAACAACTTTCATCAACTACCTATTTTCAACTCGTTATCTTTTCAACATGCCAGTTTGTCCACTCCTCTGATGTTGGAATTTAAGCGTGTTAAACATTAACTATACGAGTACGTTATGTTAGATTCATTACGTATTCTTAATTATTTTTGTAGTGTGTGTAGTGTACATATTATATACAGGAAGTTAATAAATTTAACTACCGTACTGGGGGAATATCTGTTCACGATAAACCACCAAGCATACTTGATTCTCTTCCAAGAGTGGTGCCCATATAGGGGGCTGAAGTTGAACGCTAGCTGTATTGTTGTCTGTTATAGTTCGAATATCACAGCAATTACAACTACAATCTTAAGTACAGGTGACTATCAGAACAAAGGTAGCGGTTAGCTGGCATAATCCCACCCACAGATAAACCTTTCTCTACGCCAATTCAATTGCTTGTGAGTATCATAGACCTTTTCTGTCGATGTCGCGTACTTGTTTTATTTCTCACGGTACGCTAATTGAAGGCGTTTACTAACTTCAAGTGTAGAATATTCAATACACGGACTTTTTCGGCTAGCTACTCTATTTAACTAGCCAAAGTGGATACCGTGAATTGAACTCACGTTTAGAATTACTAATAATTTTGCCCGTCTATTTGTTACAGTAATAAAAAATGGCCAAGTTCAACATAAACCGCCTCTACACAATACTGATTGTATTTCTCACCATACTCGTTATCAGCGTATCTGGCTGTAAAAAGAAACGCGCCCCTTGTGGACCCGGCATTGCTCCATGCAGACGTGGACCCTTCCACAACTCCTAACCATAAGGACGGTGGAGATAAAAGACCGAGAAAAGAGTTGGAGAACAAATTTAAAGAAAATGAAATATAAAGTGGCCTACAGTCTGTTGGAATGTCGTTATCCTTCCAAATTAGATGATGACTTTCATTATGACCCTGTCTTTAAATTAAATGATTGCAGTCAACACTTTCACGAAGATTTTTTTATATTTAAAAAGTTAACGCAATGATTCATAAATAAAAGTACATCAAAATATTGTTGTTTGTATAATGTGCTGGTTCATCGAGTCCAACAGGTGGTGAGGCGGCCACACTGCCACAGTGTACAACAAATACTTAAAGTAAGGTTAGACCTACTGTCAGTTTTGTAAACATATTATTATCCCTGCCGTATCTGTATTCTGTGTGTAGATAAAACCTTTGTAGTTGTATTTTCTCGTTGCAAACTTAAAGTATTGATTTGGGTCAAAAATTCCACCTTTTAGAAACATGTAATATTATTATTGTTATAGTTAGTTCATCGTAGTTAATATTTTAGTTATCAGTTTGGTGGAACGACTCAAATCGATTCTTTTTGTTTGCAGAGAGAAGACCACGTGTGTGTAATGACGAGGCACTGGAAAAACTGAGTAAGTTTTTGGAATATCATTTATTAGAGTACCGTTAAGTAGCATAACGATGAGATCGGCAAGGATACGAAGCAGAGGAGTTCCTAACTTCAGAGTTTTATTCTGTACTGTTGTACAACATGGTACATAGGTAAGTTATGACCAGAGGTCTGAAATAGGCAGTAATTAACCGATAGAGCCAGTTATTTTTTTAAATACAGAAATATCGTGAACCATTAATGGTTCCTTTCGGCTGCGATGGTAACTAAGTTTCACAACCAATTGTGAAAGAGGATTTTATCTTCTTTCTTGGCCACTGATTACGATAAAAGATTTTTTTATTCTTACTACGCTACCGGTTGCCAGCCAGGATTTTTAAAAAGAGAGATGATTTGTTCAAAAAATAGCTGCAACTTTGACTCTATCCAGAAGCAGTATGAAAGGTGGTACAGGAGCTCAAAATAAAAGTACACCTCTTGAAACTGGTTGCAAAACTCGTTGCCATCGCGGCCGAAGGGCAAAGGTCACCACTTTATTGTCACTGCTTGATTAATGAAGTTGTATAATTGTTGTATTACATGTAAACACGTGGGAAAACTTTTTTGATTCTATCTTTTCAGCCAAGTATAAAATAATGAACAACCATTGGAATAAACTCACGACGTGGCTTCCTCAACATTTACCACTTAGTATAGAAACTGTGGCACCGTACCCTTCCATCGATCGTGGTAAAAAATAAACTAAGTTGAACCGTACACGTAGATACGTCGTGATCTTCGAAGTCCTTTTGTAGCGTTACGACCACTGCATCGAAATTACCACTAAATCAAAACGTCCCCGGTATTAGTGTCTAATATTTGGGAAAATGTGATGGTTTTAAATGGTATGATAAAGGTAATACGCATGAATCTTTTGGAGTGAAAAAAATTAGAAAAGATTTTTTTAAGATATAATATATAATAATGCTGTAGATTGTAAGAAACAGTCTCACAACCACTGATATAAAATATGAAAATCACTAACTACTAACAGTAACTGCCAAGTTGTTCGTACCACTATTTGCACGCAAGTCTCTGTTCTGAACTTATTCCTACCCTTTTCCACTATTCATTAATATTCATCAATCGACCAATACGATTGCGTTCCCGGTATAACCAGTCAAAATAGACATTATATTAACTTATTCTTATTAAATAGTGAACTGTGTTATCATCTATTATAGTTTGTCCCTATTTTTAATAAAATAAATAAGAGTTTTTGATGTGGCAACGACAGATAATGTACTAAAAGCTAAAAAATAATTCCGTAGGTTCTAGGTACCAATCATCACACCACTCTCTTCATCAATTTAGGGCATCGATCAGACAAAAAAAAATAAAATCGTTCTTCGTTCGTTTCTAACGGCTTGCCAGACAGAGTAAGGCAACCGTAGTTGCAAGCATTGAGGCGATTTACACCATAGGATGTTTTATATTTTTTCATCATTCATTTCATTTATCGGATGCCTTTACTATTTTGTAGAATTATTTACGACTAACAAACTGAAAACTTTTATAAAATGACCGTCGGTGACAGAACGTCTGGTGAACGCAGGACGATTTACATATATTCCACCTTAATTTATATCTGAAGGCAGAAGGGCAGGTTGTGATGCAGGTCATCAAAGATACAATTCTCTCCAGTACATATTTTATTCATTATTTTAATCTTTCTACCAAAAGTGTTGTGTGCTTGCAAAACACGAAACTGAGGGTGGAAGCTAATAAAACTGTAAATGGGAAAGTATGTGAAGATGTTTCACCTTCTAACTCTACGAATTTGAATAAAACCGAATGCGAGTTTTTATACTTATACTAGCTGTCCCGTGCAACTTCGTCTGCATTAGTAAATTTTCCTATCTATCCCTATCGCAGCACCATCTACCGGGTCCAATTGTAAATCTAAACCATTCTCGAATCCACGTGAAGACACACAAAATATTTCATTAAAATCGGTCATTATTCTTGTAACGCTATCGCAGCGCCATCTACCGGGTTCAATTGTAAATCTAAATCATTCTCGAATTCACTTGAATATACACAAACAAATTCATTAAAATCGGTCATTATTTCTGTAACCCCATCGCAGCGCCATCTACCGGGTCCAATTGTAAATCTAAACCAATCTCGAATCCTCCTGAAGACACAAAAAATGTCATTAAAATCTGTCCAGTCGTTTAGGAGGAGTTCAGTCACATACACACGTATAGAAGAAATATGTATATACTGCATTTACACTTCAGTCTAAGTAACACGTGGCCGGCTATGCTAACACCAAAAATTTAAAAAGTAGAAACAATTTAATTTCACGGTATTTCGTTTACTACAAAATAAATTTAATTAATTTTATAGCGTCAACAACACGTGGTAATTATGCTGTTAAAATGTAGCTTATATAACACGTTCGTAGATTTACCATAGCAGCGCCATCTATTGATTACTTACTCAACCCAGTCGAAAGGTATCGACATCTGTTAGAATCATTTGGAGTTAACAGATAATTGTGACTGTCAAATAATAACAGACAAATAATTAGCAATAAATTAAAATTGCGACTATAATTTGAGATTTAAACTATCCTATCTCTCAAGTTGGATCAAACTGCACATGGTGTGCGAATTTTATTATAATCGGTTAAGTGGTTTAGGAGTCAATTGAGGACAAACATTGTGACACGAGATTTATATATATTAAGATTATATATATTAAGATTTAAAATTGACATTTTACAGGGTAAACTAACAAGGCAGATTGTGAGACAAAAAAAGCAGAATAAAAAATCTTAGCCAGTCGCCTAATAGGCCATGAATAGTTTATTACAACTACAATAGCTGAACGACAAAATAGAAGCTAAACAAAAAAGAGTAAGAGAATATTATCATATATTGTAGAAAAAGACAGATAGAAGTAGAGATGTATAATGTTGTAAATTAAAAGGTTGAAGGGGATATGAAAACTGTTAACTGCTACGATAACATTGCCTTTTTTTGTGCGTGTGGAAACCCCCTCGGGCCGTCACCCCATCGGGGTTTTCGGTGCGGCGGTGTGTCGGAATCGAACCTACTAAAACCACACGGGTGTGCCGTACTGCGCCTTAAATAGGAGGGATCCGGGAACAGCTTTTATGAAGACATCCGGACGATAACATTGCCTAGCCTAGTATTCGGTGTCAAATATTTTGTTTTAAAACTAAATTGCACTGAACGATTTCACTGACAACAGCATCTTATTTGTTACTATGTGTAGAAATGTGGTTGCGTCATAAGTTTCGGTTCTTTTTCTTCATAGTACATGAGGAACACACCTTATTTCCCCCAAATTGCTAAAATGTTACAAATATATTGCCTTTATCGGGCATAATTCTAAACTCTGAACTGCAACTGCAAGGATTCCATGTCAGGTAACTTGGAAATCGAGCCAGCATCAGAGTACGGCAGTCAAATACGTTACACATTCCTCTACTGAAACAGTTACTAGTTGCTACTTTCTTTTCAGAAAATATAATGCCAAATCATTGGGCACGTCTATTGCTGGCACTGTACATTGTGGCCACATGGTTATTGGAAGTCGCTGGCTGCGGCAAGAAGAAAGTCACTTGTGTCCCGGAAAACCCTCCTTGCAAGCCATAAACTGTAAGTTCTTGAGACCCCGAAGCCGCTGCCTAATAATAGTTAAAAACCACTTATAAAATGCCTAACTAGATATACATACGTTACCATTTACATTCAATCAAGGACGCAGGCTTGTTTCTATAAAGAATATCTCTTCCCATAATGTGACATCTGAAGTCAATAATTGTTTTTCTCTAAAAACACTACTTTTGGACTAAGAAGTACTCTGTCGCAGGGACTTTATAAACATACAACTATATAATAGACACAAACTAAAATCCCGTGTCTAGATCGAAGCCACATTACACGATCGAGTTTGCGAATTTTTAATTTCCAGTAAGATCATACTCAACTAACTCACCTCTCATACTAACTGTTATAATTTCATCTCAAACCAATAGAATCACTCTTACTCATATTGACTCCACAGGCTCGTATCTTAGCAATGGACAAACAATTGTACCAAGAGGTGGTGGTGCTTCTTGTGACTTTACTGCTGTCATATCTGGAGACATGCCTTGGGTGCTCCAAAACAACCTACATTGACTGCGCAGATCCCCCATTTTGTAAGCGGCCGAAAAGCAGTAAGTTTGATGCTCCCCCATATTCCAGTGTCTAGCGTGCGTCTAGTGAGCTTGGTAGATTGTTGTGCTCATAGTAATTCATCAATTCTATACCTTGTACAGGTGATTAACCCCAGAGTGCACAGCCGTTGATTCCTAAAGTAAAGCTTGGTCTTTATATAATTTCTGGGAAAAATCTTCGGAATGTGGCTGAAAGAGATATCTTTCCTGATGCTTGCTTTTCTGTTGATGAAATTTGTGGACGCTTGCCGTTGGAGATCGCCGTGTCGTGGTCACTGCGTTCCTCCTCCCAACAAAGTCAAAGTGATTTTGAAGAATTCACGCGGGGTAATTTTCTGCTCTATTTAAACATTCATATCATCATCATCGATTCAGGTTAGTTTCCTTCTTGCATTCCAATTTCAAAGCCAAGAGATAGGGCGCAGGAAATTTGATGACCAATAAGGGAAGTACCCCGCCACCATACAGAAGACCGCGGTCAACCAGCACTTACGGCCAGAGCTCCATTACGGGGAGGGCTGACACCTTACTATCTATACCAGCGGTTGGCAACACGCGGCCCGCCGCCATCCCACTTCCGGCCCGTGGTTGCTTTTTTGTAAATAAATCTAAATAAATGCATTAATTAAAAAGTAAGTGCGCCCCTTAAAAGCGCGCCGCTTTGCCCGCGAACGACTACATGAGCAGACGCGGGAATGGCGCTGCTAAGAAAATATAAGTCTTTCTGCAAGAACGTACGAACCCGGCATGGCGGACAAGACTTGGGCGATAATTTATGTCAGCGACTCTGGGAAAAAGCACAACAATTTGAAAAGTTCTCTATAGCTGCCGATGAAAGTAATGATGTTTCCGATACTGCTCAGATTTTAATATTTGTTCGTGGAATCGATTAGAACTTTAATGTCTATGTGAAGCTTTTACAGTTATGTAGTTTGAAGGAAACGAAGACTGCAGGAGAAGATTTGTTTTGCAACTTAGAACAAGCACTACTATCAATACAATTACCATGGGCAAAACTAGAAGTGTAGTAACGGATGGAGAGTTGAACAGAAGTGGACAAAATAAGGGTTTAATAGGTAGACTTCTTCTAGAATCTAATAGGTAGAATTAAAACTAAACCGGTAACAAAAAATAACCTCCCAAATTTATTTTGAATACTCAACACCCACTAACTGTATATTTTGATTTGTAATTCTTTCTCATTTCCACTTATTAATAAAATAAAGAAAGTGGTTTTTTCGGCCTATAAAGCCCCAAACTACAACTATTAAGTGTATGAATTAAATTGCCGTTATTTTAACAATTTTTCATGGTATTTGTTTTTTTTTAAGTGAAAACTTCTATAAGCACGTTGGGCACTTTTGGTATGGGAAAAAGCACTGAACTCGCGCGACCGTCACGCTCAGATACATAATATATGCAGCACGTGCGCCTTAAACATGACTTCTGAAGTAATACCGGATCTGTAATGTACCGCTGGATTCCTACAATACCAGTGATGTCATGTTAGCACCACCTCTCGACCTTGATGATGATGACAATGATTGGTTTCATTCTGCAAAGTTATTGTTGCAGTGACATCACCTGTAGTACCCGACGCTGTTTCCCGTGTTCCTACATACCGTCCTCCTAGTGTTGAAGGTGTTAGACTGCATTCGTAAATGTGCGCCTGAAACTGCAAGGTTATTCGGCTTGTTTCAATAATGTAAGTGTAAATATTAAAGTAGAAGGTACTCCTAAATTAGTAGCTTGTTAACAAGGATTTTGAAACTTTATTACTAAAGTTTACCCTCTTTACAGAGACACTGTTATGAGCAAATATGCATCCCCATCCTTTTGTACCAATCCCTATTTTTTTAAATTATTGTTTAGCATCCTTATTCTTTAGTTATAACACCTGTTAACATTTAAATCGTACTCCGTAATTAATCACGCGTTATTATCAAATCTGCAGCGTCTTTTAAATGTATGTTTCAGTTATGTGGTATAGGATACTGGTAGCTTTGTTAGTGCATATGTTCCTGATCGCAGCCAGGACTGCCCTCGGCTGCTGCAGCTCGGAAGTCTATGAAGATGATCTCGTCGAGTGCACTTCAGACAGCTGTCGATCCCGGGGACGCAACTGCTGACCAGTGGTATGAACACTTTCCTTTAAGTAAAGTTTTTAAACCTATACCGTCAGAGGTTCTTTTAGTGTGGTTTTACGGTTTTACAGTTTAACGGTTATGATGCACCTCCACCACAAAGGGACGCACTTCACAGCCAGTTTGATCGCGGCCTTCGGCTGTTCGATTCGGTTCGGTTCGCAATCTGACTATACACGAACTGACAAAGAGCGTCCAACCCATAAACGTTAACGGCAACCGATAAGGGACGGTAACTTGTCGGGACTGGTAAGGAGAAAGGCAGTGCCACCGCTTGTCAAGTTGTTCATAGAACTCGTTCTAACACAAGCCTCTCTCCGACCAACCCGTAACCCTGACCAACAATGGTCAGTCACGTTATGAGAGTTCATTTCTCTCCAGATGGATAAAATCGCCAGAAAATGAGTCTAGGGCCTGTCTGGGGTTGGTGGGCCAGGCTCCATGTCTTCTGGCTTCTCTCTTAAAAACCTGATGGCGAAATCAGAAAGTTGAGAATCTGGTCTTTATTCTAAAGACCCGACAGACGCAGTCATGTAAATATTTCAATAATCATTATATTAATACGTGAAGAGAATTCTTTGTATCCCTTTTTAAGAAAATTTCGCAGATGTAGTAAAGTGAATTTTGGAATATTTACAGATTATATATAGAAGTGCAGAAAGCTAAAATAAACTAAAGTTACAAAAATTACAATAACGGGTACATAAAGCTATAAGTATTAAAAAAAAAAAAAAGTGTCCAGTATATATTTTTGCCTGTCATGGTACAAGAGTCTATACAATGACAGGTCAAGTAATATTGGCCAATCAAATAAACCATGGTCGTCATGGAAATTCGACCACCACGCGATCTCTAGATTATTATCTAGATAGATAGATAGATAGATACTATATTTCGTGAAAAAAGCGCTTCAAGTAGTCCAAAATAAAATAAATGGGCAACATTTACCGGGAATTTTTAATATTAAAAAATTAATAGTGATGATTGAAATTTCGTGAAAAAAGCACTACCAGTTACCCAAAATTCACCCGTTTCCCCATTTCCTGGGCATTATTATCTTATTAAAGAAAGGGTAGAGAAATTGACCAATTCGATTAACTCTTCTTTTCTCAGCTGTTCTCAAGTGTTGCGTTCACCTACCAAAAGCCTCCTCCGAGCCTCCGTGCCTTTTCCCCACTAAGTTGGGGTCGGCTTTTAGCCTAACTACGAAACGGCCGAACTTCGATATTTTACGTAAAGCGACTAACCATCAGACCTCCACAACCCAAGTACCAGGCGATATCGAAGTTCTGTAGTTAGACCAGGTTGTCGGACTTTTGCGCTTACCAGCGCCTCATGCCGCCCTGAGTGTGGCCGCGGGTGGATGGGACGGGTTTTCCCCTCCACCCGCTATAGTGGCCCCCCGCGAGGACGCGGCGTCCGCGTGTGCCTGGACGTCGCCTAATTTAGAGAATTTTACCCGAAGGTGGTGCCCGCGCTTTGCGGGCAGGCGCTAGGAGGGTTCCGGATGTCTTAATAAAGCTGTTCCCGGATCCCTCCTACTTAAGGCGCAGTACGGCACACCGTGTGGTTTTAGTCGGTTCGATTCCGACACACCGGCCCCGCCGAAAACCCCGGCGGGGTGACGGCCCGAGGGGGTTTCCACACGCACAAAAAAAAAAAAAAAAAGGTTGTCGGACTTTTAGGGCTCCAAGTACCC
>OY982584.1:14952922-14998585 GCA_963859945.1 Euplagia quadripunctaria | reverse complement strand
CGCCCGGAACTCAGCCGTTCGCCGATATACTTCGGCGAGCTCTTCCGCTTCCAAATCCCACGGGGGGTGTCCCGGCCAACGCGCACGCCGCTTCCGTCGACACCCGGCCAACATGCACGCCGCTTCCGTCGACACGGTGCGGTATCCGCGTATAGCTGTAACAACCATAACCCTCTGAGGGCGCCAGAGGCGCGCCTTATTCTGGGCGGTCAGAGCTCCCACCCACACCGGTGCACGGTACAGTGCCATTGACCGGACAACCCCCGTGTACAGCCGTCTTGTAGCGACACTGGGTCCGCCCAAATTGGGCAAGAGTCGCCCAAGGGCGGCTGCGTCCGCCCTTGGGCGCCGACCAGCTTCGGAGCAAGCTGTCGGAAGTGCTCGTCGAAGAGCCACCTACCGTCGAGGATCAGGCCCAGATACCTTATGTGGGCCTGAACCGGTACGAGGACCGAGTTAACCTCGATAGAGGTGCCAGGGGGTGGACCACGACGGGGCCCATGGAATAAAAGGGCCTCCGTCTTATCCAGGGCGGGTGGCCCTGCAAGCCCAGCGCCTCGATGCGCCCGTCCACCAGGGAGACGCCCGAGAACACCTTTTTTTTTTTTTTTTTTTTTTTTTGTGCGTGTGGAAACCCCCTCGGGCCGTCACCCCACCGGGGTTTTCGGTGGGGCGGTGTGTCGGAATCGAACCGACTAAAACCACACGGTGTGCCGTACTGCGCCTTAAGTAGGAGGGATCCGGGAACTGCTTTATTAAGACATCCGGAACCCTCCTAGCGCCTGCCCGCAAAAACGCGGGCACCACCTTCGGGTAGGATCCTCTCAATTAGGCGACGTCCAGGCACACGCGGACGCCGCCTCCTCGCGGGGGGCCACTACAGCGGGTGGAGGGGAAAACCCGTCCCGTCCACCCGCGGCCACACTCAGGGCGGCATGAGGCGCTGGTAAGCGCGCCTCCGCCGCCCGGTTCGCCGGCGGCGAATTAGGTCCGAGTGGAGGTCGTCCTCCCGGACCCTTTCCGCCGCCTCCTTCTGCGAGATGACGTCCTCACAGAAGGTTGCGACCGCGGTAAAATTCCTGTCGCTACCGGCCATGGAGCGTATGACGGCCGGTAGCGAGAGATCTCCTCCGATGACTGCAGTGAGGGCCCGACGCTGCGTCGCCCAGGCGGAGCAAACCGCCAGCGTGTGCTGAGCCGAGTCCTCACTGCAGTCGCAGTGGTGACAGGCGGGACTCAATTCCCTCCTAGCGACCGAGTGCAGGTACTTCCCGAAGCAGCCGTGCCCGGAAAGGACCTGCGTCAGTCGGAAGGAAAGGGTCCCGTGCTGCCGCCCTGCCCACTCGACGATGACCGGCTGGAGCGCCTCCACGGCGGCAAAGCCAGCACGTGGAGCCTCCAGCCGGGACGACCAACGAGCCATGGTGGCTCGGCGAGCGGCCTCACGCCATTCGCGTACCTCTTCGGGCGGGGGCCGACTGCCGCTTCCCGCCCGGAACTCAGCCGTTCGCCGATATACTTTGGCGAGCACTTCCGCCTCCAAATCCCACGGGGGAGTCCCGGCCAACGCGCACGCCGCCTCCGTCGACACGGTGCGGTATCCGCGTATGGCTCTGACCGCCATAACCCTCTGAGGGCGCCAGAGGCGCGCCCTATTCTGGGCGGTCAGAGCTCCCGCCCACACCGGTGCACCGTACAGTGCCATTGACCGGACAACCCCCGTGTACAGCCGTCTTGTAGCGACGCTGGGTCCGCCCAAATTGGGTAAGAGTCGCCCAAGGGCGGACGCAGCGCCGACCAGCTTCGGAGCAAGCTGTCGGAAGTGCTCGTCGAAGAGCCACCTACCGTCGAGGATCAGGCCCAGATACCTTATGTGGGCCTGAACCGGTACGAGGACCGAGTTAACCACGATAGAGGCGCCAGGGGGTGGACCACGACGGGGGCCCATGGAATAAAAGGGCCTCCGTCTTATCCAGGGCCACCCGCAAGCCCAGCGCCTCGATGCGCCCGACCACCAGAGAGACTCCCCTGGTGGCCAAGCGCGCCGCCTCCTGAAAGTTCACCCCCCGGGCTGTGACCAACGTGTCATCAGCGTAACAAATTACGCCGAGCCCGGGGGGAAGTCGCCTCGAAGGGCCCAGTCGTATCCCATGTTCCACAGGAGTGGTCCAAGGACAGACCCCTGCGGAACACCGCACGACATGGGCCGACGACTCAAAACTCCCTCTCGGTCCTCGTACATGACGGTACGCTCCTCTAAATAGTCTGCCACTAGCCGCCTCAGGTACCCTGGCACTCCGTGATAGTGGAGTGCTTCCCTGATGCAGCTGAATGGCAGACTATTGAACGCGTTGGCGATGTCCAACGACACCGCCAACAGCACGCCGCCACAGCTCACTAACGCCCGAGAACACCTAACCTAACCTATGCCGAGGGAAAACTCGTCCGCTGGTGCATTTAAATAGGCAATAGATGCTCACGTCTGACTCCTGCGTTACACCAGGGGTTCAGCTGACAATCTTTCCACCGAGATACAGCCAACACACATTTTTATTTATTAACAATAGCGTATAAAATGTCATCTGATAAATTTTCAATTGAGAGGAAAATCACTGAACGTATAAGTATATACTTATTTCACGTTCATGTGACCAGCTGACGTGTAATCCACCACTCTATAGTCAGCTGACTTTTCTTTTTCTTCAAAATATTGGGTTAGCTATACTTTGATACAATTTTCAATCGGGAGGAAATGACTAAAAATAATATTTTTTTCTACGTGCGCGGGAGACTGCTGCTCCTCAACCCCCCGACGGAACCGCAGCTGACGTTCACGAGGCTTCATGATACAAACTCTCTGAAGCATTTTACGAGTTTTCACCCGAGAGGGAATTGGTCATGAAAATCTGTTGCTGACTCGCGGGCCAGTAACACTGCGTTTGATTAACGATCCGCCGCCATTCTATTATGAACGCAGCGCAAACTAATAGTAAATATAATTTATTAAAAAATCCGTATGAGAGTGAAATCTGTTCGGGGGGTCATTGAGATTTTTAGTATGTAACACAAATGCGGACAATAAAGTCAAATTGGAACTATCAAATGAAAGGGTTCTATTTCTACATTAAAAAACTGTTTCTTATTTTAGGCTTCATAGCTTATAAGATAAAATGTGAAAAAATGTCGTGAAATCTCGAGGACTCAGTTCGAGACGAACTACCCTACTAGGTGTATATGTAGTACATTAGGAGAGCCTTTGCTCATCATGTAAAAATCATGTAGATATAAATAAAAATGCATTTATCTTAAAATTGTTTTTAATAATATTGGATCAGATGAATAATATGTCGTGTCCCTCCAACACAAAGGGAGGATCCTCCGAACAGGCTAGGTGATAGGCCTGGCGGAACCGCGCCCACTGGTATATGTTGGGATGTTGTACATCTATATATTAATACGTGAAGCGAAAACTTTGGATCCCTTTTTACGAAAATTGGGCGGACGGGAGGAGTATGAAAATTTCGCACACTTATAGTTTATACAGAGAAGTGACGAAAGCTAAAATTTTTGAACACTAGTTGCTACAAAGTTAAAAAAAATGCAAAAACGGGTACCTACAGCTATGAGTGTCCAGTATATATTTTGACCTGTCATGGTACAAAAGTCTATACGATGACAGGTCAAGTAATATTGGCCAATGAAACAAACCACGGTGGAAATTCGACCACCACGCGATCTGTAGTATATTACTAATCGGCGCGAGAACCCTCAATTCAATTAAATTCAAGTTTTATTTGCAAAAAGGCTACAAACGTGGTTGATGTGCGAGTTACAGTACTGGTCTACCACGATACCGAGAAACTTCGTCACATCAACTTCACACACTGAATTACCTTCATAGGTTATATTGATGGCATCCTGATTTTTACCATATGTACTAAACTGAAAGTATTTAGTTTTGGTCAAATTTACATAAAGATCATTTTTATCTAGTCAAGTAATTATTCATTTAATTGTAGATAGGATGTCAAGAGTATAATTATTAGGAGTGTCATTATTAGAAGATATTGTTATGGATAAGTTATGTGCAAATTGTGTGCATGGATAACTACAGATTTTAGGTAGGTCATTGATATATTATAGTATAAAACAATGGGCCAAGAATACATTTTTTTTTTTACATTCATTCATGAGTGCACATAGCGCGATGCAGATTTAGTAGTTAGGGGTAACCAGGCTGGAGCGGTAACTGCAGGTGTGTTGTATCCCTGTTGAGGCCGAGGATGCTGGCTGGCTGAAACTTGATTACCGCTTATTGCTGTAGGAGTGTATAAGACGGTGGCGATGAAGATGTTGCTGGTCTCCTCTTTGAGGGCGGCTTCATATCACGTCGGGGTCACCACTGCGGAGGAACGGGTGTTATGTCTCTCCAACACAAATGGAGAATCCTCCGATCAGGTGAGGTAATCATGCCTGGCGGACCTCGGTCCAACGGTTGATGTTCCTTCACGATAAGAATGCAAAATACTCAAAATGCAGTGAACACAACCGAGCAAAATTAGAAGGATTACACTCTCCTCGTCGCATATTTCTAACCCGTTTTTCTTTTAATTCTGCGTCTTTTGGAAACCTACAACAAGAAAAATTTGTGTTTCAGAATTGTAGTAATTCACTCATAACCTCGAAGTGTTAATATTGTAGAAGATTTTCAATACAAACACAAAAATATTCAGACGTTCCCTTTGACTTATTCTAGTACCATTAATTGCTACATTTGCTAACCTCGTTGTTATTGGCACTGTTGCAAATATATAATCGTACATATTGATAGGTACCCTTTCAGAAATCGATATGTTTACGTGATCTAAGTTACAACACTATACGGGTACATAAAACGTCAGTCGCGGTCTATTTTTATCTAAATTCTTCTCAAAGTAATTTTCAATAGTAATTAACAGAATTAATAGGTGTGTCATTGTTGAACATAACGATCAGTTACAGTTTGGCATACTTTACAAATCCTAATAAAGCGTAATGTGGCTGATAATTATCAATTTACTGAGTATGACTTACCGATGGAAAGATATTTTTTGACCGCATTCGGTCAAAACGCCCATCCGGCTTCTGCAGCCTGTAGCCGCACAAAATGTAGGCATTTTATTTTATCTTGAGCACAAAACAATAACCACACAATAAGTTTCTGTAGTGTTTTTTACGAAAAACATTCGACACGGCAACACATACAGCTGGTAGACAGAAATTCAACAAACGGCGCGTTGCATTTGAAACTGACGCAAGACATCTATTGCTATCTCACTTTGTGTTATGGACTTGACGCCTTAGTGAGAACGAAGTTGTAGATATGTTTTGTGCTCTTACTTAAAACGTTCCCTCTATAGTAATTATAGCTCTTTGGTAGTTTGGTTACATTAGAAAAGTGAATATGGTCGTTAAGTTTTCTTAAATTTTCTAATTTTCCTCGCATTTTTCTTATTTTTTTTTTCATAAGGACCTTCTCCTGACAATAACAAAAGCACGAAAAAAAAGAATTAACTAAATCAGTCCAGCCGTTCACGCGTGATGCCGTGACCAAGGGAAATAGGGATTCATTATTATATATACTCGTATATATAAATAATTAATGTTTTCTTGTTACAACAGAAAATAATTAAGAATAAGGTGCATGATGTCGAGAAGAGCGCAAATCTTGTTCCTGATACTTCAGTTATTGTGTTTGGTTCTAAACGTGGCCGCCTGCTTTAAAGCCGATCCAGATATGTTCTTCGAGAACTACTACGAACGATCTCAATCACCGATGTACTATGAGCCGATATACCACAATTGTAGAAAATTTGAATTTAACAAGGGGTTCGTCATCGAATTTGGGTTAGTCAATATTTAACAATCGCTATGTTCTATCTCTTCATAAGTATGAGTACTTAATAGTAAGACTACCAACAGCTGATAGATATTTATCAACAGTTACCTACCTTAGGCTGCGATTTTACATATTACGATGAATGATTAGGTTAAGAGGTTAAGAATTACTGTTTTAATGAGTCTTGTAGCCTGTTGACCTACACTTTGATTAGTCCAAGTGTTAAGTAGTGTCGACATTACTTATTTTGTAGTGATTTTTCACCAGATTCTTAAGATAATAAATTAGTTCAGAACAACATTTACATTAATGAGATTTACCCACCTCCTAAATTACGACCTCACCAAGAGTGAAAAGGTTACAAAGAGACAGACAGTTATTTTTACAAGTAGGTATGAATATAATACTAGAGATCGCCTAGTGGTCGAATTTCGACTTTCGTTGCCCAGTATAAGTCGAACTATTATTGTATAGACTTAACGGTTATCATTACAGGTCAAAGGTTTACACTAAAGCCTTAAACACTTTGAGCAGTATATATACTACTTAAGTGTAAATTTTTGTAACTGTTTTCACATAATTTTTAAGTTTATAAACACACTAGCCGTCCCGCAGTTTCACCTGCGTTTATGGTCAATTGGAACTAGTAGTTCCTGAGATTAGCGCATTCAACCAAACAAAAACTCTTCAGCTTTATAATATTAATATAGATATTATTAATAATTTTAAGTTATCTGCACTTCCTAAAAAGGGATACAAAGTATTCTCTACACGAAGTAGTGTTTTTCCGTTTTTTATGCTTAGTGTATAAAAAACGAAAAAATGTTTTTAAGTTAATCATTATTAACCCTAAAAATATACATATTATTTTTACAGAAGAAATAAAAAGTGAGAAAAGAATGCTAAAGAAGCTCCTACTATTTCTCCTCATTATTGCGCTGTTGATCACCCTGAAGAGCTGCTGCCGCCGGTGCAATACCGTAACCTTAGCGCGACAGACAAACCCTTGTCCAGGACCTTTCGTTCAAGTCGTGAATGCGCCGGTAAATATCTTAATACATTTAATACATTGCCCCAAAATTATTCACTCAGCCTTACTGGTCTCTTTCTTTGTGAGTGAGTTTTCTTTGTAATTGCTGGATTATCTCTTGAACTTGGCAACCATTTAGATCTCAATTCTTTTGTAGTCGAAGTCGACAACCACGCATATTCTTAATATTGTACTTGGCTCCCATTTTCACATTTATGTTTTGTATGGGATTTCATTACTTTTTTGTAAAGAAATTATTATTATTCATCATTCAAAAATGATCGGTATAATTAATCATTTTTCCTGCGCTTACACTGTATAGTTTTCTTTTTGTGCTATTTTTCTTCATTTCCTTGAACGTTAGAAATATTAAAGAGCGTTGCCTTCTCATTCTGTACATTTTCAAATTCTAATGTCTATTAAACGTTTATAGACAACAGGCATGGAATCTAGGTTCTTCTAAATCATAGACTTTTACTATTTTCAAATATAAGTAGCAAAATTTTGTAAGAACCTATATTTTAACTTTTAAACTTTCGCGTTCCATGAAATAATTATGTATTTAAACGGGAATTAACGCGATCACGAAAAGGTATTACATATCTCTGGATTGCCTGTTGCCACAGTGTGGTGGCTCAGGCCGTGGTCACAGGCTGACTGGCTCAGCGGTGCACGCCCTCCGTCGTCGAGATCGTGAGGTAGAAGGTTCTTCATCCACCTGCACATTTTCGATATTTTTGATATTTTGGTTTCGCCATATACCGTCACATACTATACTAACAGTGTCCCTATTCTGTAAGCAAACCGATGTGTCCCTATTCTTGTGGTCACCCGACGGCGCATAAAAGCGAGGTGTCATGTTTTTTATCACTGGATTAAAAGCGAGGTGGCATGTTTTTTATCACTGGATTAAAAGCGAGGTGGCATGTTTTTTATCACTGGATTCCACGCTGTAGATACTTTGAAACCATCTTCCCGATTGAAAGTTTTGTTTTTTAATTTCAATCGCTTCACGTACAACTCTTGAGTAAAAGTGACGTTCTGTGGAGAGGACCTTGACCTTTTCAGCAATAGTCCGCTATGTTTGGCCTATGTAGGAACTACCGCAGCTGCAGTTTATTTTATAGACACCTGGAGTTTGTAATGGCAAGACTTTGAACCTTTATGCCTGGTGTGTACACTGTCGGAATGTATTTCTTTAACACGGAGCCGATCTTATCCGTTACTCCTTTGACATATGGCATGTAGGCTGGTTGTCTGTTCACTTCCGGATGCTTGCGTCTTATTGTCGGTTGCTTCCGTGTTCCATTCACCAGATATCCGTTACTTTTGAGTACCTCCTGAACATGATCGCTCCAAATGTTCAGGGTTACAAAGATCGTATACGCTGTTGTGAGTGAAGTCATAACAGATTATAGGTGTCGGGGATGATGATGAGACGTGGGCATGTAGGTACCTATCCGTATGAGTAGGCTTGCGGTACACACAGTGCGACAAGGACCCATCTGATCTCGCGGTTACTTCTAAAAATGACAACGACCTATCCACCTCCACTTCATATGTGAACCTTTTCTTGGAGTGAATAGAGTAAACGTCAGGCAATCCAGAGGTATGTAATACCTTTTCGTGATCGCGTTAATTCGTATATTTTTTGTAACACAATAAATTGTTCCAATTGTCCGCAATGGTGTCAGATAGCTGAGCCACTGCAGGTAGTAACAGTTTGTGTTATTATTGGTTGCCTATGTTTTATAAATAATTTAATATACAAAATGATAAAAGTGACCTTTCATTATGGAAGCTATTTTGAGGTGAACATTTTTTTTTGCTATTATAATTTCGAAAAGCTAAGTATTAATAAAAATTAATTGCTTTGAAAATATTTTAAATCGTAAAAAATCACATTTTTTTTTATTGTATAAGGGGCAAATGAGCAGGCGGATCACCTGATGGTAAATGACTACCGCCGCCCGTGGGCACCTGTAACTCAAGAGTCACAAGTGCGTTGCCGCCCCTTTAACGTGGGAGTAGGAGAAGAGGGGGGGGGGGAAGAGTGGGAAGAGCCAAGAGGGGAAGAACGGGAATAGAGGATAGGGAAGGATTAGGGCCTCCGGTAACCTCACTCACGCGGCGAAATGCAATGCAATCATTGCTTCACTGCCGGTTTTCTGTAAGGCCGTGGTAATTTTTTTCCTTTGCATACACACAATTACCCAACTGGACGCCAAATTTCAAATTTGTAGGTCATCTGGAAGTTGGTTAGGTTTTTGATCGATATGTCAGTCAGTCAGTGATAAAAAATCCGATTTTTAAACGTTAATATCTAAATGACTGTTTGAGCTGTATTTATGAAATTCTAGTTAATCTAGGTTTTAATAAATAAACCGAATTTCTTGTGTTTATGTAAACAATTAATATGCAAACTATTAAAATAGATGTTTAGTTATTAAGACGTCACAAGTGGCTCTAAACGATTCGTGTAATATAACACACGGTTGCTGCTCGCCAGTTCCTGTTCTCTGCTTGAACTTGGCTTGACACGCTGCCGCGTGTCTACATTAGTATAGATACTATAATAACAAAAGCCTTCTTTTACAAGGACACGCAGTAAAAATCATACATAACATTGTTTGTCACTAGCAGTTTATTCTATGCGGTATCAATGAGATACCGCATAAAATAAACTGCTCGTGTAGAATAAACTGCTCGCACTGCTCGAATAGAAAGTAGGTACTTACTCCCTACGTCACCGAGGTTCTAGATAATCGATTGTGAATAGATTGGTGTAAAAAGTACGGCATGAAAATTCTTAATTTTATACTTTAGGTAAACAAAAAACCAACTCTATACAACGCGTTCGTGCACAGGGGCCCCTGAATTAGGCCCAGCTTTCCCTTGCAATCAATGTAAGTACTTTTAGGTCTTGTAGTTAGCATGAAGACTGCAGAGTGAGTTCGGCCTGACTATAAATAAATACGCTCCAATTAAAACTGCTGATATATAATTTGACTATACAGGATATAAGGGACAGCGTACCACAACCTTCATAGTCCGGGCGCCAGAGCATTAGAGGGTGGTGGTCTTTTATAACAATACGATACTTGGCTTAAAATTTGAAGAAAAATACGTAGAATAACATTCTAAAGTATATACTTCGACGGAGATACCCGTCATTGTTTATTATTGCAAAATAACTTAAAAATCGGCTTTTTTTCGGTTTTCATTAAATATCTAGAAAAGTATTGCTTTTAGAGCAAAATATTAAATGAAAAAGCTGTTTATCCGACCATGTTACATAAGGATTAGGCGTTAAAAAAATAGAAAACGTTTTCCATTATTTAAATAAGCGAGAAAACTGAAAAATATCGATAAATCTTCATTGTGCTGAAAAACTAACATCAATAAAATGACAAATTTAAACCTTTGCTCGCACGCGATACCTAAAAGTCAGTCATCATAAAAATGCAAGATTAAGCATTTCTAACGATTAACGTTAGAAATGCTTAATCTTGCATTTTTATGATGACTGACTTTAAATTGTTAAAAGTATCCACAAAAAGACGTTTTTATAAGTTTTTACCGTCACTTATCTCCTGTATAATAAATATAAGCTCTAACAAATGTTAATTAATTCGTAGGCGTTAAATTGTATTTGTCCATGACGCGTACTGTAGATTATTATATACTAGCAGCGCCCCGCGGTTTCACCCGCGTAAATCCTAATCCCGTGGGAATATCGGGATAAAAAGTATACAGCCTATATGTTAATCCAGGTCTCCAGCTATCTACATACCAAGTTTCATCGCAATCGGTTCAGTAGTTTTGGCGTGAAAGAGTAACAAACATCCATCCATCCATACTTACAAACTTTGGCGTTTATAATATTAGTAGGATCTTCTGTAGGTGCCAGATACGGGACAAGTTGTGTCGCTCCAACTACAGTAAAAATATGTGCCCTACTGCTTGATCTTTTGTGCCTGCTAACCTTGTTTTAGTTTTTCGTCCCTGTTAGGTACACTAGCTAGTTTTTGCTAGAAAACCTTTATATAAGAAGTAGGTGCCAACTAGCTAATTATGACTAAAATAAGTTAAAACAAATTCGGAGGTTTGGTATAAAACAACATTCATTCATATATTATCTATTATCTTTCTAGGTAAGATCGAGTCTATTCTATTTTAATGTCATAAATAAACGAATATAGAACGAATTGAAACGTATACATATAGCTGGCAAAACAAGGACAGGCAGGCAAGATTCTCGACTCATGTTTATGACCGTATTTATGCCGTAGTCACTCAGTTTTCAGTTTGGAATGCACTACACGATGCTAGCACAGCTGTTACTGCTGCTCCTGCAGCTTCTCTCTATGTTACTGAGCACAGCAGGCTGCAGTCTGCGACAATCGAAGCCGAGAACCTGTTTTCCCTGCAATTACAAGGGAGTTATTCTTGAAACTATTTACCCTAAGCAGGTAGCTACGTATTATATCTATATAGTAATACGTGAAGAGAATTCTTTGTAGGTAGGTACCCCTTTTGAAGAAAATTTCGTAAACACGTATTGTAGTATAAAAAAGTAAAACGATCTCAATAACGGGAAATTTGGAGAGTACATATATATAGAAGTGAAGAAACGGCACATTCTGTTACACGCGTCCAGTATGTGTGTTGCCCTGTCATGGTACGTAAGTATATACAATCACAGTTCATGTTATGCTGCCCCAGAAATAAACCATGGTCGAAACTGGTGGTCGAGCAAGCGATTTCTGTTTAAAATTGATAAATCAACATTGACGACGACACTGGCTAGTACAAAGTAACTACAGCTGCTGGGAAAGAGAGACAGAAATAGGACCAAAACCTGCTGAGAGATAGTGAGAACTGCGCGTCGAGAGGTAACCGCTTCCCCAGATAATAACTCCGGTATCAGAGACATCATAATGAAAAAATAATCCCTGCGAATGATCCTGCAGATCGTCGATTCGTATTCATCCCTCCACTTTATTTTCATACTACGTCGGTGGCATCAATCATACGGCCCGTCTGATGGTAAGCGGTTACCGGAGTCTATGAATGCTAGCAATTTCCAGAGGACTTGCATGCGCGTTGCCGACCGTTTACAAACCTAAACACTCCTTTCTTGATGAGCCCCATACTGTAGTTACTCGGTAAAACCTCCGCAGGGAGCTCATTCCATAGCCGGAGCGTTTGCGGGAGGAAATTCATCTGGATCCGCACCCTGCACAACACGACTCGTACAATGGCAGCGGCGAGCAGTGCGGTAGTAGCATGGCATCATGTCAAACAGTTCCTCGGAACACAAACCATTATACAAGCGGTAGAACACGCACAGAGAGGCAGTCTCTCCTTAGGCTTAAGAGTTCAATACCGTTTGTGATCTTCAACGATTCTCACAGCACATCGTTGGATCGAGTCAAAAGGCCCAAGCTGGTACCCAAGTGCCCCCGCCCAGAGATGACAGCAGTACTCCATGGCTTTGCCTTCCAAGTGCTTACGAAACTTAAAAAATTCGACACCAAACGCTGAAAAATTCGACACCAAACCCAACCACTTTTTGTAGCGGTGAACACAAAGGCTTGTGTTTTGGTGGGGTTGAACTGGATCAGATTTTCCTGACCCCACTCAGGCCCTGACTAGAGTGCTCTCGATTTTGGACATAATTTGTTCGCGACTCTAACACTGGAACAAGGAATGTTGTTGTTGATGTCATCACAGAATCTTGTGGACGCGTTAATGCATTCAAAGTAGCCGCCGTCTACAACGATTCTTATGCATCTGCCGGACAAAGTGAACGGAGTACCGCACCGCGGGATGGTAGGCAGTACGGCGCTGCCAAAGTCGAGTTCAAGACAAAGAGAGTACCCAGAATATCGGCTTTCTCTTTTTGCGCTGTGGGCCAGAATTCCATCAGGATTTCGCAGTACGGCCGACAAAAGTTTCCCTCGGCACCTTTGGCGAGAGACCAGAAGGACTGCGATTTCCAGAGGGATAGCCAGCAAGCTTCTCACAAATCCTGCTGACGAAATCGAATTTAGTTCTCGTCAATTACTTTATATATTACTTACTATTATATCTCGAGACAGCGTTTAATTTGCGTTTCACATCAGATATGTACGTTTGGACCCTTATCAGCTTCGGCCTTGGTCCAAGCCCTGTATGAATTATATAAAAATAAGAAAGATTGCTTAGCAGATATTAGATGTTATTACAATTCAATTCCACTATCTCACATTTGTTCTTTTAGAAATACAGTCATCTCATCACTGGTATTTGAATTCGCAGAAAAGTAGTTGCTCATGATGGTCGAGAAGGTTCTGCTCCTGATGCTGCAACTCATCTCATTGTTTGTGGGCGTGGTAGGTTGCAATCGCCAACGACGTGCGTGTCCAGATACTTGCCTCGCCTGTAATTACAAAGGACCCATTATTGAAGTCATTTATCCCAAGCAGGTGATGATTATAATATAAACTTTCTGATCATCATCAGCCCAATATTATTTGAGGTCAGCGCAATGTCATGTCATTGCAACGGGTTTCGGGTATTTTCTTTTATGGCTTGTCGTGGTCCTGACGCCAACCTTGAGAATGTAACCTTCAGAGGAAGAAAGTGAATTGGGACAAAGAAAACGGATAAGACGAGGGAGCTAGGATTAAGGGTACCGTAAGTCTCGGATGGGGAAACGAAACTGAGACTGCAGTAGCTCGAAGAGGCTGGGGTCGCTTACCCGTTTTTCCGTCCTGTGATTGAAGAGCATGATAGCACTGTTGGAAATCGGCTGAAACGTTTGTATTTTGAAAGGTTAGCTTCTCCGTAATCATCGTAAAAGAAAAAATCAAAGATAGGTGACTTAAAATTAATTCTAGTGACCCTAATCATGATGAGCAGGGATAGAACACAATTTTATAGTCGTCACAACGTAAAGAGTCTGTTTTGACTTATGACACGTAGTTAATTTAGGGCGGGAACGAAACATTTCGTTAACCAAATTAACCGATTCTCACGACGAAGCGATTAAAAAATCTATGGATACATAATAGGTTCAATCGTTTTGGATTCACATTTCGAAAAATATTCAAAACTATAATTTTAATAAATACCTACTAATTAATATTAATTAAACTGAAAATAATTATAGGTACTATTACTACATTATTAGTACATTAGCAAAACTCGATTTACTTTCATGAGTTTGTATCCGTCAGAATTAATGCGATAAAAAAATAATTTAAAGAATAATAATCATAAGAAAAACTTGTAGTAATCAATATATTAATACCTATTTTAAAGAAATTATCGCGGATTTTCTTTAAAAGACATTATTTTTCAAATGTCATTTCAAGAATTTTTTTTTCAAAATTTAAATACCATTAATTAAAATATGTTTGTACCATTTTCTTCGATAACTTGTTGCCATCTTGTAGGTAGTGACATAATCCCAATGCTGTAGAAATCTTGGGATTTTTGATGAAAAACTGCGACAAGTAGTTTGGACAATCCTCTCCTGATGTTAACCTAAGGCCTCTTGTTCACGGTTTTTAACCGTACGGCGTGTCAGCCGTACGGTTAAGAAACCATGCGCGCTTGTATATGACAGGGCAAAACCACTGGTCGAGACAACGGCCAGTACGGCTAAGTCGATTTCACAGCGGCAATCATTTTTGGGACAGTTTACATACGCTGATTTTGTTTTACGAATAAAGAGTAAAATTTACATAAATCAAGAATTACTAAAAACATTGATTCAAAAAAGGCCTATGGAATATGACTGTCAATGATTATAAAAATAAGCGGCTTAAGCTTAATGATTCCTAATCTTACGCCTAAGCAACGATAATCTTTTTCTTATGAGGATTTACGACGCTTGGCCAGAAAAAAACGCAACTGAGCCACACTGACCGTTGTCTCAACCGGTGGTTTGCCCTGTCATATTAAAATTTATACAAGCTCAAACGATTTCTTAACGAGCTTGTATATGACGGCTGAGACGCCGTATGGTTAAGAAACCGTACCGTGAACAAGAGGCCTAACACTACCTAAAGAATTCTGAAGAGACCGAAACAGGTGAAAATATGAATTTTCTTAACAGATTTATTTACCTCATTTTTAAATTTTAGCTGATTTTTTTTAATTTTTTTTTTTAAAGACAACTCCCGCATTAGGAATTACTCCTGTGTCGCGGGGGACTTTACAAACATAGAAACAACGGACACAAAGAACACCCAGACTCAGGTGGGAATTGAACCCACGACCTATAAGCATAGCGGTCAGGGTCACTAACCACTAGACCAACAGGCCAGTCAGTCGTCAGTCAGTTTTTTTTCAATATTAATAATGAGTAATTGATATGAGTAAACTGTAAGAGAGAGAGAGAAAGAGAGAAAGAGAGTGAGAGAGTGAGAGAGAAAGAGAGAGAGAGAGAGAGAGAGAGAGAGGTCAATATATGCTAATACATGTCTCACTCAGTCTCATGCGCGTGGATAATGCTCTCGCGCTCCTACCCACAGAGGAATTAAAATTGAGTTTAGGGGATGATTGGCCCCTTGGATCGGTCTGTCTTCTTGTAAAAGGTTTTAAAATAGTTGTCTGGCGAACATATATAAAAATGGAGCATCAGAATTTACGTGAAGTTAAGTAATTATTTTGGAAGCTTTAAAGCGTCTGCAAAGCAATACAGCCGACGAAGACGAAGTGTCTGGGAGTATTGTCAACTTATTTTTAATGATATTGTCTAAAATATACGTGAAAATCAGCTTGGAGAGTTTACGTGAGGTAAGTAATGTTTTTATGTACCTTCTTTACCTGATACCTGGAAATTGGCCGTCTAACCAAGCTAGCAGGTAGGCATGTGATCATAGTACATAGTAATACTGAGTTATTTCCGTTTTGACAGATTTTAATTTCGCCAGATTTTGTTTTCGTCGGATTTTCGTTTTGCCAGATTTTTGTTCTGACAGCGTGTCACTTTGTTATGTCAAACGTACAGGTAAGTGCAAAATAAAATACATAAAAATATTAATAAATTATATTGATGTATGACACCTTTTATGGGCAATCTACTGACGAAATACATTATCTAGAATGTTCAAGCATTCTATTGTAGTAATTAAATTTTCATTTAAGTTATGGATTATGTTTTCAATCTTCATGTCTTTTGCAACAACAGATTTATCTCTTTTTTTTGACAAATTGTGATACCTAGCATTTCTTAGTTTTTTTTCTTGAAAAAAGGCTTCCTTTTTGAGCAAAAAAATAAAATACAAGAGTCAAGGTTTTTAGAGGATCTGTTATTCACTCGGCGGTGCCAGCCTTTTACATTATTTGTTGTACGAAAAGATTCTCTGTAGCAAATCAGTGTAGAACTTGTGACATTTTGGACCCATTCTTTGATGAAATAAGCTTGAAATGATTCGATGACAGCCGAGTTTCCTGCATTGGCAAAAATACATAGAACTGCCTCTGGTATCAGTTCTGGCGGTAACAATGCTACTGACGAACACAATCTTGTTATTTTTCTACCCTCATTATCATCGACTTTTTCCAAATTGCTTTTACAAAATGATAATAGCAACCACTTACGATTACATTGGGAAATACTTCCTTCACCGCATTTATTGCCTCCATCTCGTAGTCACATTTGTAATAGCAAATATTAACAGAAAATGTGTCTCGTAAGATAGAAAACATTCTCACATATGTGGCTGTTGTGGAACAAAATTTAGTATCTCATTGTTTTCTCCAATGTTTGCATGTAACGAATAAACCTGGTAGAAAGGTTTTGGGCATATGCGAAATATTCCATCACCGTAATATTTAGTAATTGTTTTCAAAACTTTTTTTGTAAATGGTGTTGTAAATATTATAATTTTTTCCTCTGTGCCTTCTTCGTATACCACAAAATCAAAAAATAAATTGTCGGGCAATTTCACATCACTGACATTTTTAAAATTGCTCTTAGCAATACTTAAAGATTTGTTTCTTGCTCGGTATAAAGTGGTTTGCTTTGATGAAAATATCGGCATATTAGGATCTGGACTTTTTCTATCATTGAATTCCGAGAAATTCGGCTTCTCAAATATTTTTGGAATCGGCTCCATATTAATTCGGACTTCACGTCTAACGCTAATATTATCAGGGGAACAATTGTGTTTGCTTTTCTTCACAATTTTGTTTTCATGTACGGTTATGGATGCATTACACATGTCTCTTTGAGTACAACGCCAATTAAAGCTTCCGGACTTGTTTTCTTTCACAAAATTATACTTGTAACCGCTACACATTAATATCTTTTTTTTCCTTTTACTATCTATATAAACTAACTCACTGCTTTCATCCATTTTAGTATTACAATAACAATAATTCTAATAACTTAGGGCAATAAAAAGTTCATCTTACAATAATGAATGACACAATGACATTAGTCATTATTTTTACATTACTCATATATTTGCATAATAAAATTTCTAGCCAGTTATCTATTCAAGTGCAAAGTTTAAATATCGAGTGCAAAGTTTACATCTTGGCGATTGTATTTTTATTGTCGAAACAAAAATCTGACGAAACGAAAATCCGACAAAACAAAAATCTGACGAAACGAAAATCCGACGAAAACAAAATCGGGCGAAATTAAAATCTGTCAAAACGGAAATAACCCGTAATACTACTCAATCGTCCATATTTCGTTCGTCAGAAAATACGTGACGTCTGGTGGCCCTGGGATCTTGGACTATCATAATGAACGATACCCTTCAAATCCCACTATACACTATACACATACAGCATCACCTTATTGCGTGTTAATCCGGCTTGAGTCGCATTTTTTCTTTTTTTGTAATAAAACTTCAGAATGTATGGAATTTCTTCGTTAGATTCACTCATTTCGGCGGACTAAAAACCAATTAAAAAATGGTGGGAAAGTGTTTTTTACTTCTTTTTTTCTTAATGTTCTATATTTATTGATATAAACCTTCCAGATACAAAAAGTACAACCAAAGAGATTTTTCTTCAATTTTATACATACAAAATAAGAAAAGACTTTTTTCCCTACCTATTATATATAAATTTCTTAAGGTCATCAGGAAATCTGAAATAAAAGATGCCCATACATTCCACATCGTTTCTTGACATATCCTTTTCCGTTGTTGCACCACGGTTATGGAATACATTGCCAATCGAAATTAGGAAAACTCCAACGGTACACGCATTTAAATCAATGGTAATACGTGACTAGCTAAGATTATAGTTCCAGTTGTATCAGTATATTACTGTACTCGAAACTAGTTATTGTTCTATTGCTATCAACGTTGTTGTAATAGTTATTTGCTAAAAGTTGATATGTACCTACTTAATATGGTTACTTCTGTATTTATGTATATCTATTGTGTATTCTACTCTGTCAAGAAAGTACTGGAAAAAGGTCAGTAAAACACAAAATGTTAACTATTCTTTTCAAAATTTATTGTATCGCCTTCAAAGTAGGCGCCTTCAGAAATAATAAACTTACGCTAACGAATAATCCAGATATCAAAACATTTTGTAAATGCATTTTCCGGAATCGACCTCTGTTCTCGCCGGGAATTCTCTTTTATATCCTCTATCGACTGTAAACGGATACCTCAGTGGTAATTTGAGTTTTGGAAAGAGAAAAAAGTCTGCCAGAGCCATATCCGGTGAATACGGTGGTTGTTCGATGGTATTTGTAGAGTTTTCGGTCAAAAATTCATTCACAATGATGGCTTTGCGCGTTGTCGTGGTGTAATATCCAAGAATAATTTCCACAAATTTGACCTTTTGACGAATTTGCTCTCTCAAACGGCGCATAACGCTCAAATAATATTCTTTATTTACAGTCTGGCAGTAAAACAGTCAACATGATCTTGACTTTTGGTCGACTTTGTCGTGGTTTTTTCGGTTTCGGTTCAGTTGGAAGTCGCCATTCCGATGCTTGTTGACTAGTTTGCCATAAACTCATGTCTCATCATCAGTAACAATGCGTTTTACGAATGTAGGATCGGAATTGACTCGTTCTAGCATGTCTTCAGCGACTTTTACGCGATTGAGTTTTTGAAAAAAATTCAGGTCTTTCGGGACTAGTCGAGCGACAACGGTTTCATGCCCAAGCGATCGTTTAAAATGGTACGAATCGATACGTGAGATACAGAAAGTTCAGCGGCTATCTCTCTCAGACTTGAATGAGGATTTTCAGGCACAATTTCCGTAGCGATATTAACTTCAAGGAAGACTTTTGACTCTGAACATGAAATTTCATTTGCAATGTAAAATTTGACTTTCTTTTTCTCTTTGTTCGGTGTTTTTATCTATTAGAAAAATCGCAAACACTTGAGATCAGTTTCCAAAATCGAGTACTAAAAACAAACTAATTGACAGATATTACTGAAACTTCGTGCCAATACTTTTAGAAAACACAGTACAGTTGTACCAACTTAACCACAAAAAAGAATTATTTGAATTGAATTAGGAATTAGAATTAAATTATTAATTCCCGATACTTCTTTGACAGAATGTATGTGTATGTATATTTATAAATAGTATAAATATATATTTGCCTATACCACATACTCCTCCTGACACTAAATCCATCCCTAAGGATAGCTGATAGGGATCATTTTTAGCGATAAAGAGGTACCTAAAATTAACATTAAATTTAAGATCTACTGTAATTATATATAGTGTGCTATATAAACTATTCTATCTATCTAAAAGAAGTGCAGAGGGTTAAATATTTTAAACAATATGTTACTAACTTGAAAATTACATGAAAACGGTTTCATCAAGCTACACGTATTGTTGACAGTATTGTTGACTTGCATGGTATGGAACTATAACAAGGAAGGTTCAACGTATATCTAACTACGCAAGATACAAAAATGTTGTTTAACTTCTAGAAGTAACTACTCACCATGTTGGAGGAGCTCCTACTGCTGTTGTTGCAGCTGGTATCCCTGGTGGTCAGAGTGGCGGGGTGCAGACGTCGCCGCCGCCCCAGCTATTGCCTCCCGTGCACTTACAAGGGACCGATCATCGAAGTTATTTACCCTAAACCGGTAAACAATATTGTAAGACATTTCTAAGATGCCATGTCTTAGTTTCTGCTCTACTGACATTCTGGTTTGCTTCTGTAAATAATGCGAGGTGTTGTTGTACCTACCCCTTGGTTATTTAATTGAAATGCTAAGAGACACATACCTATGGATTACTTATTTCACCCTTAGTGTTAGGCCCTCCGTACGCATTTTTTTTAAATTCACGAATTTTTAGAATGCCGTGTAGCCGCTACGGTCACAGTGGCCGAATAGCCAACTCGCGTCTTGTGATTGAATACCGTGTGTACGAACCGTGCGCTACAACATGTTTCCGACATAAGTTTACAACATTAGTATACAACATTAGTATAACAGATTGGCGTAGCCTTGCGTACGATGGGCCTTATAGCTACAAATGCGGGAACGCCACTGGTTTGACTGAGTTCAGTGTAGTAAAGTACAATATATATATACGAATGGAAAAATTTTAATGAATTTTTTTGTGTGTCTTCAGGTGGATTCGAGAATGGTTAAATTTACAATTAGAATCGGTAGATGGTGCTGCGATAGGGTTACAGAAAAAATATTTTTTAAGTTCCGGCTTAAAGTTTACCATAGCGCTTTTAACATACATAATTGTCAGTTGCTTGACAGTTGGCGCGATTGACAGAATGCGCGTTGCAAATATCGTTTAAAACAGATGCATCGGTCGGAACACTGTTTTTGGATTTTTTTTTATTAATTATACCAATTCGAATTCAATATTCATAGTTAAGACAAGACAACGTCTGTCGGGTCAGCTGGTACTTAGGTATACAAAAGTGCTTTGTATGCAATTACAGAAAATGCTTGAGGTACAATGTTACTTCAAATCGTACACTAAATTATCAGTTTTTGACATCACCATATAACATTGTATAGTACAATATCTTCCGGCCCGTGTCCAAAGTGACGTAGAGTTACCGCACTTAAATCATTATACATCTACAAATACAGATTAACGTCACGTTCATTTGTACCTCCAAATGAAGGGTGAATGCGCTTCTAAACCTAAGCCATAATTACTCAGTAATTTGTGCCTAAGCGCACAGCCTAGGACCTAAGGCAAACGAAAATGTGTTTGTCTACCATCCTAATCTATCGTCATTTTATGAAAAGGTGGTAGGAAGAATGGTATCACTTTTCTTATTGGTCTATTCTGCTTCCATATTTAGAAAAAGTGACCAACGCCCATGGTTCTAGAAAGCTTGTACCTACTTCTAATACTGCAGCTTACCATATTATTGCTGGCTGAAGGTTACGTCTGCTACTGCTAGCTCTTCGGAGCCCCATCATTGTGCCATCAGTTCCATGAAAAAGGTACCTATATATATTTTGTTACAGTTGACGATTAAATATCTTAAACAGATTTTTAAATTAGTAATTTTAGTAAAAAAGATCTCTTTTAAATTAAGAGAAAATTTTAAAATATTCAACCCCGGGATTCTCGCCCGACTGGGGAGGTACTTCCATGTATAAACAGAAGATCACGCTGAACCATTGCTTTGATTTCTGTGAGTGTGTGCTATGCTCTCAAGGACCAGCAAATATAATCGTTTTGCCTAGACACGAATCGACGTGAGGACTTTCATTTGCCTTTTGTAGTAGCAGTAATAATTCATTGTTATGACCGCTGACTTATGTCCGCTTGACTGAAATTTATACACCTACGGTACGGTGACGTCAGCAGATGGTCTACGCCTTACGCCTTTCGCATTTTTCATGTGTTAAATAGAATTATTTGTCATTACAGGTCTCCAGTCAAGTTGCTGCTACTGATTTGAACCTTTATTTTATAGTTTTTATTAATATGTCGATATTGTTAAACATGCATGTACAAGAAAATAAATTAACGCTGTAATTTTTTTTTTTTTAATTGTGATTTCATTCGTTTCAAAAATTAAGGTAAATGTATCTTTTATCAGCATCTTAAAGCTTTTACGACTTTAAGATTTCCTAAATATATTTCTAAATCATAACATCATAATTAGTCCAAAGTTTATGTTCAACTGGTGTGTGTATTTCGTGAGTAGGTACCTAATTAAATGCAGACTACTAAAAGTTGATTTTCTTATTTAGTATTAATTGTTGCGGGGAAATCCCACTCCTGGAAGAATTTTAACATTCTTCGTGGTCAAACTATCTAATTTATAAAAAAATCACACCCTCTGTAAGTCTTGAAATAAAATTTATTTAACGTAATTTATTTAAAAAGTAACCTACACGTATACCGCCATGTATAAATTTTATTTGACACTTGATTATAAATTCGTCTCGGAATATTTGTTCTTGGCGTCGAGGAGATGGTTTGGATCAGTATTTTCGTTTTCAATAAAGTTGCCAGTAAACGAGCAACCGTGATTGTTTCATCGATTGTTCAGTTGTCCATTCCATGATTCAACTATATTGTTTTTAAAAGTTAGTATATTGTTTGTACTATGTCTCTGACCATATACTGACCATTGTTTCCTAAATCTGATCAGACCACATATTTTGACTAAGGTGTAGAGTTGGCTTGTAGAGTTAGGGCGTGTAGAGTTAGAAGCTTGGCTCTACATGAGATCTGCAAACTTTTTGACAGTGCGAGCCACATGGTCTCGTCTTGGCAACATTTTACATGAAAATGTTTTTGGTGGGATGTTTTATTCTTCATACAAGTTGTCTCAAAATATTTTAAATATTTTCCAGTTTTCGCGGTGGCGGCGGACTATCAAATTTAAACACTCCCATCCTTCCTCTGAAAGAAATGAGAAATAATAAAAACAGTGTACAATTTGGACTTTAGGAAAAAATACTAGTACTAGTACATTGCTGGAAGCTGTTACGAAGTCCACGTGAAAAATTTTCGGTGACCAATTATTCAATCGTGATTTGACCTTGACCAGGAGGAAGGAACGGGAATCCCCGCACGTTAATAGATTTTTCAGACTATGTAGATTAACTATTCATTAGCCTATATCCAAAATCAAGAATAATAATAGTAATTTGAGACACCTAACACACGGCCGTCTGATCCCAAACTAGAACCTGTACTATGGTAACCAGACTGCTGATAGACATACTTATATATTTCTAAACTTCTTACATATTAAGTACTAGATGTAGTCACGCGGGCAAAGCGGCGGTCGCGGCTTCGCCCGCGTGGAAATCAGTTTGTGACTATAAGTTTGATTGTGAGAAAATGCTACCTAGGAGGTGGTAAACCTTCCCGACCTTAAAAGTGGACATGAAGTTTCCTTCCATAATTTATTTTTATTTTAGTCCCAAACGAAGTCATCTGAAAGAGAAAATTGCATCTACGAACATTTTTCAAAAAATGTGCGGACAATGGACGAATGTCCGTCAAAAGATTTTGTATCGGTTGTGGTAGTTCCTAAACATTGGAAACAGCACACACCGTTCGCTTCATCTATCAATTTTTTGTATGGCACAGAATGGCACTTATATCTTACTCATTCTCTCAGTAGTTTGAATTGTAACTGAAAGCCGACCTATTACTGTGAGCTAAAATTCTACTGTACGCTCTAAGATATCATCACTTTGTTGTCTTTCTCTTTGTACCGTGAGTGCCTTGTGACCGCTCAATTCCTCACACGTGTGTAAGTATATAACACGTCGTTGTGCAGTTGTTGGATGGGGGAAAAGTGTTGGACTCGCGTGATCGTCACGTTTAGATACACATATACTGATGTGTGTTTATAACACATCTCACTTGCTCATAATAACACACGTCTCACTCGCTCGTGTTTTCTAGACGTAAAATAGACGTTCAGTGTAATAATAACGCATGTTTCTTTTAATAATAATAATAATAACGGTTCGGTGATCTCTTCGGAGAAACCGAAGGTTTTGTCTTTGCAATTATGGACGAAGTTGTTATGACAAATAACTATCGGAAATATATCCTGAAAGATGTTACGGTTGACATCTGTCGGGCATGCCACCGTCCCGGTGAATCTATCATATATTATTTCTGGTTGTTCTTGTCTTGCCAATGGTGAATATTTGCACAGACACAACCTAGTGGCCAGGATTGTACATCAACATCTAGCCCTTAAATACAACCTTGTGAATTCAGAGGTGCCATATTACAGGTATGTGCCCGACCCAGTTCTCGAAAATGGTCGAGCCACATTGTATTGGGATCGATCTATCATCACTGACAGAACTATTGTTGCAAATAAACCTGATATAGTGGTGATAGACCGATTAGAGCGCCGTGCAATGATCATCGATATCGCTGTTCCTCATGACGAGAATCTCGTGAAAGTCGAAAAAGATAAACAAATCAAATATTTGGATTTGTCTCACGAGATTGTCGATATGTGGAATGTCGAATCGGCGATCATTGTTCCGATTGTCATATCGGCTCATGGATTAATAGCCAAGAGCCTCGATCAACACCTTAAGAGGCTCGCGTTAGACGGTTGGATCAAGGAACTGATGCAGAAGGCAGTTCTTCTCGACACGGCCCGTATAGTGAGGAGGTTCCTGTCTTTGCAGCCCTAACCACCGGTATCTTGGTCCCTGTACCCGATGTCGGTGGTGTACTATTTTTTATATTTTTAAATATATATTTTTATGTACATATTTAAAAAAATAATTTATATGGTAGGAGATGAATAAAGAGAATAATAATAATAATTTAATTTCCATAAAGAGTGTTCTTACATAGTACTTAGATTTTAATACATTGGATGTTATAAGAAACATTTAAGTTAAGGCATTTGTGCCTGGACTAGATGGGATATCTGTATTCCAGGCATCAGCGCTAATCCTATTAATGATACAGGCTACACTGTATGTCATTTACATTTACAATTTACAGTTTTTGATGAAAATAAATACAAATAGATTAAAAATTCATACTGTCCTCTCTGTGCGAGGATTGTCTCTGTCTCTGTCCTTTAATACAAAGGTGCTACAATTTTCCAATATTATTTATTTTAAAAACTGTGCCTGATTTGGATAGCTATATAGTTATTGTGCAATAAAGTCAATTTGATAATGTGGAGAATGTTAAAAATTATAAAAGTATCTACTGTTTTCTCAGAAATGTTACCTTAGGGAATTGAACACATTGAAGTGTTGTAATAAATTCTTGCATACAACATTGAACTTTGCCTGTCTAGTCATAAGGAGCATAATCGCATTTTTTCATTTAAATACATCGATACGACATAATTTGAGTAAGAAGGCTTCAACAATTAAAATTGAGTTACGTTGAAGCATATATGTTTATTTTATTAAAATATAGTAGGTATACAAAAGTTATTTTGTTTGTCTATTAAATGAACACTCTTTTGATTGACAAGTCACTATTATTATAATTGTTATAAACATTTTTCATGGGGTAGTAGTTAACCGTAAAACTAATAATCCCTTTTTTTCTAACAAAATATTCGAAAGTAGCACCAAAAATACTGAATTGCACACTAAATATACACACAAATAAAAAATAAAATTCAATATGCTGTTTAATAGATGAAGCAAAACTGATTTATTATGTGATCAATTGATCATCTGTTATCTAAAAGTAAATCTAATAATTCGTTGAGTCACAATAAAATATGATATCTATTTTATGGAAACTTATTATCTAATACATCGAGTATTCAAATCGAATTCGGTTCTGGCAGTTTGAATCTGAATTTTTGTAAGGGTAAATATAGTATGCCTAATAATGACGATTGAAAATCACGTTTTAATGTTTACATTATTTTCGACAGAAAATGCGTCATTTTGCCTTATTTATAAGAGATACGTATATGGTACCGTGGACTTTTTTTAGACCTAGTAGTGACCAACACTTTTGTAATACATAGTTTTGATGTCTGACTGACCATTTAACCAGCGCAAGCGGATAAAGCAGCTTGGAAGCGCTTTATCTTCTGGCTTGCATCACGAATACCATTATTTCAGGCTGAAATCTTATAATTACTGGTATAAATATATGTAGTATGTATGTAACTCGTTGATAATGTAGCTTTCTATAGGTGAAAGAATTTTTAAAATCGGTCCAGTAGTTTCGGAGCCTATCCATTACAAACAAACAGAAAAGAATCTTTCCTCCCTATAGTATAGGTACTGTATATATGTTTATAATATACATCAAAATGAAAAAAGGGTTTAAGTGGTCGCCTCGTCAATACGCCACGCCGAATGTTGTGGGTTCAAATCCCACACGGGACAAAATAATGTGTAATTCATTAAAAGTTGTCCCGAGTCTGGCCGACAGACAAAAATGAAAAAAAATATAATTTTGGCTTCAGTGTCGATTATAGAGTGCCCCCTTAAAAAGTTTTCAAAATTTCTTCAATGTACAGAATTGGACCTGTAACAGTTTTATTATAAGTATATAAATAAATAAATAGATAAAAGTATCCTGTCCTACCTCGTAGTATAATAATAATAAGTTTTACGATAAATAAAGAGAATAATAATAATAACCTGGCAACACTAACCTGTAAGCGTCATATTATCTTACAGAAAATATTATATCGATAAACATATTGTATACATCGAAATAAATTGAAAAATAAATACAAAACAAATATTTGTAAACGGATTCCTAAAATATATTAAAAAAATTATCTCTCTCTCCACCGACGTCGCCAACACCTGTGCGTTGGCAGGGGAGAGGCCGGCCACCGTCCTGCTTCGGACCCCGAGGACCAAACACCTCGAATAGGGCCCCCGCTGCCGGTGGTGATGTGTGCCGCATGAAATGGACTTATTCAATTAATGAAAACGTCATGCGGGCATATTATCGGGCTACAGAGTTGGGGACTAACCTTACTGCGTACCGTGTTCGATTACTGTCTCTGTTTCAGGAGCTTGAACCAGCTGTCAACGTATCAGCACAACGACTCTCGGATCAGCGCTGTCACCTGCTGGATGATACCGTATTTGAGAGGGTACGCTCTGACGTACGGAATAGATTTGTTATCCCTTCTTCATCGCAATTCAGATTCAACAAAACTCAGATCTCTGTCTGCCACTGAAAGCTACAAGTATCTAGGTATATCACAGTCATTGGGAATACCTGAATCTCATATGAAACAAGCTCTGCAGGAGCGCTTCTTTGGCCACCTGAAAAAAGTACTTAAAAGTCTTTTATCAGGGGGTAACAAAATGCGTGCCTGCAACGGTTGGGTCATGCCGGTTCTGATGTATTCCTTTGGTATACTTAGATGGACTCAGACCGAGTTAGATGCCCCTGATAGGAGAGTCCGTACACTGCTGACTGCATTCCGAATGCACCACCCACGTTCATCGGTAATGAGGTTGTATATCCCGCGAAAGTTTGGGGGTCGTGGACTCTTAAACATTAAGACCCTACACAATCGCGAGGTATACAACCTCAGAGAATATTTTCTTCATACTGATGTGGGAGTGCATCGTAATGTGGTCACAGTGGACAACGGACTCACTCCACTCACTCTGGCTAAAGAGAACTGACACAGGCCTGTAGTACTTAGTACTAATGATCGCAGGGAGGTATGGAAGGGCAAAGAACTTTATGGCCGTTTTTATCGGGCCCTCAATGGGCCTGATATAGACTTTAAAGCCTCTACAGCTTGGCTACGGTTCGGTGATCTTTTCGGAGGAACCGAAGGTTTTGTCTTTGCAATTATGGACGAAGTTGTTATGACGAATAACTATCGGAAATATATTTTGAAAGATGGTACGGTGGACATCTGTCGGGCATGCCACTGTCCCGGTGAATCTATCAGGCATATTATTTCTGGATGTTCTCGTTTTGCCAACGGGGAATATTTGCATAGACACAATCAAGTGGCCAGGATTGTACATCAACAACTTGCCCTTAAATACAATCTTGTGAATTCAGAGGTGCCATATTACAGGTATGTGCCCGACCCAGTTCTCGAAAATGGTCGTGCCACATTGTATTGGGATCGATCTATTATCACTGACAGAACTATTGTTGCCAATAAGCCTGATATAGTGCTGATAGACCGATTAGCGCGCCGCGCAATGACTATCGATATCGCTGTTCCTCATGACGACAACCTCGTGAAAATTGAAGAAGAAAAACAATTAAAATATTTGGATTTGTCTCACGAGGTTGTCGATATGTGGGATGTCGATTTGGCGATCATTGTTCCGATTGTCATATCTGCTCATGGATTAATAGCCAAGAGCCTCGATCAACACCTTAAGAGGCTCGCGTTAGACGGCTGGATCAAGGGACTGATGCAGAAAGCAGTTCTCCTCGATACGGCCCGTATGGTGAGGAGGTTCCTATCTTTGGAGCCGTAACCACCGGTGCCTTGGTCCCTGTACCCGATGTCGGTGGTCTATTATTTCTTATATTTTTAAATATATATTTTGTTTAATACATATTTAAAAATGTAATTTATAAGTTGTAACTTTAATAAAGAGAAATAATAATAATAACGTTTATTTTCTCTAAAAGTTGATCCTTGGTGGGAGACTGGTCTGTAGTGTAGTTATGTATATTATATTAGGTAATTACAAAGTTTGTGAGAGAACGTGTGTGTGTGTGTGTGTGTGTGTGCGTGTGTGTGTGCGTGTGTGTGTGCGTGTGCGTGTGGGTGTGCGTCTGCGTGTGCGTGTGCGTGTGTGTGTGTGTGTCTGTGTGTGTGTGTGTGTGTGTGTGCGCACGCACACACGTGCGCGTGCGCGTCTTTGTTTTAATTTTATTTCATAACTTCGAGGTGTTTTTCAGTTGAATTGTAGTCGTATATAGCGATATGCCGAGTATGGCTCGAGTCGAGTCAGACTCGATTCCTGCTGTGTACTCGCCTACTCGAATACCAATTTATTTTGATTCGAGTACGCCGGACTCGATTCCGGTATTCGAATCAGGAAGAATCGATTTTGTACTCGCTGACTTGATTCTATTATGCGCGTCCAACTGACTCGAATCTAGTATTCGAGTTAGGTGAACTTGCTCGTTCTCGATCTCTGTTTACTGCAATAAAGTGACGCCTAATAATACAAATTTGAACCTGCAACTTTTTGTTTTGATTTCTTTGTTTTGTGTCAGTAACATGTTACTGTGAGTGAATTTCATTGTTTGTTAGTACTAGTAGTGAAGTGATTTTATTGTAATTAAAATGACTTGCAAAGTTTATAAAAAACTAATAGAACAAATATCTGAAGTTCTTAAACAGCTTCTAAAAAGGTCTCTTTTTGTTGTGTAATAAAACGAATAGAACTTGATCTCATTTTGGGTCCCTAGATACCTCTTTAGTATGTTCTATGTTTTTTTATAATGTTTAAAAATATTTTGATTAAAAATGTTTGATTTAATATCGTTGCGTCATTATGCTAAACCTACATGCTGTTTGAAGTTTACTCTTTTTCAATTTTGCCTTTTTGTTCTAAAATCGGTAACCGACTCGAGTTTTGAACTCGAGTCGTAGACTCGAGTCAACATTCGAATACCAACCATAGAACTCGAATACTGGGTTCGAATCGCAGAATCGAGTCATGATTCGAATACCGGTTAAACCGACTCGAGTCGACTCGATCCAAAACAGCGACTCGGCACATCACTAGTCGCATGTTAGAATGTATGTGGTGAGGACCCGTTTACATTTTGCCTTTGTTAGAGGGTATATATGTAGCATTATATTCATTTTATTGTATAGATAAGAACCAAGAAAACCATAATTACGATGCGAAAGACTACTCTTGCAACATTTTAAGGTTGCTTCTCCTAGGTTCCTGCTTTTATTACGCTTATTTGCATTAAGCTTCGGGTTATAACCTATAGTAGAATGTTTGCTCAAAACTGTATGCATGATAAATAGCTGACAAACCGTAAGGACCTGACACTTTTCGTATAATACGTTATCAAGGATTGGCATAGGGCATAATAAGCTGTTTTTATGGTCTTCTCATCAGTGACGTCACGAAGACTTTTAAATATAAAGATAAGCTTCCTTATTCGCTTAGATAACTGATCTATATGCAAGCTAAAGTTAAAAATTTTGTCAATTTCGACTCCCAGATACTTAATCGAATTTACTTTGGCTATTTTTGGGCATGCACATGTGTTAGATGTGTTAGATGGTGAATTAAGGCAATTTTGGGCTGTTATGTTAAGGGAACGGTTTTCAGTATAGCGTGGATTTGATAGTGAAAAAGCAATGTGTTTGGTCTTATCTGTGTTAAGTATGAGTGAGTTACGGTGGAGCCAGTCAACAACTATCGAGAAGCCCGTCTGGGCTAAGTGGTAAACCTCCTCCCAGCTATGTCCATAAAAGAGCAGGGCTGTGTCATCGGCGAAAGCAATAATGGTTCCACTGTTTAGTTTAAGCTGACAAAGTTCGTTTATAAAGATCAGAAACAAGGTAGGGCCCAAGATACTACCCTGAGGAATGCCGATATTGACCTCACACTCGTCACTCAGCCATTCATCGACGATTAAACGTTGAAATCTGTCACTCAAGTAGCTCTCGAACAATTTAAGTTGTGGACCTCGGATACCCAGGTGTTCCAGCTTTTTCAACAAGAGTGGCACAGAGACCGTGTTAGGTGTAATATAACCACATCTAAAACATCTCTTTTATTTAACAATCACTGCAAACCTCGCGCTACACCGTACAGACCGTGTCAAAAGCTTTCGCCAAGTCAAGGAATATCGTACGTACTTTTTTGTGTTCATCCAGCCTATTTACAATTGTATCCGTAAGAGAGTGAACAGAATCTATTGTTGATCTTCCATTTCGAAAGCCAAATTGGTTATCGGACAGTAATTGTTTAGACTCTAAATATTTGGTAAGTTGCTTATTGATTGTTTTTTCCAAAATTTTTGATAGCGTAGGCAAGATCGAGATTGGGCGGTAGTTGTTAACACAATCCCTGCTGCCACTCTTATGAATGGGGTGGATGACTGATTTTTTTAAGTCTGCAGGAAAAATACCTGTAGAGATCGAAGTGTTTAATTACATATGTATGTAATCGGGCCTGATAATACATCGGAGTATCTCTTTATTATTATACTGGGAATATCATTTCGTGACTGTGCGCAGTTGGTCTTCATTGAAGAAATTATTGTCTTTATTTCACTGATGTCAATGGGAAGAAGTACAAAAGAAAAGGGACAGGGTGCTACACTAGGATACATATGTGAGTCATGTCACCGTGTTATGATCGATCTAGCCAGGGTGTTGGGTTTATTTATAAAGAAGTGATTTATATCATTAACAGATTGTACAGGATTCTTTAAGTTGATAAGATTTGTGGCAGGTGTCTTTTGTTTATTGGAATATGTCATGCTATTTATTTTGTCCCACATTTTTTTTGTGTTCCCTGCACATTTCGCAAACGTTTTATCATATTCTTGTTTTATCTTCTTAAGTAGGTCATTACAAAAATTACGGTAGCGCGTGTATATTAATTTTGTATTTGTGTCATTTGGATGTTTTTTACACTTAAGATGCAGATTGTCACGATTACGCATGCATCGTAATAAACCCGCTGTAATCCATGGCTTAATTATTCGTTTACGTCTTGGTACAGTTATTATTTTGGTACAGTCACTCATTACAGTTGTCAGACTCGTAAGGAAGAGCGACACAGCATGATCAACGTTATGCAAAGAATAAATATCGTTAAAGCATATATTTTTTACTTTGTCATCGAGAGAAGCGTAATCTATTCTTTTGATAAGTTTTGAGTGGTTGCGTGGAGAACAAGTTTTTGATAGGCTCATAATAACACTATAGTGATCGGTCAGTGTAGTGTGTGCGATTAAACATTTAACTAAAAGCCTAGATTTAATTATGACGTGATCGAGGCACGTTGCTGAGTGTGTCGGGACATGGTAAGCTGGCAGCATCCCATGGAAGGCCAATAGATTTAAGTATATTTCTGCTCTTGTATCTGTAGTGGATGGTGAGATATCTATATTAATATCACCTGTTATGAATATATTTTTGTATGATGAAAGGGTGATTAATACATTATTTAAGGAAACAAGAAATTCAGAAATTTTTTTTTGACCCGGTGAGCGATATAATAATAATATAATAATAATAATAATTTATTAATACACAACAGTGATTCAGTGCATACAAACATATTATCATAACAATATTACTTAAAAGCTAATGCAGTCAGGCTCTGGTACCCGTAGTAAGATTTAACTTGTGTCACGGGTACCAGTTCCACTCTTAATGATGACTTATGATAAGACGTGTATGTACGTGTGCGCGTAGGTGTATGTGTGTATGTGTGTATGTGTGTGCAGTGTTATAGAACAGTAAGTCTAATCAATGCCTCGGTTTCATCGTAATCCTGTTCAAGTAACCAGTTCACTACTTTGGTTTTACATTCCCTTTTAGTGAGTTGATGAATCTGGCAATGTTTGTTTAAGGTGTTATATAGATGACCTGCAGTGACACGAAAGTGTCTTTTGGCCAGGGCACTTCTGAAGGTGACAGTATCACAGACTTTATATGATCTTCGTGTGTGTTGGCTTTCTGGATCATATTGAAGAGTGTTGTGTTTACGGAGTACTGTTTGGAGCACATAAATTTTACGAACTGTAAGAACCCTGCATTCAGAATATAACAGAGTGGTGGGATATCTAAATGGTTTGCACATCATGACCTTCAAGACCGCTCTCTGGGCCCGTTCAAGCTGTAGTAAGACCGTCTTGGCAGCACCCCCCCAAACGGATATACAATAAGCCACGATGGACTGGCAGAGTGAGTAGTATACCATTGTAAGAGTGTCTTGTGTTGTTGAGTGACGCAGTTTTTTAAAAAGGCATATAAGCTTGCGGACACGGGAGGTCATTGTACTTATATGCACATGCCAGTTTAGATGATTGTCGATGAAAACGCCGAGGTATCTTATATTATCGGTTCTATTAACGGTGGGACAGTTACAGGATACATCCATGGTGGCTTGACAATTATGAGCTCTCAGCTTAAACATATCGGAATTAGGCAGCGTGCTGAAAGTTGGTGTAAAAGTGAGATACGTCGTTTTATTTAAGTTAAGAGTCAAAGTATTATTCGAGAGCCAAGTCATCACTTGACCCAGAGCAGACTCAGCTGAAGAGAAAGTCTCAGGCCAGTTGGATCCGTGAATAAGAAGTGCTGTGTCGTCTGCGTAGGTGTAAATAGAACATTTTGGAATGGAAAGGTTACAGAGTGAATTAATGTAGATTAAAAACAGTGTTGGGCCAAGAATTGAACCCTGGGGAACACCGTAACTAAGGGGAAGATGGTTACTAACTGAAGACCCTATCTTAACACACTGCATTCTGTTATTAAGATAACTTTTAAAAATTTGTAAGGAATGTCCTCGAATGCCCAATTTCTCAATTTTATTAATTAGGTGGGGAATAGAGATGGTGTCAAAAGCCTTAGCGAGGTCAAGGAAAATACCGATACATTTCTGTTTATTATCCATCCTGTCAATGATATTGTCAACTAAAGATGCTACGGCGTCTTCTGTGGACATAGCATTTCTAAAGCCGTACTGATTACAGGCCAGAATATTCTCCTTTGTTAAAAAGTTCATCAATCTATTATTCAGTATTTTTTCTAAGACCTTAGATAGCGAAGACAGGACAGATATCGGTCTATAGTTATTGACACTGTCTCTATCTCCTTTTTTGAAGATGGGGTGTACGATTGCCTTTTTAAAAGATGCTGGGAAGATACCGGTTTCAAGGGCAATATTGCAGATGTGAGTTATAGGGGGAACTAAAGAGTGGGAGCATACTTGAAGTAAGTTAGGAGGAATACCATCCCAGCCCGCTGCTGAGTCCCTACGGAGACTATGAATTATGCTGTTTACTTCACATTCATCCGTTGGTAATAGTACTAAAGAATTAGCAGGCCCAGAATCGTAAGAAGAAGTAGTTGTGATATAAGGATTGGTACTATGTTTTTGAGCTAGATCGCGGCCTATATTCGCGAAGAAGTTGTTTACCCTGTTGACTGATATATCCGGGTCCGATTCAAGTTTAAGCAGCTCAGTTGAGGGGATATTCTTAGTGGCTTTATTAATTATATTTTTTACTACCTTCCAAGTTGCTTTAGCGTTGGATTTAGCTTTTAAAAATTCATTTTTCTCATAAGCGTGCTTAAGATTTTTCAATAATTTATTACAGAAATTACGATATCTAAGATAAGTTATTTTTAAAGTGTGATTCACAGTGTCCGACTTTAGCTTGCGTCGCATGTGGTCTCTATTACGAATGCAGCGAAGCAGTCCTGGTGTTATCCAGGGCTTTAGGATTCTGTTCTTAGAGCGGACATGGACAAAACTGGTGTGTTGTTCAATGATAGTACTAATAGTAGTAACCAAATGTTCTGCAGCAAGATTTGCATCCCAAATATGCATAACGGGACCAAAGTCAGTGTGAGCAATACACGATGATACTTGTTTGAAGTCTACCTTTGTGACTATTGATTTGGATCTGTTAAGAGTTTGTACATTTTTAATGCTGAACAGAATGGGAGCATGGTCAGTAATGAAGGTGTCGAGAATTAATGTCACATAGCTTTTGTTTGACTTAAATAAGATATGATCGAGGCAGTTATTATTTCGTGTAGGCAGAACGTGAGTAGGGAGAAAGCCGTGTAGTGCCGTAAGGTTCAGATATTCATGGGCATTTTGAGTCAAGTTTGTTGGTACAATATTAATGTTCATATCTCCAACAATCACAGCATTTTTAAAGCCAGAGATAGAAGTGAGGATATTGTTGAGACTATCAAAAAAGTTATCCAGCTGGCGGCAGGATGGTGAGCGATAGACTGAGATTATTGCTGTTTCATATTGAGGCAGTTTAGTGAGAAGACAGTTCGAGTCATTTATGTGTGGTTCCTTTACATTGTGCTCTAAGTGCGTTTTAATGTATAAAATGACGCCTTCGTTTTGGTTGTTATTTGTTTTTGTGCAGTGTGTGACTTAGCCCTCGAGTGAAGGAATATTGTGACATTTATTAACCCAACACTCAGACAATACTATTACTTCAGGCATAATATTTAGCGTTTGTAACAGGATTTGTAGATGGTCGAAGTTCTTACTAATACTACGTATGTTCATATGTAATATGCTGATGTAATGTTTCCCGTCTCCAATATGAAGTGAACATTGTTCTGGTTTACAAATAAAAGAGTTAGCACAGCCATAGGAATCAAGTTCTGTGTAGACAGTATCTACCATATTTGAATCAAACATTGTGGAGAGGTAAAAACGTATAGAAATATGAACATATTATTTGTGAAGTGTGTAAGAGACAAGATGACATTTTGTTTGATTGAAATTTAACAGAATCCAAACACACATAAATTACGAACAAAGCACTATAATTGGGGTGATGGGGTAGTGGCTGTGCAGTTCTTTCAACATTAATTTTTAGTGAATACTCGTAAAGACATAGTTCCGGGAGAGGTTTGAATGAGAACAGTGTTAAGCAATGTGTAGTAGTTAGAAGGTATTGTAACTTGAGAAATGTGTATAATAAGTACGATATGTTGTATCCATTAAATAAATGGTTACAGCTGTTCTTGATATATATCAAGTAGATGAAGAATGACGTATTGTTTTGTGTATGATGGGAATCAGTGTGTGCATGTGTAAGAAGTATACAATTCATTACATGCAATATTTTAAATAACAAAATAAAAACCAAAGTAAACAAAGACAGTATTAAAAAACTTAAATCATAATTAGTGTTTTTGAGCAAGATTACTAAGGGTAGCCATAGAGGTGATGCATATAGACGCCGTGCCTTCATCGCGACGAAGAAAAATTTTGTTATTTTGCGACCAACAGAACTTGTAGGCATGTGTGTGAGCAAACTTTCGGCTTTCAAAAAATAGTTGACGCAGGCTACTAGGCAAGTGATCAGCAACGTAGATAGGCCTAGGATCTTCTTTAATACCTATAGTGGTCGTGTTAAGCTTATCCGCTCGGGAGCGTGTTTGATTAAACTTGCGATTTGCCTCTAGAATTTGCTTCTTCATATTGACGTTTATCGCTTCCGCCACGATTGGTCTGTTAGACTCCTTTTTTCCTGGCATTCGGTAGACGTCCCTCAAGTCTGTGTCCTTCAAAGAGAGTTGAAGAGCATTGCATGTTTGCAGCACCATAGACGTAAGATCTTCTGTGGTCTCCTTCTCAGCATACGGGATATTTCTTATTTCGAAAGAGGAGGAGCGCGAGTACTGTTGCAGATCAATGACTTTCCTTTCTAACTCGGCGATGTATGCACTTTGCTCCTTACATTCATTCTCTAATTTTTCAACCGATATTTTTATCATTTCAAACGACTGGTTTATAAACTCAATGGATTTCTCAATTTCTGTATTAGTCTTTTGTATTTCTTTGTTTTGTTTTTTAATTTCTGTAATATCCAACAACAATTTATTTAGTAAAGCATTTTGGTCAATCTTCCACGTATTAAGTAGGCCCATAATTTTCTCTTCAAATTCGGTGAAACTATTAGGATGTTGGTCGGGGGAGAAATCCGGCCGAATGCGCTTATTTCGGGATGTTATGTGTGTCTCAGCGTCTATAGAGGGAATGTCGGGTGATGACATTACCCTCTGCTTGCCACTGGCAGAGGCTTTGAGGGGTGAGCGCTGAACTTTTGGCATTGTAAAAAGAAATAAAAAGGATGTTGTTTCACGCTAATTTGTTTAAGTATCGTATGATTGACTTAAGCTCGCCGGGCAGCGCACGGCCGATAGCTATGAGTCACCTCGCCTCCACATACAATGATGAACTTTATATCCAGTTACCTTACTTTTGTATTGACGCGCAGGTGCCGGGCCGATAATAATTCTTCACAATCACACAGTATATAGTTATTTTGTTGTTCCCCGAACGCAGGATCTCCGTGCGAGCGAGTCAAAAATAGCAACCGCTCTCGTCCCGCGGGGGTGAGGAGGTGGCGCCCCGCTCGCGGCTAGCCGCAGAGACTTTCACTTTTTATTTTAAAGTCAAAAATTAAATAGATCAGTTCACACCAATATAAGTACTATTAAGTTTACGTATTGATAATAGATTTGAATAGCACTTTTTGTACAATTTTGGCAACAACAAACACACGTCTTATCTAGTTCGCGGGCAAGAGAGTATATATATACCGAGTATCACGGTTTCGGTATTTATTTTAATTATTAAACAATTAGCGTCTATTAAGATTTATACATATATTAAGTTATATGTGAAATTAGCTTTATAATAAACGATAACGCCCTTATTTTGTGTCCTGTTATTGTGTGTATGTGTGAAAGTATAGTCTTTGATGGTAGGTATAGCCTTATTTTTGGGAAATCCAACATTCGGTCAAAATTATCAGGTCCCAATTAACACATGATCTTGCAAGAAGTGTATATAGTCCTGTAATATTCTTCTATATTCTTATATTTTGAATGATAACATTCAAAGAGTGCCTATCAGTAAAAATTGATTTGGAGCAATTATCGATATTACATGTGTAGGAGTCAGCCATGGTTAAGAGATCTAATTCATTATTTATATATACTTGGGAATCGAATTTTAATAACTGTTATAAACATTTAAATCTGAGGTGTGAAAATAAGATTAGGTTATTGTTTATTATTTGTAACTTCATTGTGGATAATCTATTATTATGTGGAGGATGTAGGAGTAGAACGAGAAATCGTATTATTACAATAATTGTAATAATTTTATTATATTGTATGTGTTTTGTGGCGGAAGTGGGTGACAGTTTATGTAAAATAAGTGCTTTAAAAATTCTTGTTTGGTCGATCCAGTGGATTTTGTAACGGCTGGGTGTGTAAGATTGTGCGTGAGTTTTATGGATGTTCTTAATAACGTTAATTGTGGTAGGTGTAAAGGGTCTGTGGGTGAGTAAATGAGTATGTGAATTGGTTTTTCTTTTAAATAATAAATTATAGTTAAAAAATATGTTGTGACTTAAATATACCACGATAACAAACAATCTTAGAATATTTATAACATGCATATAAAACTTTTAAAAGATAGACAAATAATTACAAGTAAATACAAATAGTCATTTGGTGTTCCTTAGCGTATTTATTTCCACTTCAGAGGAGATACGTATAGGTGCAGATTCATGGTTCTTCTTAATATAAACTATACCATTGGTAGTCCAAGAGAAGCTATATCCGTGGGTCTTCTGTAAGGCTCTAGCCAGGAAATATAATCTGTGAGCATTTCGTGTTAGCGCTTCAGTTATATAAATAGGTTTAATTGGATACTGGGGGTTAAGATGAGAGGTGTTAGGTTTATCCATTTTAGTCTTTGACTTATTGGATGTCTTCGCGCTTTTTATAAAAGTCTCCTTAAATAATACTGTTGCAAAGTATGAACTCAAATCATGCCAAGTTTTATTTGAACCCGTTCAGTAGCTTTAGCGTGATGCGCGGCCATGATACAGACAGACAGAGAGACAGACAAAAATGAAAACAATTATAGTTTTGGCTTCAGTATCGATCATAGTGCCCCACAAAAAAAAATCAAAATATCTTTAATGTATAGAATTGGACCTGTTACTGTTTTATTATAAGTATAGATAGACAAATATTTTGTGGTTCAGGATGAACCTTTGGAGCGTTAGAGTTTACTCCAACGTTCAAGATTAGACAGAAATGGCAATATAAATAGGTTTACTATCATTCAAATCTCATTGTTAACAATTAAAATCTATTAGCAGACTATACATTATGTATTTGAAAAAGGAACACTTACTTAAATCACTGAAAGTGCATGACTTTTTTAAAAAAGCTATTCGTTGCCGTTTGAATCACCAGGTATTTTTATTATCTCCGTTTCTCATAAAAGCAGGTGGAATGTGTAAAGATTTTAAATCGTACATATTTTTTTATTTTGGAATTATTCACTCAGTTATTGAGAAAATCCATAATTTAAAAGCAAGTAAAAAGAAATTCTGTCAGTTTTTATGGATTTTCTTATTGTAACTGCATGCTCGTCATGCCCTTTCTGTGATTTAGGTAAGTGCTTCTTTTTCAAATATCCTCTAGTTTTTTTGTATAGTGCTTGTAAATGTGACAGCGTTCTTAAATTAAATAGCGTTAGTTGTCTAAAGATAGTACTTAGCTCGACAGTAAATGTAACTTATTATGCAACTATCTAATAGTCAATAGCTCACCAATGGGACCACCGCATTAAGATCAATCATTGCGGAAGTAATATACCAAAGACTCGACTCGACGACGAGCGGCTATACCAAGCCTCCATTCAACGGTTCTCTACCACTTGATCAGATCGAAAACTCATTCATCCGTCTATCTACTGATTAATTAGCACACATACGTACGCATACTGCGGCCTACCATCACCATCCCCATGAGAGGATAATTCCCAAGTAGCCCTGGGCACAGATAAGATAATACCCTGGGTCAATACAACAATAAAACATCAAATGATACAAAACGATATATTTATTAGCCTTACTCGTTCAGTAACAGTTCTGATTATATTAACAACTAATGCTTACCAAACCAAGTTTGTTTGACTACTGCATTGTGTACATAATTATAGCTAAACGGAAGATTTCACTGAACTGTATCGGTATACCTATATTTAATAATGTCCGCCTTGCTACTCCACCATATGGACACTGGACACATTAGACATTATTTATCAATTTGAAAAATATGAATACAATTTTTAAAGATAATTCCCGTTCTAGCTCAATCCCCGTGACGCGGGGATTGTACAAACATACAATTAACAGAAACACTCGAGACTAAGAACAAGTGACCAGGAGTCATACAAATGACTTTTTCATGCGGAGTGTGAACCTAAAACTCTACGCAGTGGCATTAAATTTCAGACCATGTTTTAAATTTCGATTATTTTAATGTCGTTGGTCAGATTGGAGACTGGCAACACGGATTGTTTAAACGACTGCCGAAAGAGGCTAAGGTTAAAAACTACGGCAGTCTGTGCGCTTTAGAGGGTCGCCGCATGGTATTGCTGTACATATTAGCGGGACCAGTTAAAATCTTGATTACGCCATTTGGCAATAATATTCGATCTGATCTGATCTTTCGTTGGGACCTTTTATGTGTTAGCCTCTTACAATTCTTAATGATGGTGAGAAAAATTGTAGACCAAAAAACCTACCCTTTTTTCCACTAAAACCCCTGCACTACTTGTTATTTAGGGATTTCGACCCTCATTTTTAAGGTTGGCAACACTGCACACGGCACATGGCATAACCCTTTTAAAAAGTGCCTATCATATAGAATCAAAATATATTTCTGTCAACGTTTTCTAAAACAAATAATATCCTTGAGCCAGAAACTGGTGTCAACCCTTCAAAGGTTCTGATGGAAATGAACAGCTATTTGCTTTTTACGAATTTGATAAGTTGTTATAATTCAATTAGCAGTTATAGTACTTGAGGGCTGAATATTTCGGGGGTTAATGCTTCTGCTATCGTGTGAGTAGAAACCGTTCTTGTGTGCGACGGGGGTAATAATTCACCAGTTACTTTGTCAAGGTCTTTGTCTTCCCGTGCTCTTTCCGTGCTTTGACAGCTACAGCTACAGTTAAAATTAAAAGACTTATTGTCCTATAACTATGCATAATTTTCCATGAGCCGTTAAATCTGTATAATTTTTGTCCTTATATTTTATTATAATACAGCTTTCAACACTAATCTACAATAAGAACAAAAAAATATTAAATAACGCCATATTTTATTTACATTACAATACAATCCAATATAGATAAAAATATATTTTTAATATCGTAGGAAACAAATCTATTTCAATTACAAACAAAAACATAAAACTAACTTTTTCATACATTTAGTGGAATTTCTACTATTATTTTTATGTAGCAACACTGTTACTGTACAATACTTTCAGTTGCCAGCTTATTTAACAATTTCCGGTTTCAAATTTATTATTAACAACTATTCATAATCTCCACACTTAACTAATTTATTACAAATATTTTAAAATGGAAGTTATGGACATAAGTATTGTTCTTTAGAAAAGGAAAAGTTATTTATTTCCGACCCCATACAAAGTAATAAGTCTCAATATAAAATGAAAATAAGAAAAAGATATTCATATTTTGACCAAAAACCAAAATGGGGTATGCAGACACATGCTCCATTTTAAGTAAAAAATTACTGTATATGGGACCTATTTGTTGGACACATCGAGGGGCAAAATGTTTTCTTAAATAATATGTGAAAGAAAGATGACAAAATTACTCATAAATGCTGATCTGAGGGTTGAATTACAAAAATAAAATGTTACATAATTTCATACGAGACTAGCTGTCATATCCCCCTCCCCCTGTGTTATAATGTTCACTCTGTTTCGTCCATACTGTTGTAGATTCGACTTGAAGAAACACTTCGTTACCTGTGACTTTTGTTATTGTACGCGTGTATGTTAGATTTACGAACGAGATTATACACACACCTTGACATTACATTCATATTATATTCATCAAACTCGTTATTATTCGGCTCGGTTTAAGACTTAAATTAATAAATACATACCTGATTGACATTTGATCTTGATAATAGTTTTAGCAGTGTTAGAATTCAGTAGAAGGAATTTCCTAGGTGTTTTACTGCAGTTTCACACTTCTCTCTTCAATGGTACTTGGATAACTTCTGTACTAAAAAAGTCTTTCTTTGTTTTCTACGACATGAAACGTTATTATATGCAAGGTACTATGGTACTGTTTTATTATTTTGAAATATATTGTTTTGAATCTGTTTACATTCATATTATAATACTATATAATTGTTAATTGCGGTAGACTCGACACAGAAAAAATACTTTAATTAATACCTATAGTTACTAATGTTAAGCATTTAAAGATGTATAGTGAAAATTGTACACCTTTTATGGTCCTTCGAGCCGGATAAGTAATAGCCACCTATGGACTGTTGTACTTACTTTGCTAAAAAGTACACAAGATGTGTGCAAATGAGATTTTCTCGAATAAGTAAATCATAAATAGATGCAGTTAGAGTGGATATATCTCGGTCGTAAAGCATTCAAGGGTGGTGTATACCAGGGTAGCAGGTTCCCTACCTAGTAGTAGCCGTACAAGTGCTATAGGAGCGCACGGATCTCCTTGTGGATGTGGCAGAGATAGTCCCACGTAGGACGAGGAGCCGTCCACGCCGCGGTCCTCCACCAGGAAGTGACGTAGCACGGTCTCCAGCTTGTCGTGTTGGCGCATTATCGTTAGCTGCAACAAATAACCATCTATATAGCATCTGTTATTTTTCATCATGTCTGCTTATCCAATATTTCAGTCTGTACAAATGCGCACTAACAAAGAACCAAAGACAAAACCTTGGATTTAAGGCTCGCCCTATTTTCCCATCATATTCAATGTAATAAAGTGCAAGTGTAATCCCTCTGATACCCAGAGGAGGCCCAGCAGTTCTAGAAATTTCTAGAATATTTTTTTTTCTATAAATAGGGATAATTTCGATTTGATATCAAGTTTTCCTTTCAAGTTTAAATATTTGTTTTTTTTTTAGCAGAATTACATATCAATCAGTAATTTTCTGATTAATATTAATATGTGGCTAACATTTAATGCACACTTATATAAAATTATATTGAATGTCTCTGACCACTAAATTAGTACAATACTCGTCTGCAACATTATAAATTAATCTCATTTAACGACATCCTTCCATTAATATAATCTATATTGTATTGTGCTGAACTAATAGCAAAAATCCATTTCACAGCCCCGAGAAGGTTGCCGCGTTCGAGTGTCTACAAGTTGTTCAGTTTACGTAGATTTAAGACTAACTTAGGTGTTAATCGCCAATAACCAAAATGATCATAACAACCAACTTTCTCGATTGTAAGAGTTAGATATTTTCCACGATAACTTTGGCGTTACCTCAATGTTTGAATTTTTAAGTATTTTACTTTTATCTTTTTTAATATGTATGTTGTTACTTTATCTTAATTTAATTTAACGGTCCAAATTACGTTTGTGTTAGTTGTGGTTCCTTATAATTAAGTGAGCACTAGGCATTTATGTTTGTGTTAGTTGGGGTTGCTTATAATTAAGTGAGCACTAGGCATGTATGTTTGTGTTAGTTGTGGTTGCTTATAATTAAGTGAGCACTAGGCATGTATGTTTGTGATAGTTAGGGTTTCTTATAATTAAGTGAGCACTAGGCATGTATGTTTGTGTTAGTTGTGGTTGCTTATAATTAAGTGAGCACTAGGCATGTATGTTTGTGTTAGTTGGGGTTGCTTATAATTAAGTGAGCACTAGGTATGTACGTTTGTGTTAGTTGCGGTTGCATTTAATTAAGTGAGCACTTAGCATGTATGTTTTTGTTAGTTGGGGTTGCTTATAATTAGGTGAGCACTAGGCATGTATGTTAGTGTTAGTTGTGGTTGCCTTTAATTAAGTGAGCACTAGGCATGTATGTTTGTGTTAGTTGCGGTTGCTTTTAATTAAGTAAGCACTAGGCATATAGGTGTGTTTGTGTTAGTCGTGGTTGTTTATAATTAAGCGAGCACTAGGAATGTATGTTTGTGTTAGTTGTGGTTGCTTTTAATTAAGTGAGCACTAGGCATTTATTTGTGATCTCTTTTGTCTTATTAGTTATGTGTGTCATTTGGTGGCAATCCTAATAAATTAATAATTGTGGCTTAGACAATAAAGTATATGTTCAAAGTAAAATCCTACATGATTTGTTTCCCTGTAAATCTAGAAGAAGAAATAGACAAAAATATAAGTTGGAGTTGAAGCTCTTAGCTTTACTTTACGCCATATTGAATGTAATGAAGTGCAGATGAATCCGTTATTTAGAAATGAATGAAATGAAATTGTACTCGTTGTTAGCCAAATTAATCCCTTTTGCAAAACAAAGCTCTTTTTCCTCTGTATGCCGTTGTAATGATATTTAAAACATGATATAAGTTTATATATCCCATCCAAAACTACTAACAACATGTTATATCGTGATGAGTAGGTACTGTGTTTTACAAAGTACTGAGAGATACATATTGCATTGTTCACGTGATTACTGAGTTCGGATATTATCGTAAAGCATCAATTCACAAAATCTTAATCCAACCTTAATAAAAAAAAGAAACCAAATTATGAAACATTCAAATCAGCACGTTCCAAAGCATAACTTTTTAAATCTTTAATTAAACGTACAAGCCCGAATGCGATCCATGAAAATGTAAGACGAAAATTCTCCACGCCCGTAATCACGCCCATTCCAATGGAGCCACCCATGCACACAACCCGTCACACCGTCCCCCAAACCTACATCATTGTGAGCACAGTCTTGTGCACGGCCATGAGGTGTTCGGTGTAGGAGGGCGCGCCGCCCGCCCCCCGCGTCCTCCACCAGCAGCGCACGGAACTGCGCCTCGCCCTTACCCTGCTGCACCACTACCTCCAGCTGCGCATGCAGCCAGCCAACCGACACGGCATATTAGCAGAGAGTAAGCACTTCTAAAACTACACTTATTATTTATAAAGTACAAAACAGGCAGCCGATGGCTGCATCAAGAAAAGGAAACAAAAATTGTAATATAAACCTATATTACAATTTTTGTTTCATTTAAGCAGCCGGATTTCATTATTTTTTGGAAAAAAGGCAAGTTGACGAAGAGTAAAACTCGCCAGGCTGACAACATAAATTTCAACTTCGGATCCAGATTAACCTTTTTTTGCTCACTAGCCCTCAGTTGGCCCTGGCCACATTTTCAAGCGACCTCGTTTACTTCAAGCAGAGTAAATCATACTCCCCCTTAAGAGGACGTCTGTTCATCCCGTCACCGACAAGTCATCTGAGTGGTTTTTACAGAGATATTCTTTCTAGCATCCTAAGAAACCACCATTCCTGTCCATTGTCGGTCAAGTTTTGGTTTGGATCGAACAGAGACATATGCCAAATCGTGACGATCTGAAAGAATAAAGAAACGCATGTTGCCGTTTCGCCACTGTACTCTTAGCTAATAATAAACTGAGAAAAAGTATTAGAAATGGAGAATTCCAAAATACGCATATTTTTCCACTCCACTTACGCCACTCCGGCCTCAGCAGAGCATACATTAGCTAAAGCAGCACCCCTTCTCTCAAAAAAAGAAAGCATTGACGCTTGTGGTGACCAGGGCGCAATGAGAGAAATGTATCTTGCCAAATACCCCACGTAAGCCTAACCTAAAGGAAAGCATCAATAAGCCCCCTGGGGACGGAGGTGTACGTTAAGTAATTATTTATGTATTCTATGCTTACACGGTAAAATAATAATCAAAGGCGATCTGGCACAGACACGAAGTCAGGGCGTGGTGAATCCCTCGGTGCACTATGGATATTATTCTGAATGCCTAATCTCCATTTGTGATTAACCTACTAATCCCATACCCAGAATTCAATTTGTGCGTGCATTGCAGTTGAAGTCACAACATCGTCAAACATAAAAATGAACAATATGTACACGTATAAAAAAGTAAACCAACAAGAAAATACTATTGCGAAGAGAAAAATTGAAAAAAAAAAAGAAATTATTATCGTTCAATACCAAATTGAAAAACGTTTGCTATTCATTCAACAGCTGCGTGTCGATCTGTATGGTGTAGAGTACTCACCTTCTTTAAAGTGAGTTTACAGCACACTTATCATCC
>OY982584.1:14863958-14952722 GCA_963859945.1 Euplagia quadripunctaria | reverse complement strand
CAATTCGACATTCGACACTTGGAAAACTGTTTTAATATTATAGTGATACTAAATAATAAACATTTAAGAATGTTTGGCAATCCCCGTTCAATATAATCCAAATATCTACAACTGCGCGTAGTTTAGATCCTTTATTCATTAATATCCTAAACCTACAAATTTTATAAACTATTTATAACAGTATGGAGAAATTCAAATGAATATAACATAAAAGAATACTGACGTGTTTGCCACAGTTGCAACGACTCTACTGTAGTAGACCCTGCATCCTACAATGGACAGCACGTAGATCCTTTTATTTCTAATGTTGTATATTCTATGATTATGTATTTACACGAGAATTACCGCGATCACGAAATAGGTATTATATACCTCTGAAGTGGTAAATACATAATTATATCATGGAACGTGAAAGTTTAAAAGTTGTTTATTCTAATTTCACAAGTGAAATTATTTCTCTTAAAATGTTTATCGAGGACATAGAAAAAGCTGTTGAGCATTTAAGTAATTGTATCCAACAATCAGCTTGGCATGCTACACCTGAAATCTCCAATACAATCCCTAAAGCACACTAAGACCACAGATCTGATAACTACTAAAATAATGAGAGAATTGCGCGAGGAGAGTGTGTGAGTGAGTTTATAATGCCATATTTAGAAGTTCAACGGTCCCCAGACAATGGAAAGTGGCCAAAATTATAATGGTGGTAAACCAAGTAAAAGTCCTAGACTTAAAATCTTACAGACCTATCAGCTTACTGTCACTACCATCAAAAGTAATGGAGATTATATTCTTAAGTAGATTAATGCCAATCATAAAAGGAAAGAAGCTTAATCCCAGATCACCAGTTCGGCTTCAGGAAACGACATAGTACTATTGAACAAGTACATGGGCTTGTGAACAACATTAACAATACCTTTGAAAGTAAACAATATTGTACATTCTTGGATATCTCCCAGGCCTTTGACCGCGTATGACATGACGGGCTCTTGTACAAGATAAAAAAAAACTGTACCAATCGAATACTACAACTTTATCAGATCGAATTTAAAAAACCTACACTTCTTTGTAAAACATGGCGAAGAAGTAACATCACTATTAACATCACTATGTCCAATTCATGCAGGCAAATCACAGGGTAGTGGAATGGGTCCTACCTTTTATCTATATTGCAGATCTACCTCCTTCTGAGGCCACTATAACTGGGACTTTTGCTGACGATACAGCAGTTCTGGCATGGAGTTCAAATCCCTCAACACGATGGGGCAAAATATTTGGGAATGTACTTAGACAAGAGACACACGGAGAAAACACATCTTTACTAAACGACTAGCAATGGGACAACAGGTCAGAAAAATGTACTGAATGTTGAACAAAGAGTCACAATTATCAATGACATACAAATTACTTATTTATAAACCCATAATTAAGCCCATATGGTGCTACGGTCTGCAACTGGGGGGTACAGCAGCAAATTCAAAGATAGAAATCCTGCAAAAATTTCAATCTAAAATGCTGCCCATGATTTCAAATGCATCTTGGTATATAACAAATGACAGACAAATGCACCACGACCTTAACATGAAAACAGTTAAGCAGGAAATAAAGGACAGGATGACTAAATACAAATCAAGAATCACACACCATCCTAATGTACTTACAAAGGATCCAATGAACGAAATGCAAATGCCACGAAGGCTTAAACGCAAAAACACACAGGATCTATTACTCCTCTACTGTGAAGTGATAGACTGATGTAAAAAGGCTATATTGTTGATGAACAATCTCGCACAAGCCTAATAATACCTATAAATACCGACCTAATGCTGAATATTATAAGATAGATTGCATTAATATATATATAAAAACAAAGAATGTTTATAGAACGGATTAATTATGTTCACTAAGTTTATACCTATCATGGACAATAAAAGAAGTTTGCGTCATTCACTATACAAGTCATACCTTGCTTGGTGAGGAAGTTGATACAAGTATCGAGTTCCATACTCCGATAAACATCAGCAAGCTGATGAGCCACATTGAGTGCCAAGTTGATAACTCGCAGCCGTCTCTGGCCACTCCTGTGAGTGTACAATAGTGCGGCCTGGATATACACTCCATCCTCAGCAGTTAGCTTGTCGTCGTGTTTGATTTCTATACCGATGGCTTTATCCGCATCTGGTGGCAAATAATTTTCATAGAATACCAAAGCAATGTTTCTGCTATTATTAGTCTACACAAAATCACAATTAGCGCAAAATTGGAATTAGTTAAATTAATATTGGTCCCGATTCTATTGTACACTCGACTAAACTAAAACCTGACTTAATTTCTTCATATGAAATCAACCTTGTCTTCCTCGTAACAAGGTCCATTTGTTACTGGCATCTATTTCTCAGCGCCACTAAATTTCACTAAAACCTATCAACATAAACTCAACTTTATTTCCCCGCAGCGAGAGTCCCCATTTATTCAAATGTCGTATAATTGCCGTATAAAAACTTGTTCAAAACGAACTAAGATGACGTTATTTTAATCGACACCTACGAAAACGCTTACTAGAAACACAGAGCAAAAGAGATGGTATTCAACGGATAGCAGCTTTATTTAAGCATGTCAGACTTTGGTCGACAAATAAATTGCTTATTTCGATAGCGACGTATGTTACCTACTTGTTTATATTTGAAATAAGACCTTATTTCGAAGGGTACAAGGTTTACTTCTTGTATGAAGAAAATTTAGTCAATTATAGTTAAGACAGAAACACAACAGAATTGACACCATTGCCGTGCATGTTAATATTAGTGGCAGTCCTTCCAGTTCGGTTCGGACGTCGTTGGTGTTGGACATGAAGAGGTACCCGTAGAAGTCGGTGGGGCGGACGCCGGTGGAGGTGTGCACGTTCAGTTAGATAGAACGACACAGTGATAGGGGTTAGTTACCGATGGCGGCGAGCTCGACGTCGGTGGTGTTGGACATGAAGAGGTGCCCGTAGAAGTCGGTGGGGCGGACGCCGGTGGAGGTGCGCACGCGCATGACGGCGTCGTGCGCCGTGGGGCGCGTGAGCGCGCGCTCCACGTCCCACATCAGCCGCGCGCCGTCCAGCTCCGCCTGACAACACCGGATTCAAACAGATATAAAAACACTGTCTTAGGAACTATCTAGTCATTTTCTTTAAAGACTTGTCATTGCGGGGTTTCATTAGTTTTCTATTTCTCGGAAACAGTACCTTTTTTGTGTAAAGTATCCTGTATCCTTATCTGTACCTTTTACGTGTATGCAAAATTTCATGATCACCGATAGAATAAATAAGGCGTGAGCGTAGCAAACAAACACATTCGCATAGTTAATTTTAAGTCCTTAAAAAATAAGTTCTTTCAGTGTTTTTCGACCCACTTTGATATATGGGCACTTCATGATTTAAAAAAAAACATTAAAAGAGGTCACACTGAAAAAAACATATTAGTTTGAACGTCCACGAAAAAGTAACTACATAATTCATATATTTTTATGGACAACTGACGCTCGAGCAACAATTTTTAGAAATAGTTCAAAGCGTGTCATAGACACTATAGAGAATATTTATAGACGAATAAATTTTACCGGTCTACTTATCATATTATTTCAAACTGTTTTTTTTTTCATTCGACTCCACTTCTGGTGTTAATGAAACGACCCTTACATGAAACTGAATCGATAGACATAAAAGACGATGCCAATAGAGTTCGTCCCACTCACAGTGAAGTAGGTGTACTTGTGCAGCTGGCCGCCCGTGAGGCGCGGCAGCTGGCCCACGGTGGCGCAGTCCACGTACGCGTTGTTGCACACGAACAGCTCCACGCACACGCCCGCCGCCGAGCACAGCTGGCCCAGCTCGTTGTACGCCGTCGTCTGGGGCGCTTCGGAACGATCAACAATGTCACTGACCGACGGTTATTAGTGTTTCAGCGTGTAGTGTTAATATAGTTCATTTTTAATGAGGCAAAAAGAAACTTTTCAGCTGGCTACTACTGTTTATTTTATATGATAGTAAACCACATAAAATAATTAATAAAACATTCAAAATGTACTCGTGTTTTGGCGGATCTCCTTTATTTATAAAAAGAGTCTTGCCAGCTAATTTCTAAACTATAGGTGGACGCTTGCCATTTATTTATTTTTTCTTATATTATTATTTCGTGAGAGAAAGGGCAGACATGACTGAAACTATAATGTAGATACATCACGCATATAATACCATTATGTTGACGGAATGATCGTTCCGGATTTGTCCGAAAATTTCCGCGTAAAAATTGATAATTTTTAGTAATGTACACCCTACACCAGGAAAAACTTTAACTTAAAAAAGAAAAACATATTTTCAATTTTCAAATCCACTATACACAGGTCATGTTGTACAAAGTAACTCAACTATTTATCATAAAATATAACACCTTTCTAAGTATACCATATACTCACACAAGATCTGCTTCTCCTTGTCAGTCCCGAGCAGTTTCCTGTCCTCCCTGTTGATGAGCTTCCCCGGCGCGTTGTACGAAGGTAGCGTCGTGTGGAACACTATCAGTTGACCCGACGTGTCCGCTGCCTTCAAAGCTTCTAAACCAGCCTAAGGATATTCATTGCATATTGTTAAGCATTGGTCGCAAAAGTGTTTTCAAATTAAAAGATTTATCAAAGGAGAGTATCACGTTTTCTTAAACTTTAAGCCATGGACTTGCTTTATCATCAAAGTAATTTAATATTTCACAAAAGAAAAAGTGGATATTATGTTAAAAGGCTGAATCTTACCAGCTGTCCATGTTGAGACTCATTAAAAGTACGGTTTTGTGGAGGGCGTACTTTTCATCGCTTTATTGTCGCTGTGTATCTTTTCACACACGGTCACAACTACTTCTAAAAGGGAAACTATACAGCGCCCAGTCATAAGCAATGTTCGACAGGAGGGGCCCTAACATCGATCCCTGTGGAACTTCACACGACATTTCCCGTAGCCTACATTTTACATGGCATTCGCTATAGAACACATATCCTTTCGACAAATATACCTGGATATAGCAGCGCAGGTATAGAGGCCACTATAAAGAACCAGACAAGTGGAGTCTGAATCGCGCACCGAAGGTTCCGTAAGCAAACAAATTCGTATGTAGAAAGTACGTCCATCTCGGGCATCAACTCTCGAAGATTTTTGCCCGTCTTTTCAGAAAAACAAACTTAACTTTGCGGTTTCTATGTACGACAAAGTCAACTTTCCAACCACAAAATACAAGTTTGTAATCCCAAAAACTATTTTTTTATGTACAACAAATTAACGGCTTTCGGCTTTTTCCTTTACTTGTGCTGTCAGACCTTGCTTTTTACCGAATTTCATGATTCTATGTAATTTGGAAGTGGGTCCTATAGGTTTTATTTAAAATTGATGCGTTCACAGGTTACTGAGGAAATGAGTCTTGACAGACACACAGACGGACAACAAAGTGATACTTCAAGAGTTCCTTTTTTTCCTTTTGAGGAAAGGAACCTGAAAACCGAACAGCTCTTTGTCATAATGATGTTTAGTGACCTGACAGGCGGGCAGCAAGATGGTCTCAGTCTCCTTGTTGTCCTGGAACATGACCGGCAGCTGCTGCAGCAGCGCGCCGAGTACGGGCCCCGCGTCCTCGGGCCGCGCCAGGAAGCCCTCCAGCAGCGGCACGAACATGTCGCCCACGTCACCCACCGACAGCATCTGCGGCTGCGCCAGCGAGCCCTGGCACACCCGGACACCAATGTATTGCGAATACTTTATATCTTAAAACTTTTTGATATAAAAGGCGTTTGACGCAAAAAAAAATATTAATATACAATATAGACTCAAAATAATGATAGAATAATTAATGTAAATTTACAGATAATCCTAATCTTTAAAATGTCAATTAACAAATTATTTTCTTAACATCTTTCTAAATCTTACACGGCAGAAATTTATGAAATACTATATTTCGATTTATGTTAAATTCCAAACCTTGATATTGTAGAAGTGAACCGTTGAGCTGTATGTGATGAACCCAACGCGCGTCCAACTCTTGCCTGACACTTCATCCTTCGGCAACGACTGCGAGATGAATAGTCTTTAATTAGCAATTAAATAGTTAAATCCAACATTGTTCAAGATCTTGGTGAGCCGTTCGATTGAGTTAATCACTTCTTACAGAAATGTCTAGAAAATATATATAGATTTGGATACTTGGATATCTTATTTATTAAAGATATACGGTTTTACTCACGCGTGTATTTAGATATCAGCTAAAATAAAATATACATAACTACACGTTTTCTAGTAATTTAATGAAAATAAATTGCTACACAAAACAAAATTTTAAGCTTAGTAAATTACGAAAAAATATACATCAAAAGTTCTTTATAGTCACAGACGCAATAAATGAATATTGGAGGACAGGAGTTTTACAACATGAAAAGAAATTATATAATAAATGTATTTGTTTCTTACCTCGATAATGTCTAAAATATTATCACAGACTGTCTGCACGAGTCCACTCTTAATCGCGTTATACGAAACGTCAATAACAAACACTATAGCTGGTGGGTTAGGCAATGTGTTGTTCTGTTGACAAAAGATAGTAAAATTAATTACTTAATTAGAACTAAGAAGAGAGTAAGAAAAAATATGCAAGTTGGTATGAGTCCAGTATATGTACCCTGCAGTACTCCTTCGTCGCAACAATCTCATACGTTCCAAGCGCCATCTCAGCCGGCACTCTTCCATATTGTTGTGTACTGTTTATATATTGAGTGTACTCCATAGGCACTAGAAACCAGAAATATCCAAAAATTGATAATCTCAGAAAAATCTGAAGTATAATCAAGTTTAATGTATGTTAGCGATCACCATAAACCCTTACCTTCTGTAGTAGCTTTGCAAAAAGCGCACTTAAAATGTCTTCCAGCGTCTACAAATTTCATACTAGGACACATGTAGGCCTTGCAGCGAGAACACCTGACAGGGCCCATGGTCGGCGACCCCGTCAGGGCGGCGAAGTCTATGAGCGGTGGTTCTAGTTCGGAGCCTATAGTCTCTGCCATTGGAGATATCTGTAAGAAATGTCAGGAAACTCAATTATATCATAGCTTAATTCACAGCTTCGTCACGTGAAATTTTGCCGAAAAATAGCAAGGATATCTCATTATATCTTCACAACTAATATGACTTAAAAAAAATAGCAATGGAAATAAATATTGGCCTTGACTTCATGACTTTCGGTTCACAACTTAATATTGCTACCTACCCTTTCTTCATTAGTAGTTTTTTATGTATTGCGGTACCAGTCTAGCAGATGTCAAAACAAACTCTATAAGTGTTACTCTGTGACGTAATCAGAGTTATTTCTCACAATACATAAAGTAGGATATAGGATTCATAATATACTCACAACTAAGCAGAAGGGCATGGAGGTCTGTTTGAGCAGGTCAGCTGTGACGGGCACCGTGTACATAGAACTCCTGATGTAGCGAGGACCTGGAACGTTCCACAACATTTTACAGTCAACATGGCCATTTTATAGAATTTAGGGTAATAACTAAAGAGGATTCATATTAATGTTAGTAGTATATTAATAGCACCGCACCCATTCGCATTCGCACTTCCTGCAAAGTTAGTTTGGTCTAAATAAGTTCCAAGATGTTACTTACTGGCATTTCCTTTATCGTCAACAACAAAGTCAGTGGTGGCCAGAGGGGGTACAAGCCCCTTTTCATTAGTCACGAAGACCCCGCCACGGTTCTCTTGGTCTTGGGCCATAACTTGAATCTACAAGAAAATATTATTGGTCACTATCGACAAGTATTCATCGTAATATGAATATATTTGGTGTAATATATAGGGTTACTGATAATATGACGGCATATTACCAGTATTCCTGTATTTTTATTTAAGACTTGCATTTACCCGCGGTTTCACTCGCGTTAGTCTAGATTTTGTCAATCAATTCGGGTAAACCACAGGAGCAGTACTTTTTTCGGAATGAAAGGTAGCGGATATCCTTTTCTGTTCCCCTGAAGTGTATGCAAAATAATATATTTATATATTAATATTTGTTAGGACACAAGGTTGTACTCGGGGATGTGTTTGTTTCGTGGATTGCCGAATAGTGTCGAGACCGATAGAGGACTTGCCTTGTGGAGTGGTAAGAACGCGACAGGTCGATTCACCTTTGATAAAGGACCCCTGTCGGATCCTAAACATTAGTGTTGAAATACAGATTATTGTGGGCTGACAACTTTCAAATTTAATAATAATAATTTATCAGTTCCTTCCATCAATTTTGGATAGTTATGTTTTTATAATAGCTAACATACACAGCAGTAAATAACTCATGTGGCTCGTAAGATAGTATAAGTTTGTTTTATGTAATTAACCCAATAAATGAGGTGAGCCAATAAATCTAAAATAAATCGTACTTCATTGTTAGTACAATGAAGTATGATTTATTTTAGATTTATTGGCTTCTTCTTCTTATGTACATGTACATATATTTATAAAAAAAGAAACAAATTAGTATTATGTTTAATATTGGACGTATATAACAATGGATAGGTAAGGTAAGAGCTAATAGGTCACTCACTGGACTAGGCATCTGTTCAGGATCAAGTCGCTTTTGCTCAGGCTGCTGATACTGTTGGCCAGGGTAGGGAGGTTGTTGTCCAGGGTACTGAGGCTGAAATTGCGGAGGATACCCTGATGATGGCTGCTGAAAGCCGCGCTGCTGTTGGCCTGGCATTGGTTGAGGCGGTAACTGTCCTGGCATGGGGGGCATACCTGTGTGAGGGAGATAAAGCGCTAGGATATTAGTTTATTTGCCTGGGACTTGAACATCTACGGCGACAGTTGAAACTTACCGGGATATTGTCCGCCCGGCTGCTGTCCAGGCTGAGCGCCATACCCAGGCTGGTTTGCTGGCATTCCAGGATACTGCTGCTTCTGTTGCGATAACGGGGGCGGCATATGTGGAAGACCAGGCATTGGCTGTTGCTGTTGGAATTGTGTAGGTTGTGGTGGAAAACCAGGCTGTTGCTGAGACGGAAGTCCTTGCTGCATTGCTCCTGGTTGTGGCGGATGGCCAGGTTGACCAAGTTGTCCTGGTTGCGGTGGAAATCCAGGTTGGCTCATTGGCCCTGGCTGAGGTGGTAAACCAGGTTGACTCATTTGAGAATGTTGAGCTGGAATAACTGGCTGCCCAAGCATTTGTCCAGGCTGTGGTGGTAATCCAGGTTGATTCATTTGTCCAGGCTGTGGTGGTAATCCAGGTTGATTCATTTGTCCAGGCTGTGGTGGTAATCCAGGTTGATTCATTTGTCCAGGCTGTGGTGGTAATCCAGGTTGATTCATTTGTCCAGGCTGTGGTGGTAATCCAGGTTGATTAAGTTGTCCAGGCTGTGGAGGCATGCCGGGTTGTAAAGCCTGTTGGGGCATGCCGGGTTGTAAATGCTGTTGAGGCATGCCGGGATGTAAAGGCTGTTGACCAGATATCTGTTGGCCAGGAGGATGAGACCCTGGAGGACCAGGTTGCGGAGACATTCCTGGTTGTGACGATCCAGGGATTTTTCCAGCGAATTGACTTGACTGCGGGGGCTGCCCAACTTGTTGAGGCGGCATACCTAGTGGTGCTGACATCATACCAGGCTGTACTGGTACACCCGCCTGTCCTGTCATCTGACCAGTTTGACCAGGAACACTGGGTTGTCCAGGAAATCCAGGTTTAGCTTGCGAAGGCATACCAGATTGCTGCATAAAATTTGATTGCGATTGCGGTGGCATGTTCATTTGTTGAGGGGTTCCTTGAGGTAATCCTGGTTGTCCAGAAGAATTGGGTGGTCCTCCCATGTGAGGCTGTGGAGGCATTCCCTGTTTCGGCGGTGGAGCAGCTTGTGGTGGCATTCCTGATCTACCCATTCCTTGCTGAGGATTTTGACTTGACTGTGACATAGGCGGCACCTGTCCTGGACCTTGAATACCAGTATGTTGCTGGCCCATAGGAGGGATTGGTTGACTAGACTGAGCGCTAGGTGGACGCTGCTGAGAAGGCATCGAAGTTGGAGGCTGAAACTGTCTAGACTGATCCATATTGGGTGTTTGACTTTGAGGAGGCATCTGTACGAAACCTGAAGGACCCACCGGTGATGACATCGGCGGTATTTGAGGTTTCTGGGCCATTGGTTGCATTGGAGGTGCCCCAGTTACCGGTGGTCTACCGGGCATACTTGGTGGCCGCTGTCCAGGTGGAAGTTGCCCTGGTGCAAAATTGGATGTAGGAGGATAATTTCCAGGGGGAAACTGTCCAGGAGGTAGCTGCCCAGGAGGCAATTGAGTCGGTGGTATAGATTGGAAACCTTGCGGGCCATTTATATTCATACTCTGCATTTTCTGTGACATATCCGTCTGGTCAAAAGGTTTGGATTGCATTTGCGGTCCATTGGCTTGCATCTGACTGTACATATTGGCATTTTGGACTCCATTGTAGTCTTGTGATGTTGGCGGGAACATTGGGTTTGATGGTGCATTATTATTTTGCCCCGGTGGCAGATATTGGGGATTCATCATGTTGCTTGGAGCCGATTACCCTGATGAACAAAAAAGAACTTATATTACTGAATTCCTAGATAAGCTTATAATCCTACTAATATAATAAATGTGAAAGTTTGTGAAGATGTATGGATGTTTGTTACTCTTTCAAGCAAAAACTACTGAACCGATTGCGATGAAACTTAGTATGTAGATAGCTGGAGACCTGGATTAACGCATAGGCTACCTTTTATCCCGATTTTCCGACTTGTGTGTAATTCATTCTTTTCATTACATTTCATTCTTCTACATGTTAATTGTAGCCACACAGTATGGCAACTAGGCAGATTACATTGAAGTAATTTAATGGCAAGTTTAAGGCTTAAAAGATGTTTTCTGTATACTCTTTTGGCAATAAATGATTTTATTTTATTTATTTATTATTTACTTGAGTAAGCAGATTATGCAAAGATACATAAATCAATACAAGGGGAAAGTTGCAATCTGTGGTCTTACAACTGTTAGTGTATATGCGATGTATTAATATAACATCTACAATATCTACATTTATGAATAAAAATAAAATGGTTGTTGTTGGCAAGTGCGGTATTTCAATTTTTTTTTTGTTACTTTGCTGATATGTAATTACTGATAGTCTGGATATTTCTTTTTGCCTTTTCCTAGAAAACTAACAGTGCCTTTTCTATGGACATAAAATAGATTGAAGTTATGACCCGGGCGGACATCTGTTAGGTGAGCTAGTTGTATATAACTGTAAATAGACCTACAACAGGTAATTTGGTACTACTCATTCCAGGAGACAGGACTCCATGGGTCAATGGGACTTAGCCCTATAGCTGTAGATAAGTCCTGTGTCAGTATGCAGCAGTTTATAAATCAGCATATAATTGAAATTTAAATTAAAAATTATTTATTACATCTGTTAAAAAGGTTGAAAGAGGCCAATAAATACCCTGTTCCCGGATCCCTACTATTTAAGGCGCAATACGGCACACCGTGTGGTTTCAGTCGGTTTGATTCCGACACACCGCCTCACCAAAAACCCCGATGGGGTGACGGCCCGAGGGGGTTTCCAGACGCACAAAAAAAAAGGGTCAATGGATACAAGTGAATCACTTAAAGTGTCAAGGCCACTTTAACATATAATTTTATGGCCCAATTGAGTAGCACTTCATCTATTGCATCTTTCTCTTTTCTTCTAAAGCATGTAACCACAGGTGCTCAATTTCAACCTTATGAATTAGTCTATGAACTGAAATTCAGAAAGGAAGGCAAAAATCCTGGTCCTCATTTCAGAAAGTTGCTACACAGAATAATAAGTCCAAAAGTATGTTTGTTCTCTATTTCTTGGAGTAATTTGTTTATATCAAATGCATCCAAAATTTAGAAAATATGTTTTGAGTGCAGAAAATACAATCAAAATATATTTCGAAGAGTCTATAAGAACAAACCCACACATGTAAAAATGTACACTAATAGATATATTATACACTAGATGATCCCCGTAGTTTCACCCGTATTTATGATCACTGTACCACTCCTATGATTCGTAGTGTGATGATACATAGCCTATACTATTCCTCATTAATCTAGAAATCAATTAAAAAAGTTTTTTTCGAATCTTACTAGTAGTTCCAGAGATTAGCGCCTTAAACAAACAAACAACTCTTCAACTTCATTATATTAGTATAGATGTTTGTAATTGTAATCATATTACTTTGTTCTTTGATCATATCACCAAACATCCCATATCATAAGGACCAGCACAAAGAAATATGTGTATTTCTTTTAGTTGTATTTCATTACCACTTTCTAATGACTAGTTACAACTGTCGACAGAATATTATGAAGTAGTTAAGCTTACTATCTGCTACTGAAAAAATATATGATAACATCACTTACTAGGCTATGATAACAAACAGGTGCACCGCAACTGTTATTGTAAGTTCTTTTTGCGTTTTACACAATATTATGATGAATTATTTTTATTTCAATACACATACTAAAATTGACGGCACCTTTCTTTGCATGATTAGTACTTTTGGTAAAACGTATGTTACACATAAAAGACGATAAAATTGAAGGTTTACGTTATAGTGACACTCCTTTAAACAAGCAAATGACTAGAAATTATGTAGTTTAGACTTTCTTACAGTAAAAGTACCGAAAAGAAACCTAATTTTCCTTACGATGATATTTCATTGACAAGATAGCTACACTTCGTAATAACATCTACAATTCACATTTCTTTGAATATTCTCGTGAAACAAGAATTACTTTCAGTGCATCATACAATTTAGGTTACATAATATAAAACTAATAACTTAAATTACGAAAAATACAATAAAATCTTGTTAGTTCAATTTTGACAGCTGCAAACTACACACAGTAAATAATTTTCCCAACCATTCACGTTGAGTTAGTCAATGAAATTACGGTGACAAAGCTGATAATTGAGTTCTTTTATTTACTTACGGCTTTCACGGAGAATTTTATAGAATGAACACAATAAAAAATATAAACAAGACACATTAATCACACAACTTTGGGGCCACGTATTAGGCAGTGTTGTCAGTCGAATACCGCTTATGTGGAACTTTTTGATTTTCAACATTAGTATGTGGAATGAAACGCAATCCTATAAAAGAACCAGTTTATTTAGCAATCAAATATTAATTTTCTTAAAGATCTCTAATACTATAGGTTGTTTTTATATATTTCCTTAGTTAAATAGCGATTGAAGTTAAAGACTTAAAAATTATTAGAAACATTGTATTACATCTTCAATTTCCGAAATGGAACGTTCTGCGACTGTCAATTTATGGCAAGCGTGAATGTCAAACGTCAAGTGACGTTTACGCTCGTAAGAGGCTGAAGAATAAATTGAACTCTAAATTGAGTGTCATTCATTGCTAAATCACTCAACTTAATTTTTTAACCGACTTAAAAAAAAGTAGGTCCATTGTCCCTTGGTTTTATTGTGCGTATTAATATAATATATTAATACGCACAATAAAACCAAGGGACAATGGACCTACTTTTTTTTAAATAATAGCTGATATAATCAGCTATTTCGTAACCCAGTGATGGTTCTACTATAATTGTTTCTCCAGAGTCTCGATGGTCCCCTACGAGTTTCAAAAGAAAGATTCCAATTGTAAACGTTTTAAAAAACATTATTTAATGATTTATTGTGGTGTTGAAATGTAGAATTAACTTTCTTCAATGTTCTAATAAATTCTACTCTAGTGAAATTGAGTTCTGTTCTGGATACTCTGATCTCCTGAGAATTTACTTAAAGAGGGAGGGAGGGTGGGAGGGGAAGAAGTGAGGGAGGGAGGGAGGGACGGATGTAGGAAGAGAGGGACGGATGTAGGGAGGGAGAGAGGAGGAGAGAGAGAGAGAACAAATGACCATCCACCAATGACAGAACACGATCAAATCGTGGGATAATGAAACGAAACGTTGCCGCGTTGGTTAATCGTTAAAACCTACCTAATTAACATTATATACCTATTCGACATCGAATATTCGACAATAATTTTGATTTGATTTTGATTGATTTCAATTTTGATTTGAAAACAAAGGTTATCGGGGCGAGTGTTTTCAACAGTCGCAATGCTAGTGTCACTTAAATATGCATTTACTATCCTTTTATTTCTACGTGTGGAAATCCCGCGGGGCTATCACCATTAACTAGATTTTCGGTGGAAAAGTGTGTGGGAATCGAACCGACCATACCCATAAGATTTGCATACAAATAGGAAAGGGCCCGAGAACGACTTCGGCACACCACTTACTCTTATGTTGGAAACTAAGCGCAGCTTTTAAAAGTCATTGGTTCATGATATTTTGGACCCTGACCGATACCACCTAACACTAATGAAATAATCTGCGTAACTCTTTACACTATACCTATTTTTAAAAAACTGTCATGCCAAATATTATTTTGAAGGAGATAAAGTTATAAGTATAGATGACGCTAACTAAACATATTATGCAATGGTTTTAAATCATCAAGCGACTTCGCCAAGCGATGAACTCCTCTCAAACAAAAAGGTTAGAATCCGCCCCGCGTACCTCCTAAGTCACGCGCTAGGCGCTAAGTACGAAATACCAAATAAAACGTACACCATGTGTTTTCTTTGTAGTTTAAAAAAAAAAAACCATATTTACCACCATTACAAATACCATACCATCACCACCTTCAATGTAAATAGGTACCCACCTAAATGTAGGATTGTCGACTAAAATAATGGCCAATATAAATAATAATATGAAGTTAAAAAAAATATAAAACACGCTTTTATCACACACTAAAATTATATTAGGTGCCAGTGAAGAGTTCATCCATCTCCTGGCTCCACCATTAGACCCTCGGCATCAAGTGTATTAAATAAGACTTATCAAAACGTATCATAATATATGTTCCCAAACACGAGAGGGTTACCCACTAGTAGCCACTGAGGAGTTCCACCACCCACGACCATCATCTGAACTAAAGTTTATTTGGACACGACAATAAATTAGAAGTATGTCAAAATTTACTTGTATGATTTGATTAGGTACATATTTGGTTAGTTTCAAGTAAAACTAATAATAAAAGCGTGTTTATAACGTACGTTACTAAAACACCCTATATCACCAAATGCAGGTGTAATACATATCACTGTAGCTTGCTGTAGCTGTATTGATGGTCGGTGGAGTCTTGTTGTGTGGAGGTGGTTGGCTGGACCGCGAGGGCTCGCAGCTGAGGCGACACACCCCGGGCGAGCGGCCCGCGCATGCGCCCCACACCTGCCTCGAGGGCTTAAAGAGACATGTTGATGCACAATGTCGATATCGATGCTCCGAATAGTACCCGAGTAACTAGATAAGCCGGGAAACCTACTTGATGAAACACAGAAGTGATAGGGCGCAGAAGGTTTGAGTTGGCAACTGTGGGTACACAATACATGGGAAGTAACTACACAAAATATCGCGGTTCACAAGCACTGCAGGCATAGGGTGAAATTTATCTATAATATTTATGTATTTAGAAATATATAAATATGTTTATCAGCAGTCTGGTTTCCATAGGACAGGCTCTGCCTATTTTGTAATCAGACAGCCGTGTGTGAGATTTGTGCAGTTATTATTATTTTAGTTATTATAGCACTATTGTTGGTGGAGGATAGTTGTGGCTAGGAATGTGTTTACAGGCACGGGTAGCCGCTTACCATCAGGCCGTATGCCTATGAACATATTACACAGCTCTTTCTAGACCCAAACCTACCATCGCATTTATTATGAGTTCTAGAACACCGATAAACATACCTAAATATTTTTTTTAAGTTACTGACGTTGCAGTCGAATGCCCTACCGTTGCGTCACACAAGGCTTATCAAAAAATATATGACAGCAGCAACGTACGGTATCGATAACTGTCTAGCTTTTCCCATCCCTTTGTAGGAAACCCACCCTCTATCGATTTCCACCGCTAAAGCCTAATTTTATCTGTTTGGACAAGCCACCGCTTTCTAAAACGTCATATAAGATACAGACTAACTATACGAATAACATCTCACGTAGTCTACATTAAGCATATATTTCACTAATCAATAAATGTGATTACAGTGTTCTGTTCTCTTTACAAAAATTGTACTACGAAATATGCGTCATGTGAATTTGAATCTTATTTTTTAACAACATAAAGTCAGTTTTCTTATAAATGCTATTATCCGTGTCGTGGGTAAGGCTCGGTTGCAACGGCTGGACTGCTTCAGGTGAAAATGTAGGTTTAAATTGCGCTTTCCGTTTTACATTGATTTTTAATCAAATATTTAGAAAACAATAGCGAGTCGAGGTGATTTTCGTAACACTAATCGGTAAATAAAAAGGAACAGTGATTTGCTCCGTGATCTGATGAAAATCGTGTTGTAGAACACTCGCGTGTGATTTTATTACCATAGTATTTCAAGGATTTTCTTGTTCAAAGGTAAGTGCTTAGATTTAATAAAGGATTAGTGTGCTAAGTAAAAATTATAGCATGAGGAAAGAATTAAGTGAATATATCTTAGTACGAATACCTTCTTAGCCAGTTTGAAGGAAAATCTAAAAATATATAACTATTTAGACGTTGTTGCTAAATATATCCAGATTATAGATTTAGATAGGTTATGCCTACCGAAGGAGCAACCAGGTACGTTCAACACACCAATGGAAGTCGACACTAATCTCAGCACCACTTGCAGGAGCTAGAGAGTGGTCTCTGTAATGAGTCGTCGAATCTATCCTTACGTTATATAGAAGCTGATGTATGTCGAGCGTGTTGTGAAGCTCCAGTTATTTGTTTTTGCCAAACGGGACAAAAAACAGACATGGACGACAGTATCACTTTTGTGTGACTTTGAGACGGGGATCAGTGCAAGGAGCCGTTTAACGCCTTAGCTAATAAAGTACGCAAAACAGGACTGATAATCTCTTATACCCCACAAGACGCCCAAGCTTCCAAGAGCACTGGATCTAATTAAACGGGTAGCGCAATTTGCAACCTCCACAAACGGGCTCGAAACGGCTGAATAGTGTTTGTATCTTTAACTTTGTAGGGTCTTCTTTGTGGTATTAAACTCAGAAAAAAATATAATAAAATTAAACTTTAAGATGAAGTTATGATATCTTGTGATGATATCTATAAAACCAGCGCATGTTAAACTTAGCGAACATTTTAGAAATATCTCTTAATTAATGAAAATAACCTACTTTTAAAAGTAATATACCATAATCTCACTGAAATATCCACAGTAAGCAATCAATAACCTTACAATAAACTGACTATTTATACGTACGTAATACGTGATATTATATAAAAAGACTTGCAACATTACCAAGTGTCTTGAATGGTCTGGTAACATAAAGCGTCGATCAATCATTTAGCCATTGCCTTATAAACTGAACAACATAATATGAGTCCGATAAAGCCGTGTGTTCGACTGCAGCGGCGATGAGTCTAGACAGGTCCCTTCAAATCTATCTATCGCAGATATTATAGTTTAGGACCAAGCTTAAAATAGTCGACCCCATCACATAAAACTTTTGTGTTTTATTGTTTCTTTAAAAACGAAACTCTTGCATTAGGAAAGATTCCTGTGTCACGGAGATTTTTCAAACATTGAACCAACCATTCGGCGCGGCGCGGCGTAGTGGCGAGGCGACCACTTATACCATTTCGTCATCCGTACCGATGTTTTTCAAACTGTACGTGTAAATGTATAAAATGAGTCCATCGAGTTTATTGCAATTTCTTTTTTAATATTTTCCCGTCAATAGATGTTACTGACAAACTGAACCAGTAACCACTGTTCAGTGCGACCCGACGCCTCATTGAGGGTAGTGTTGCCAAGTCTTGAACACACAGTTGCACAGTTTATTTGCATTAAATAAATCGGTCAGACATACCCCGCCTTTACAACCACCTGTCTACATCAACTGTATTCCAGACCTCTCTCTCCTGACGCCATTTCAAAACACATTCATAATGTGCATTGAATACGTCATATCAATTTTTGAAGTCAAAAGTTCTCACTGAAAACTTCGTTAGGCACGTTGAGCACTTTTGGTATGAGGAAAAAGCGCACTGACCTCGTGTGACCGTCACGCTGAAATGCATATATACAGATGTGTGTGTTTTCACTTCCGACGTACCTACCCATAGTCCTGCGACTGCCGGTTTCTTTTATAAAGTAACTTGATACATCCGGCATGCGTTGCAATGCTTTTTTTTTTTAAACAGATTATTTGGGACGGGATCCCTCGCGGGCGTCCCCAAACCACCCTACCAAAGTTTCATCACAATTTGATCAATGACTTCGGAACACATAGAGGACAAACACAAGTATTGATTTTTATTTATGTTGATTACGTTCTAAGTAATTGTAAAAGGTAAAGTAAAGTAATTACTAATTATAAATCACTTTACCGAAGTTTCGTATGGTTTGTGGTTAAGAACAACCGTCCGCCTTTATTAACTTTTAATTCAAAACTGAATCCAAAACTGGAACTGCGCTCTATGGCAGCGCGTGCTTGCCATTAGCAAGCATAGTCCTTCCATGTATATTCTTGGTTCTAGCGCCCTGCCTAATATACCTTAATTATCACATTGCCCAACCATTATGTACCAATATTAATAATGGCCAGACAATGTGTTAAACAATAAAGTTTATTTAAGTATTAACTACATTGCCCGATTTTAGTTGTCATATTGCCTGGTCATTATAAACAATGTAAAATCACTTGGTCTATAACATATGCAAAAAAAATGGTTTGCTGTTTATCACTTCCGGAATCCGATAATTTACATCCTTTGATAAAAATATACTCGTAGAGTTCTTTAATTGTAATTTATATGAACAAATTCAAGTGTCAGAAATCGATGTCTATATTTAAGCCAAGAAAAAAAGGTTTAAAAAAGAAGGCGGATGTAGGCGGAAAATTTTTCTTCATTTCGACTCACAAGCTGTAGTTTATTATGTAGTATTAATTTTGTCCCGGCAATGCCCGGCAGTATTACTTACTTAATGACTACATTTTGAAATTAAAGTAAAACATATAGCGAATACTTGTCTTCATTAAATGGCATATTACTGCATTAACGACAGCTCCTAACCCGTATAATTAAATTAATTAATAATATTAATATATATAATAAAAATAATGTAGGGACTCACCTTTTTTTTATTTTTATCGTGTGGAATCCCTCACCACGGTGAGGTGATCTAACCAGGGCTATTGGTGAAAGCCACACGGTGTTCCGTTATAAGTAAGTCTATTGCAAGGGACTCGAGTATACCCTAGGGAGGAAGTCCCCGAGAACCCCGGCAGACCTTGGCCTCTTAAACAGATGTGAAAGGCGCGCTCGGAACATGTCGCGCCACCGTTTCAGGCACACTTCTGCTACGGTAACAGTCAGCCTGACCCACTACCCCCCAGGCCAGCGCTCATGGACTTCGGAGATCATTCTGCACTCTACCTTATTATTTTTGAAATCAAATAACTGAAAACACAATTGACTCAAGTAATAAGTAAGACTGCAATTAGGTGTCATACGTTCATAACTATTAAACTCTCATAAAAAATAGTAACAAAACCAAGTTAAATACTAGTATTTGCGCGTGGGAAAATACTATAACTTCTTAAAAAATCGATAATGAGGCAGTGCTGTGTTTTATGACCTGGTAAAATGACGCATATGTTGCAAGTTTGGGAAATCAGGGATGACTTGAAATGAGTAAATAAAAAAGAATTTTATTTCCTATTCTGTAATACTATACATATAATAAATATTTTTTTGTTAAGTAATATTTAAGTTATTCTGTTTTACTTACTACGTCATAATTGCTATGTGTATGCTTTTATTATTAACTATTTTACTTTAAAATATAATTATTATTATTACTGTGTTTAATAGGAACTCCTTTCAGGTGAAGGCTTCCTACGAAAATCACTTATCTTCCATTAACGAATTGTTTGCCATCTTGAAAGGAAATAAGAAATATGTTTTAGTTCTCGTTTCGACCATTTCACCTACTTAAATTACGTAGGTCCCAAAAACACAGATAAATATTTTAGTCCCCAAGTAGTAGTAAGGTACTGGGTGAGGTCAGCAATCCTTTACGAATGTACCACGGCCCTTATTGATGTTGACGATGCAACGAAGCTTATTACGATAGTGGAAATTTTCTTCCTCAGAAATAGAGATACGTGCACTTAATACATGTCAAAACTGAGGAGGCATTTAGTCCAAGTTTTTAAGAACACTCAACGCGGTTGCATTTGATCAGGTGAAAGTCATTTGGCGTCTTCAGTCATTTTAAAACCATACTTGAATAAATTAAAGGACTGGATGAGGAATAGCAGTCAGCAATGGAGCAATTGTAAGACATTTAAATTGTCACATTTAGGTCAATAATAGAATCTACTAAAATAATTTAATGTCCATATTTTTCAGCCAGCATGTCGATTACTATGTTGACGCTACTACTCCTCGCGCTGGCCGTCTTCAGCCTCGGACACCCGCAAAAGCCGAACCTGGACGCAATATTGAACCGCAGGACTGATGTCTACATCGCCGGTTTCTTCCCTTTTGGCAAAGGAGTGGAGAACTCGAATACAGGTCAATCTGTTTATCTTTACTTATCTTGCTGAAATGATTAGTAACCCAGGTCAGCAGTAAATTTTAAGTCTGTCTGCAATTTTGTAGGTCATCAAATCCTTATGTATACAGAAACTTTTCTGAATTAGCCACAACTTTAATTTAATTCTAAATTGTCAAATTCACATTTATAATATTAGTGGGATTTTTACCTAAAAACGTGATATTACAATTCGGCCATTTAAGTTTTGTAGGATCTCTATGTAAAAATATATTGCTTTCAAATACTTTGGGAAACATATTATTATGATTTCTCACAAAAATGCCTATTTCAAATATGTACAGACATACCAGCGTCATAATGTTTAACTTCTTAAAAAGAGGCTTACATGATTCTAACGGGTTTACTCCGCATATAGCTCTGACACATTTTTTTTGTATTGCTTCGTTTACCCCACATCAATAATCCATACCTTAATACAGAACCTACAAATCCATGGCATGGTGCGAGTGCTGCTTTTTCATTTGCGGTTTTACGTAATTCCTTCAATGCATAAACAAACCTATTTATTTCTTACCACGTCTACATGAATTTTCCAGTTACAGTGTTCATCCAATGAAATATCCAAACACTTGATATATGACTGACTCTATTTATCACTTCTCCAGAGTAAGTTATATTTAAATTCGGAAGTTTCAGCTTGTAATTTGCAAATTGAATATAATTCGTTTTAGTTACATTTATTTCAAAATTGTTTTCTTTCAACCAGTGCACTACTTCATTGTACTTTCTTGTTTTATATTCGTCTGGAATTACTACTGCTATGTAGTCAGCAAATAAAACACATTTGTGATTGGTCACGGTAGACAAATCGTTAATATGTGTATAACAAGAATAAAAGAGGTCCAAGTATACTGCCTTGTGGCAGGCCTGATTTATTAATCTTATACTAGGGTTTACAAGATGTAGATACTAGTTTTCCATCAATATGGTATATTTCCAAGCACTGAGTTCTATTATTTAAATAGCTTCGTAACCACTCCAGTGCTGGGCTTCTAATACCATATCGATCACATTTGTCAATATTAATAAGGTATCCACTAAAAAACAGTCCACTGGTCACTTATAATTGTGTTATTATCATAGATATTTTCCTCTGAAGTTAATACTGTGTATTAAGTAACGGAATTGACTGAGTTGTGTTCCAGATGCCTGACGGTTACCATTCATCGTAAGGGCATGAACAGTATCCATACCATCAGCTTAGTACCAATGCTTCACGATCGTTACAGGGCGAGGTGTAATGCCGAGTGTGAAGCTGGCGCTGGACCACGTCAACGAGCACGAGACCGTGCTCCGGAACTACCGTCTCCACATGTGGTGGAACGACACTGAGGTAAAGTATTCCATAATTTGGAACTCAGCACAAGTGTGTCACCACAACAGTACTACCCTGAAGTGCCAATTGCGGTATTTTGTAAGCAGGAAGTACTAATTTGTCAATTAATAGCTTATTTTTAAGCGCATTTGCTCACCGCTTACCTTGTCTTACAGAACATCATTTTTGCTTTCCTTCCTAATATATGTACAACGTAAGATTTGTTATGTATTAAAAACAAGTAAGTACACCTACCTAAATTTAAAATACCCAAGACTCAAAAATCCGTTTCACCATTAGAAAAGAGCTGATGATCTTTGAACGGTTGGATAAATTTTCTTGAATCATAGCAAAGAACAATCTCGATCAAGTCAAAAAAGTCAAGATCAAAAGAAACTGAATCATAATCGGTCCAACCGTTTAGGATTTATGGTGCCACAGACAGAGACAGATACACATGTTAACATTATAAGTTTATAAAACCCTTCCTTTTTGCGACGGGAGTTATTTAAGTTTATTCCATATCGAATGTGTGCTATCCTGTGCTTCATCTTCTTACATGTTATTTAACAGTGCAACGCTGCAGTTGGCGTGAAGTCGTTCTTCGACATGATGCACAGCGGGCCGCACAAGCTGATGCTGTTCGGCGCCGCGTGCACGCACGTCACGGACCCCATCGCCAAAGCCTCCAAGCACTGGCACCTCACACAGGTAGGAGGATATTTAGCATAAATGTAAATAAATGTTATGTATAAATGTAAATAAATTAGGTAAGTTAGCTCGTATCTATAGTTAATAATAAAACGGCTGTACATTCATAATAATTCAAAATAGTTCTACTTCTATTGAGCTATTTTTTGTATGGATGGTTGGCGGGAAGATTGTATTGTCAAATTAATAAATTAATTAAAATCTTATGTTGCAAAAGTGCAGCGTGTGAGTACTTAATAACTAAATAAATACCAATAATAAACACAAGTATCGATATAATTATTACTTCCAAGAAAAAAACTAAGTTAAGATCATAATATATATGATTGACATGTGCGGGAGTGCGCGTGTTTAGAATGGTAGTCCTCCTTGTATATTGTCCCGCAGCTTTCGTACGCGGACACGCACCCGATGTTCACCAAAGAAGCGTTCCCAAACTTCTTCAGAATAGTGCCATCAGAAAATGCATTCAACTTGCCGAGGATACGTCTGCTTCAACACTTCAACTGGACGAGAGTCGGAACCATTTATCAGAATGAACCACGATACGCGCTGGTGAGTGTATATAGGTACCTTGACTAGTATAACTGTCTATGTGGCTACAATTGTAACCGATTCGACTAAGAATTAAACGCACTACAATGTCAAAATATAGACGTGAAAAAACACCGTAATGTGCTTAATTTGAGTGAGTGTACATTAAGAACACCTTTAATAAATTTTGATTTGAATTTTTTAAACTTACTCTAAATAGTTAGGCCTCCACCTCAGATCATAGAAACATGGTGATCCTTGTTGTTCTACGTGAGAGACATGGTTGTTCTATGATTAATAATAATAATAACTTCACACGCCTCACACACGGCCGTCTGATCCCAAACTAGGCAGAGCCTGTACTATGGTAACCAGACTGCTGATAAACATACTTATATATTTCTAAATACATACATATTATAGATAAATTACACCCAGACGCAGAACAAATGATCATGCTCATCACACAATTATTTGTCCTGGGTGGGAATCGAACCTACGACCTCTGGCTTAGCAGTCAGGGTCACTAACCACTAGACCAACAGGCCAGTCCCATTAGAACAACCATGTCTCGTCTTGTCTACCATTCTTCCCTATATCAAATGAAATTAATCCCATTTAGACTCACTGGCTGCTATTTGTGTACACCAGGAGATCAAATCGACGAAAGAACATTCAGCATTAGCATAACTTGGCAAGTCTTGGAGAAAGTTAAACTGTTTACTTAAAGATGGGCTTGTAGGTCTATTGATTAGTGATCCTGACTGCAGAGACAAATGTCATGGGTTTCAATTCTATTGTATGTATTTAGTAATAGGTATATACCTTTATTTTTTCCACAGGCTCACAACCGCCTCTTGGCTGATCTAGATTCTAATGGTTTTCTGATAGAAGAGACACAAAGTTTTGCAACCGAAGTGAAGACGGCTCTTTCCAAACTCAAGGAGAAGGATGTCAGAATCATATTGGGCAACTTTAACGAGACCTGGGCGTTGAAGATATTCTGCGAGGCTTACTAGTAAATTATATATTAGTAGATTAATGTAGATAGTGAATAATTCTTGTAAATACGTACATATGGCCGTTCCCCGAAACTTTTTCAACTGTCTTTATGGTCAGTGCTCTTCTCCTAAGGATCGTAGCGTGATGTTACATAGTCTATAACCTTCCTTAATGAAGCGCTCCTGGTACCAATTTGTGAGAATGGATGGATGGATACTGCAAAACCAGCTGAAAGGAATTATTTCTAACTTTCGCATCTTTTAAACATATTATGTGGATGTAGGTGGATTTGTAAATCGGGATTTCTGCTTGTAAACTTTATAAAAATATTATCGCGATTATACCCCGATTTACACATCCAATATGAACGGATTTGGCACATAGATAGTTAATGATCTGGATTAACTCTTTGGGGTAAACAAGGCCCACGCGGGCGAAGATATATAGAATAAATTATAACACAATCTTCTGTGATTAGTTCACTCACCGTTTCATCTAGCACTATGAATAACTGTTTTCAGCTTAGATATGTACGGTCGAGCTTACACGTGGCTTTTGCTCGGCACGTACAGCAACAACTGGTGGCACCGTCGAGCTCCCTGCTCAAGAAAAAACCTCACCGCTGCCCTGGATACCACTATACTGACAGACCTACTGCCACTGTCCACCACCGGTGATTCTACGGTATCCGGCATTGTGAGTATTAAAGTTTTTTACTTAAACTTTAGCCAAAGAGGCTTGGTTTAGTAATCTGTCCTTAACGCATGTCGGCTGAAATGAGGAGTAATCAAAGCCACACTTCTATTGCTGTGACTCTTTTCCATAAATTTTCATAATACGGTGAGAATCATAATAACCGAAGTAAGTCCAGAGAAAGGGAAACTACCTTGAAACCACAACCATTTAGATACTAGTAATTAACTAGTAAATAAGTTGGAAGTATAACAAATCTTTCCATCTAGTAAAGCGGAAAACAAGTGATTTTTTTTATATACAGCCTCAAAAAAGAAGAAATGGCACAACAGACTTAATTATTATCGTTTTCTGACGACTTAAATTGTAACGTTTTTATCGACCTCTGTGACACGGCGGTGGTGCATGCGACTGATACGCCGGTGGTGGTGAGTTCGATTCCCGCTCAGTGCTAATAATTGTGTGCAATAATATGTCTATTGCATTGGTCTGGGTGGTTTTATGTATAATATGGTAATTTAAAAAAAATGTATCTATGTGTGTGTTTCCGTGTTCTGGCATCCATAGTATAAGCTCTGCTTAATTGTGTCTGCGAGATGACGTCCTCACTGAAGGTTGCGACTGCGCTAAAATTCCTGTCGCTACCGGCCATGGAGGTTATGACGGCCGGTTGCAAGAGATTCTCTCCGATGACTTCAGTGAGTGCTCGCCGCTGCTTTGCCCAAGTGGGGCAAACCGCCATCGCGCCAGCGAGTGTTGGGCCGAGTCCTCACTGCAGTCGCAGTGGTGACAGGTGGGACTCAATTCCCTCCTAGCAACCGAGTGCAGATACTTCCCGAAGCAGCCGTGCCCGGAAGGAACCTGCGTCATTCGGAAGTAAAGTGTCCCGTGCTATCGTCCTGCCCGCTCACCGATAGCCGGCTGGAGCGCCTCCACCGCGGCAAAGCAAGCACGTGGAACCTCCGGAACGACCAAAGAGTCTCACGCTACTCGCGTACCTACCTCTTCGGCTGGGGGCTGACAGCCGCTTTCCGCCCGGAACTCAGCCGTTCGCCGATATAATTCGGTGAGCACTTCCGACACCAAATCCCACGGGGGAGTCCCGGCTAACGTGCACACCGCCTCCGTTGATACGGTGTGCTATTCGCGTATGACTCTAACCGCCATAACCCTCTGAGGGTGCCAAAAGCGCGCCTTATTCTGGGGGGTCAGAGCCTCCGCCCACATCGGTGCACCGTAAAGTGCCATTGACCTGACAAGCTTCCTAATGACCTAGGCCAGGTACGACCCGACTCCAGACCCGGCTCGGTGAAACATGGATAATCATTTATGCTTCCGTTTACAGACGGCGAAGGATTATCAAGTTGAGTATGACCGAAGGCGAGGCCTTGAGTATTCTAGGTTTCATGGATACACATATGACGGTGGGTATTATTTTTGTTTATTCATAAAAACAAACTGAGGGTAAAAACAAAGTATAAAGTGTTTTCTTTTTTAAAGGCATATGGGCTATGGCGCTAGCTATACAAACGGTGGCCCAAAGAGTCAAGTCAAAATACAAAGAGAAAACAGTCCAAGATTTCAAGTATCGGGACAAAGAGTGGGAGCTACTGTTCCTAGAAGCGCTCAGTAACGTCACCTTCGAAGGGGTCACTGTAAGTGCCTGCAATATTTTCACCTCTTTCTTTTATCTCATCAAACACGCTAAATTAAAATATGTTTTGCAATAGTTAAAAATATTCTATTTGCAATGAAAGCATCTATGAGCTGCAGGAACAGCTTACTTGACCGCTTAGTAGCCGAAAAAAGTCTTCCAATCCCAATCGTCTCTTTCTAGGGCCCAGTACGTTTCTACGACAACGAACGCAAGGCATCTATCCTTTTGAAGCAGTTTCAAGGTGAAGGAGTCGGAGAGGTGAAGGTTGGAGAATACTGCGCCGAAAGAGATCATTTGGACCTTATGAGCGGAGACTCATTTAGATGGTTTGGCAAGTAGGTATAAAAATTGTCTCTGGACATTTTTAATGATTTCTATTGTATAAACGGAGAGGACTGTATTAAACAGTTCCTCGTCATCTCTTCAGTTTCTGTGTTTCAGCAGCATTTTCACAACCATTTTATGATTACCCAGGAATCCTCCAAAAGACAGAACTTTGCGTCTGATCGAGCACACGCAAGTGAACATCACAATCTACTCCATCTTGGTATCATGCTCCGTGCTGGGCATCCTACTCGCTATTGGTTTCCTTGCCATGAATATACACTACAGAAACCAGAGGTATGTGGTTCATAGCATTACTTACTTTATTCATTAATACATAGTTACTTATTCATCCTCTACGTCCTTTACGTCCACAGATATATCAAGATGTCTTCACCGCACTTGAACAACTTGATAATTATCGGCTGCATGCTTACATATCTAAGCGTGATCTTCCTGGGGCTCGACTCCAGCCTCAGCTCCATCGGTATGTAGTCTTGAAATAAAACAGGATGAATTTTTACTTCTTGCTTCATTAATGTTTTTGTATTTAAACTTACTTGGAAAGCGAAGGTAATAATTATCATCATTATTAATCTCTGACAAAGGTAGAAAAACTTAGCACTTACTACGAATTCTAGTATGAAATTGTGTGTGATTGAACTTCTTTTATTAGATTTAATTGAGTGGGAACACCAAATATAACTAGTGCTGAATACTTATAGCAACATTAGGGCTTTCACAATTTAACTTTTATTACAGTAAGTAAGAATCTGCGATATCATTTCTGAAACTAATGCAAATCAGAAATAACGCGCAATGTTATAATTGCTATCACTTACCATCTCGCTTAGCTCATGCAACCCACTAGTAAATAAAAAAGAAATGGAAATCTAAACTAAAAAATAAAATAAAACAGCACATTCAATTCGCATGTTGCTAGCACATTCATATCAACGCTACTTTGTCATCTGATCTCATCATTGCCATTGGTTCTTAGGTCTTTCTCAGGACTCGCCACGTGGAGGTAAACGCTTGCTCCCACCCCAAAGCTTCAGCTTGTATCCTGTGATATGGATCCTTTAACCAAATTTTGGGAACTAACCCTTACCTTGATATTTAATTCTGAGAAAGACCTAGGCGGTTTTCTAGGTCCGAGGAGTCGTCAGCATGTTTCCAAGTTTTGGTTTGTTTGTTCCTTTACATCATCCGCGATGCTTTTGTCGGTTGATCGGTATGTCTCAGTCTTACCTCTACAGCTTCTTATATTGGATATATGCTACTTCTATATACCGACCAAAGGTGTGTAAATATTTCAAGATTTTAACTTAAATTAATACATCTCTGGCCTGTACCTACTTTTATTTGTCTCTGGTATCATACGTAACGTATTACTTTCAAATATGTTGAAATCATTTTTTTAGGATTAAAATATTATTTAATTTATAGTTTGTTTCTAATGTTTTTTAATATTTAATCATTCCTTTGCAACACAGCATGTGTTATTTTCATTTCGCAACACCAATGTAAATAAATAAATATATTTAAAGGTATAAAATAAAATTATTATTAATATTTAGCTATGCTCTTGTGTCCAAATTTAAATTTTGAGACGAGGTCCAGCAGTTTTAAGAAGTATCTACGATAGTGTTACCTACTTATACCTTGTACACACTTACCTACCAATTTTAAGTAGGTATTCTTTGTAAGCAATATTATAATGGTTATTTTTATTTTATTTTATTTTTTTTATTTCAATAAACTTAGTTCAGTAAGTAATATATAATTTTAAGTCAATTCTTATGTTAACCTGGATATCTACATCCAACCTGGAGAGTATTATTTTACATTATAAGGTGTACAATTTTATTGTACTTATTCCGAAAACGCAATGAAAGCATTCGGGGACGAGATCTTCTCTCTTCAGTCTGTCAAGTTAAGCCTCGAAATTGTACATAAAAAAGCTAATGTAATCTCGATGTCCTTGCACATTTCTACCATCTATACTTCAATATGAATGCTTCTAAATCCACAGCTGCATTCCCATACATCTGTACCGCGAGGGCCTGGCTCCTCATGGCAGGGTTTAGCCTAGCTTTTGGAGCCATGTTCTCTAAGACCTGGAGAGTGCACTCGATCTTCACGGATGTTAAATTAAACAAGAAGGTGAGATAAATGAAATATAATCATACCTAACCTTGGCCGTATTTACACGTTTCTTCCTATAACTCCTGTAAAGGTTGGGTAAAGTTTTGATTAAATAGGGAAATTGTTACCTTAAATTATAGTTAAAAATAAACTTTTGCAGGTCATAAAAGATTACCAGCTATTTATGGTGGTGGGCGTGCTGCTGGCCATCGACTTGGCCATAATGACCACTTGGCAGGTTTCCGATCCTTTCTACCGAGCGACCAAGCAAATGGATCCATACGTATGTTCTCATGTTACTTTGGTATTATTATTAGATTCTACCTTTACAATTAACACAGGACCTACATCTGTATAATATATGTTGTATAGCTGGAAAGGTATTCTACCTAGTACCTGGAATGGAGTACATTTTGTATCGGCCGTTTTTTAAATGTATATTTTATTTTATTTATTGATTTGTGAATTTGGGTAGATAGGTATATATTTATAGGTCTAGTCAAATTTTCTGTTCTTTTACCATATTCCGACACACACACAGTCTCTTTACAAAAAGGCAACGTGCACGGTCATGACTGACTGACCACTATTTTGTACCTCATTTGAAGGAGAACAAACCCTCTCCCTTCGCATGTGTTTTGCTTTTTTTAACCTGTGCCGTTGTTCGAAGAATTACCCTTACAAAACCAGGCTTCTTGGATGATCTTTCCCTCAGCCCAGAATATGTTTAGTTGACGGCAGTTTTACTTAGAGCTCTCTATCAGAAGAACGTTGAAAAAGCCAAAGCGAAAACCTAACCGTAACTAAACGACTCACGTTGACAACCAAGTGTACATAAAAAAGACAAGTTTGACTTCTCTTGGTCGTTCTCAATAGGTATTGGAAAGCTATTGCTACTTGTTCCTATTCCCATGCTCCTGACTTCGGGCTAGCAGCCAAATTGTAAATAACCTGTCGGGTGTCCGAGTTAAAATATTTAGATACTCAATGCGACTAATAAGAATGACGTTGGTTGTCAGGTCCTTAAATCATGAGCATGAATGATTAATTACTAATGATCATTATTAATATCCACAGCCTCACCCAACGAGTGAGGATATCGTCATCGTGCAGGAGAACGAATACTGCCAGTCGGAACGTATGACCATCTTCATTGGGATCATCTATGCTTACAAAGGGCTGCTGTTGGTGAGTTCTTCATCCTTTCAATTCTGTGTTCATTGATTTTAGTCTCTACGGCAAATTAGTCGGTTCATTTAATGATATTGATTGGTTAAGTATAAACATTTGTAAGACCAACAGTGTTAATAACCATATTCTGTTCAACGTGGAGGACCGATCACAAATATAATACTAATACTAGAAATTTATTTTAACCGCAGTTCTCTTTAGGGCGGAGTTCCTTTTCCAGTTCTGTGGGGCTTGAATATCACTGCTGTGACTTATATTATTACCAATGTACTGTTGGAGTAACAGTTTTATGTACTTCACTGTAATTGTTCTACGCATTATTAGTTTATAACCAATCTAAGCTGAGCTTTAGGTTAAGGAGGTGTAATACGGATCTCAATATGAACCATTATAGTCGGCCTGTCTATGATATTCCAAACATCCTGAAAGCCTGCAGAATTTTATCATGTATATCTAAAAGCTATCGAGCCAGTGTATAATTTAGATAATATTATATGTTGCTTCTTCTCAAGGTGTTCGGTGCATTCCTAGCGTGGGAAACTCGTCGCGTGTCGATCCCGGCGTTGAACGACTCCCAACACATCGGCATGTCTGTGTACAACGTTCTTATGATGTGCATCGCCGGCGCTGCCGTTACCCTTGTAAGTCACCATTCAGACCTAAGTAACTGTTTATATATATCAATTAGGATCTATAGTTGAAAAAAGTATATTACCAGCCACATATTATGCGGTTTGCATTTTTCCCAATTCGTAGCAAAGGAATGTAAACCAACGTGGGAATGTTGAAGCGACGATTGCTATAATTCATAAGTGATGAATGTGATAAATGTTTCTTAACATGAACACAAAGCTGCCAATATTAGACAAGAATATCTATTCTTTTGCAATACTTTTGTGGCGTACGCATACCGCGTACTTCGCACATGCATCATTAAAAATACATCAAAGCATCATACGTCCGCTCAACAAATCAAACAGTGAAATGGCTACGTTTCACGGCACACTTCAGTTTTATGCCGTGCTGTACAGTTTTATTATATATTCACGCACACAGCCAGCGATAACTCTCGTAAGCAATCGCGCAATGTGATTGGTTGCCTACTGAAAGACATTGTAAAGATAGTTTAGGTTATCTTATTGGTCAACCCACGTTTACTCCGTACAATAGTACGGAATGTAGGTAATGAATACAACTTGTATGGCCAAAGCTGTAATAGAACTAGCGTAGATTTTAGTAATTATAAGTTCGATTCCAACCTTCCCTGGTGTTTCACTTCATACTAGCTACGGAGCAAAAGCTCATAGCTTGGCCGGTCTAGTTAAAAGTAATACCTACTTTGCGAAGGCTGATATCAGTCGGGCCGATGAAGTAGGTATCCTGACCCCTGATCAGCCAGCTGGCACAGACATTAGGGCAAGTACATACACAGCAACTCTTCGGGTCAGCTACCCCTAACAGCTGACACGAAACTTTATAAGCTAAACGAATGATAGTCTATTAATTCGCCAGGTATTGCAAGATCACAAAGACGCGTTGTTTATCATAATTGCAGTCTTCATCATATTTTGCACGACGGGGACTCTGTGCTTGGTTTTTGTGCCTAAGGTGAGTTATACTTTATTGGTTTTAGAGCTATAACAGATTTTTTCATTAATCAGTGCAGTGGAATCAAATGCTCAAATTCATTTATCCTGTATTGTCAATATTTTGGTAACTTGATCATCAGTTACTAATCAGGATTCAGTGCGCAAATTTCTACTCACAAATTTATTCTTCGGTGCCAAAACCCGTGCAAAGACTACACAGCCATATCATAGAAAACCATTAAAATGTATTTTTTTAAGAATACTACTAACGTGGGTCACACATAACGAATATTCTTGTAAAATCCTCCAGATAAGCTAAATGGTTGTGTTAGGAGGGGAGCACTTCAGTAGTGCACTGGCTGGGGTTCAAACCGCAAGTACGATGCCTTAGCCATTACGCTACCGCCGCGTAATAATGGAACTAACAATAAAATAGTTGCTTTATCCAGTTATTAGAACTCCGCCGCAACGGTCCCGGGGGCACGGGCACCGGCCGCATCCGCGCCACGCTGCGACCCGCCTCCACACACGAATGTCGCTCACCAGGACCGGAACTAGAGACAAGAATGAAAGAACTTAGACAGTATAACAATCGCTACAGGAGGACGCTGCAAGCTAAGGAAAACGAACTTCAGGTAAACACCTTAATTTAGCTTGCCAAAAAAAAATTTGGATGATCTTGGTACAGTGAAAGTTGAAAAACAATAAGAAAAATAAGCCAGGACTTTGTCACACTTGTATGGCTTGTCAGTAAAGTTACTATTGCTGTTTTTAAAGAAAAAATAATCAAACCAAATGCGGGTAGTTGCAGAATCTCGCACCTCACGGAGGCGTCGCTGATTTCTCACCAGTCCACCCGTGAGTCGCGTGACCACGATCGGTGAAATTCGATCAAACCTTGGATAACCAAAAAATATATTGTAAATGGGACTAAATCCTGATAAAGATAACTGTTGATTCGATGTAACTTGTAAACCCAGTTATTGCATTAAACCTCGATGCATGCCCGAATGCACGGGCCTGTGAATTTAGCAGTTAGCAGTATTTATTTTTTAAAGGCTAAACTTTTAAAGTCGCAGTTCATATAAATCTAGAAAGAGTCGTGGAAGGTGACAAACAAGCCTACAGCCCGACAAACATGGCTTTGTATCTAACCTACCAAAAATTATATCATTTTTTAATTTAATTTTTGGGTTTTGTTCGTTAATTGATCTCTATATGCTACCCAGATGCTGCTGAGCAAGTTAGGGAGCGATGCCAGTTCAGAATCCTCAACGCGAGACTCCCGGTCTCCAGCCACGCAGAGAACCAGGCTGCCTGTTCCTAAGGAGAATATTAGCCATCCTGGTACATTACATTATGTCTTCAGATTAACTGAGTTCCTTAGTAGTACCAGCCCTATGTCACTCGATGTACTTGCGCGCGCTAAATACTTCTTAATAAAAAAAAATATTGAAGAGGTAACCCTACACACATTTTAAAGCCCGGAAAGAGTAGGCAATTAAAACGGTAGGTATCGATGTTTTTGTGGAGAGTGATTTATCTGTTATGTACGTAGTAATCTGTAGTAGTACTCACTAACGGTCGCAATACCTTATAGTTTTTTCAAAACCGGTATTTACGTACTGGCATCAGATAAAGCCCGGTATTCCGGTATTTTAAACATTTCCGGGATTTGAAGAAGTTTTATGTATACATTCATTTAAGTTAGTAATTATAATTAAGTTTATATACTTTTTACGGCAGTTCAGTGTTTAGGTATAGGGTTTCAGAGGCAATCAAAAGATATTATTTTCACGACAAAAACAATTTTAATGAAAATAAAAGTTTACAAAGTGTGTTTCATATTAATATTAAAGTCTTCCGAGTTTTATCAAAATTAAAATAATCATCAACGAAAACATATATTATGTATTTAAATAATAGTAAATAATTAAATAAATTATTTATTTATTTATTTCATTTTATTTAAATAATTAAATATAGGATGTTCTCCAGACCTGAATGTCTTATTGTACTAATAAAAAAATCACCAAAATAAAAACTTGAATCATTAAATCTCATACCTAACAGATACACATATGTATTTGATTAAATGATGAAATTCTAATATAAATTTCTCAGTAAAGCCATCATATCTTATAAATAAGAGTTTCTTTTAATCAAATGTATTCATTATTAACATTCCATTTTACATTATAATTAATCTGCTTCTTTCATCGGTTAAACATTTTTGTTAAAAGGTTTTTATTTTTTTCTTTCTAAAATATAATAATTATTAATTAATTACTTAAAACTCTTACTTACCGAACTTAACTATGAAATATAATTACCTACTTTAACTATTCAGTGTTTTTTGTTATAAATTTTTAAACAACAGCATTTTGTTAGGTTTAAAATTCTCCTTAAGATTGAAAAAAATAAAAATAAACCGTTGAGGATTATCAGATCAACCATAGGTTTCCATCATCTTGTAGAGTGTAAGTACTACATAACGTGTGCTAAAATCAGTTCACTGATGAAAACTCAGTGGGAGAACTATCAGTCTATTTTTCTACCATTTGGGTATATTCTTTTTTCAAATTTAAACGGGACCAACTTCAAAGTATACCCTACAGAATAAAAGAAAAATTAATGAAATCCGATTACCCTGTCAAAAGTCACACGTCCACGCCACGCTAGTTGCTACGTGGTTTTTTGGCTATCGTCGTACGAATTTGGGAGTATTCGTCGTAACTTCTAACCGTTTCACTCGGTTTTTATTTAGTTTAAACTTTAGAAATTATCTTCAAATTTGTTTGCAATTTATTAAAATTATTAATCTAACTTCTAATGAATGCTAATTAAAAAAGAGGGGCTCGTGGCTAAGTGGTAACCGAGTAGGTTAGCACATTACAAAGTTAAGTAATACTAGAAAGGTCAGTCTAGGATGGGTGACCATTCTGAACACATTGAGACCGAGTTTGAGTTTTTCCGAGGCAGGGGCAGAGGGCCTCGGAAAAACTAGTTCGAGCCCTAAAAAGTCCGACAACCTGTCTAACTACATAACTTCGATATCGCCTAGTACTTGGGTTGTGGAGGCCGTATCGTAATTAGACTGAAAGCCGACCCCAACTTAGTTGGGAAAAGGCGCGGAGGATGATGAATCTAATTACCAATTTGAATTTTATTTGTTTTTATTTCCGAAAATAGCTAAAATCCCAGGTTTGTGAAATGAATACCGATATTTTGCTTGATTTGGTCCGGTATCCTGGTATCTTCGAAATCCGGGATCCCGGTATGCGACCCCTAGTACCCACGTTCTAGTAATGTTATAAAAAGTGGTTAGGGTATGTTGCATGTATCAGACACAGCACACCTCAAAATATTTGTAATCAATCCACTACAAGCTTTACCAGTTGATTAAAACACTATAAATTACATACAGTACATAATTGGATTAATATAAAAATATATGACATCTTTGTTTCCCCTTGTTTCAATTTCAACAGTGATGGTGATGACGTCAGTGATGATTGCTATGTTCCAGAAACAAGCGACATTACCTCAGTGTGCAGCCTCAGCGCGTCTGCTGGCGCTGAGGCTGAGTACATCAACCTCACTACTCAGCAGTCTATTGACAAGTGAGTCATCTAAAAGCACGCTCCATACGTCTAAGACCAAAAAAAAACACGTAAACAACGCGTTCTTATGACATCCATAACGCCAATTTTATCCAGACCATGTTACTTTCTTCTATCCTCGTTATGACTATTTCAGACCCAAGCCTTCAGCTCCTCCAGAGCCTGCGATAAAGGAACCGGTTCTTCCAAAAGAGCCAAAGAAGGAACAGACCAAGAATGTTTCATTCAAAAACCATTTGGACTATACCAGCCCACCCTCATCGAAAGCAGTGCCAGAGAAGGATCAGCTCGCAAAATTGCCTTATGGTTGGAGTACGGAGGTACAGCGATAATTTTGTTTTTTAAGAATACTAGTGCTGCACGTGGGTCACTCATTACTAGTGTATCGAATGAAATGACAAGATCAATCGGCTTTACCGCTATTATTTTACTTTTGAATATATTCAGATAAAACATGATTTTTGGACTAATAACAAAGTGAAAACAAGTATTTGTTTCCAAGATTAATTAAATTAAGGTTTGCGACACGGCTGGCAATATTAATAAGATCTTGATAATATCAGAATTTCAATTATAATTCATCGGTGTACAAGGAGCCATGACTGAAAGAGATTTAAGTTGTGTCATGCATGTGTTACTGGAGCTACTTATTCAGTGACATATCTTATAAAGGAACCGTCAGAACCTCCAACTGTGGCAAAAGTTCCGGAACCAGCAAAGGCAGAGGCGAAAACTATCCCCGCTCTGAAGACAAGTGAGACGTCCACCGCTAAGTCTGTACCAGCCAAGTTGCAAGAGCCCATGTACACTAAAGCAGCTACACCTAAAATTATTAAGGTATTCAACATATGGCCTTATTCTTTCTACTGAATGCACTCGCAACTCATTTCCTTCAATCAATCAATATCCACATTAATATAAGAATAAGAATGTTAATATTTCCGTTAATTTAGCAATCCTGATCCTGAGTCTTTATTATTATTACTATGGTGCTCTAAAACCTATCACCTATGTAGCTGAAGTTCTCAGAGCTTTTCGTTCACATATTTATCTACTTTCAAAACAAATTATGTAAATAGGTAACTTACTTTTAAAGCTTTAGTATTATTACCAGTTACTCTATGAGCACAACATATGTATAAAGAGAGGTGTACAATACAACCACGCTTTGCCAGCTGATATGAGGCTCCCATATCGAGGTCCCCACAAAGGTAGCAACTCTATTGACGTATCACGTATCAGGTAAAATTCCAAACTCCGGGACTGATATTGATTATTTCTAAACAAAATAAAATAGAAAAACCAAATGCTATTCGACACGAAACTGACCTCAACTTGGCGTTCTTATACCATTCTGTACAAATTCAGCATTGCCTTTAATAAGCACTTGATTTTACCTATATATTACGTAATTTCAGACACCTGAACTACAAAAGAAAACAGTCAAAACCCTAGAGCCAGTATCTACAAAGACCACCCCGTCTAGAGAGCATATATATCCTTCATCCAAAGGACACAGGAGGATGTCCAGCGTGAGCCAGGGCGCGCTACTAACAGACATAATGCACGTATCCATAGACCAGGATGACCTTGAACCACCGCCAGGGATGGAGAGGAAAGTCATAGGTGAGACTCCTGAAATAGATTTCGCTTATCTTTTTGCACCGAACTAGAATAGTAGTAGGTATATAAAAGAAGTATTTTATAAAGTAACTCATGCAGCCAGGCTTTTGCTTTAGAACATGCTAACGGTCAGTTCACCTTCACACAGGTTCATCAGTTCTTTTCGCAAAACTAGTGTAAAGAGCAAGCGTGTCATTTCAATCATTGAAATTTTAGGTCAAGAAAGAGACCCGCCTCTTCCATTAAAACCAACGCTGCTAAAGCAGGAGCCAGAAGACATCCTAGACGTAGACCATGATTACTCTTCAACAGAAAGGAGAAAATCATGTAAGTTGTTTATACGCAAAAATTTTCTACACGTTTTCATATTCGACGCGAGGTATGTTGCTAGGAAATTGTGTTCTTTTGTTAGGGATCCGATTGGTTTCGTGATCGAAATTATTTACGCTCTTTATATTGTCATAGGGTAGCATCCAATCCGAGGACCAACAAGGCCTCTAATCTGCAAGTATCACGGTACGATATATATTCGGATCTTCTCCCGAACTTTACCTCTTCCCTAAGCCCTGGAATGTTTTATTAAATGCTCGTTGTGAACTTGTGATTTATAATAACCAATATCACCATTGTTAGGTTTTAAAAAATACTGACTCATTGTTACAACCAGGCGTTGCGATTCTCCAAGTATCTTTACTATGTACGAAATGCAGGAATGTCGGGTCTCCCAATCTCCCAACAGCGACATATAAGACTGTTTAGCAAACCCAACATCAACAGAGATTACGCGTATTGTAACAGTTTTTTTTAAACCAAAAACATCTTTGGAGAGTCGCAACACCAAAAAGTTTCACAGACATTCTAACATACGTATTTTTTCAATGGTGTTTTTCAATGTCAAATCTCTTGCAGGTCAAAGAAGAGATTCAGAGAAGAGAAAAAAAGAGAGCTTTATAGTAGTACAAAGTGACTTGTGGGACACAAATACGTTTCAGTATACTTGTCAAAAATCACCGCCAGGTGAGATCACTGCAGGTGAAAAACATTTTATTGATTTATGTAGGACCGTAGAAGATGGAGGTAGCGTAGAGCCATTTCATCATCATCTTCCAACTGCTGTAAGTCTTACTGCTTTCGATATCATCTAGATTTTATGAAATTAGGTATTTAGTGAAATGTCCATGTGGATATCTATAGAAAACTTAAAGCTACCCTGCGTGAATCTTTTCCCGCTTTCATTGACTATGCGTTGAATTTTTGTATTAGTGGCAAGTAGTGTACATTACATTATTCTACTTAATTAATATTTTTGGCGGGCGGCGTTGAAGATTGAGGTAACTAAATATTTAACAGCACATTGACCGACCGAGAGCACGATCTCGGTGATCACTGATTGGTTTAAAGTTTAAAGAAATGAGGTAGGTAAATACTTATACCAAATCCGTATACATATCTCTGAGCCCATTAAAGGCCGATTCACACAAATCAGTGCAGTCACAGTTCCGGCACAGTACCGGCACAGTACCGCCACCGTAATAATTATTCTTTCATACCTTCTCTATGAACGCATCCACACCTGTCAGTGTCAGTGACGGCACAGTGCTCTCAGTGACAGTGAGCTGTCTTAAGTTGGCGAGGAGAAATCGTTTTTTTACATTTTTTTTTTGCTCTATCAACTCTTCTCTTCTTCTCTTATAAAAAGACAACTCCCGCATTAGGAATTACTCCTGTGTCGCTGGGGACTTTACAAACATGGAAACAACGGACACAAAGAACACCCAGACTCAGGTGGGAATCGAACCCACGACCTATAAGCATAGCGGTCAGGGTCACTAACCGCTAGACCAACAGGCCAGTCAAAATGTCAAAAAACGACTTCTCCCCGCCAACGTAAGGGTAACTTTTTATTTTATTAAAAAAAAAACTAAGAGCGAACAATTAAAAATTTTGATCGAACAGTTAAGAACAGTTAACGAACAATTGAAATAGTTAAAAAAAAATGTCAAAAAACGACTTCTCCCCGCCAACTTTAGGGTAATTTTTATTTTATTTAAAAAAAAAACTAAGATCAAACAAATAAAAATTGTGATCGAACATTTAAGAACAGTTAACGAACAGTTGAAAGAGCAAAAAAAAATGTAAAAAAGCAAATTCTCCCCGCCAACTTAAGACAGCCGTGACAGTGTCATCACTGACACTGAGAGGTGTGGATGCGTTCATAGCGAATGTATGAAACAATAATTACTACGGTGGCGGTACTGTGCCGGAACTGTGACTTCACTGATATGTGTGAATGGGCCTTAAATGTACACTTGCAAAACTGCTCTGTGACACTACAAATATGCTAAGAATTTAATCTTTGTGGTCACCACAGTCGAATAACAATCTGAGGAGATTTATAGTTCAAAAGCTCATCGTAAACGATTTTGTTTGAGTTAGGTACTACCTATTAGATCCCTTGACTTACGATTACAGGACGAGACTTACGATGTCCAAGTTCAGATCTAATTGGAAATCTGAACCTGGACATCGAAAGTCTCGCCCGATGAGCTCAAGAAACTCTCTCTCTCTCTCTCTCTCTCTTTCAACTCTCTCACTTGTTCTTTTGAGTTGTAATTTAATTTATTTGTTTTTTATATTTAATTTTTTTTACTTTTATACTTTTAAAACTTATATTTTTTTTCTACGTTTCTGCTGTGACAAGATCTGGGTTTTTTTTTATAATAATATCAAAATTGTATTTACGTGGCTAGCATTAATTGGTTTCTCCTTATTTGTAGAAATTTGAATTGTAATATTTATTTTTAAGGACTGTTGTTAACACTAATAAATTAAAAAAAAAATATAGATAAATGACACCATGACACAGAAAAATTATCGTGCTCATCACATAATTTTATTATTTGACCAGGGTGAATAGAACCCACGACCTCTGACTCAGCAGTCAGGATCACTAACCACTAGACCAACAGGCCAGCCATTTATTTATTATAATACTTCTATTCCATTCTTATACTTTCATTATTCGACAATGCAAAAATTATTTATGTCCAAAGGTCACCATCATTCTCCGATGCAAAGGAGTGTATCAGAGAAGAACAGACAGTCGCAGTCTTCGCCACATCATCATAGGTGAGTCGAGATCATCAGTCTCTGGCTTTAGTGCAAGTATTAGGGATTATATTTTAATGGAGAATTAATGGGTTTCAGGGAAACAGATACAAGGAGCATGGAAAGAAGAGCTTCAAATGCTTCCATAAACTATTGTAAGTTGGAGTTTTCATAAAGTTCACGACAATTTACTTTTTATTCAAGTCCACATACAGTATACCGGGCATTAGCCTAATTCAAATATCTCACTGGGATCTAGCCCGCATCACACACTAAACTTGTAATAAATAAACGATAACTCTCAGCAGGTACAACTAGAGGTGGCACTCCCGAAGGATATCGGGAAGCAGAAACCCTCAGAATGACTGATAAGTTATCAAAGGTAAAAAAACTATACTTTTATCTTTAAAACGTCATACATGAATTCTAAAAGTCCTTGTCAATTTCAATTCAGAATAATTTTTCTTATTCATATCTGTAATGAAAACTAGATACAAAATTACACTTTAAAAAATATTATAATGTTTCAGCGCCGAGGGTCTGAGTTCCCTCAACCTGTAAGCACACCTCCTCAACCAACTCAAATCAAAAGAAGACAGTCTGCAGCACAAGTAAGTAACTTTTTACTGACTGCACATTTCAATTGCCTGATTCATTTTGATGTTAGGAAAATAACTTCATCCGGAGGAAAAGATATCGCATAACCAGTACACGAGAAGGCATTTACATTAGATCATCTTTCTTTTTTAAAATCTTATTAAAAATTACATTAAGTAAACTGAAAAATAGATTCTTTGCTAGACTTAGTGAAGAAAATAATCAAACAACGCTTTTCTATTCAAGGTTAGATCATATCAAGAGGAAAGGTTGCAAAAATCTGAAGCAACGCCAAGAAGACATGATGATATCCCTAGAAAGGCAGCTCCCGTCCAGGAGTCAAGTTTGGAGTCAGACTCTTATAAACCAGCCCCAGACACGATCAGAGTGTCAAAAGGCCAAGATTCCCCTGCTAAGAGGCTAAGGCAAGAAGCTGAGCCTTTGAAGAGGGCGAAGGGTGTGGGAGATTCGCCGAGGCTGACGCAAGCTAGTCATCAGCCCAGGCCTGATCATCATAAGAGCAGCCCTAATGTAGCATCTAGACATAAAACCGGTATGTTAACTACTTTCCACTTTGTTACGTTCTCGTAAAAGAAAAGTTTTTAGTTTGTTTGGTTCAGCTTGTTGACACATTAATTGGTAAGAAAGTCCTCTGCTTCTAAATTAGCTAATTAGTACAGACCTCGGCTTAGTTTAGACTCTAGATCTTCCACAAATTACGAATTTCTTGACAATTTTCCTGTGAACTGTATGTATAAAATGATGTAACTTGTGGAGATGATATGAACATTTTTATTAAAATTATTATTCTCTTTATTTATTTAATATACATATAAATTACATTTTTTAGTCCATTCACAATAAAAAAAAAGCAAATATATTTAAAAATATAACAAATAGTGTCCCACCGGTATCGGGTACAGGGACCAAGCTATCGGTGGTTAGGGTTCCAGGGACAGAAACCTCCTCACTATGCGTGCCGTATCGATGAGAACTACCTTTTGCATCAGACTCTTAATCCAGCAGCCTAACGTGAACCTCTGAAGGTGTTGGTCGAGACTCTTAGCAATTAACCCTGGGCTGAAATGACTATCGGCACAATGATTGCTGAATCCACATCCCACATGTCGACAATCTCGTGGGCTTCTTTTTCGGCTTTTAAGAGATTGTCGTCATGGGGAATGGTGATGTCAATAATCATTGCTCGGCGCTCTAATCGGTCTATCACCACTATATCAGGCTTACGGACTATCCTGGCCACTTGGTTATGTCTTTGCAAGTACTCGCCGTTTGTAAGACAACAACAACCAATAATTAAATGCCTGCGGATTTCTCCGGGATGATGACACGCCCGACAAATGTCAATTGTGCCGTCTTTCAGGATATATCTTCGATAGTTATTCGTCATAACAACTTTATCTATAGTTGCATAGACAAAACCTTCAGTTTCTCCGAAGAGGTTACCAAAACCGTAGCCAGGATACTGATGCTAAATGATATAATGATAGATGCTGGAATGTGAGAGTTCCATCTCATTAGATTCCTCAATCCTGCCTCTTTTTATATGCATGACTGCACATTTATCCACACCAAATTGTTGATGTGAATGTTATTGTTTGCTGCAGGCAAAAAGTTTCAAATCATCCATGAAAAGGAGATGGCATATAACCTGACCTCCTCTCCGCAAACAATAGCCTAGTCCTGAACCCTCCAGCAAAGTGCTGAGAGGATTCAAAGCTAAGCAGAACTACAAGGGACTTAAACTGTCACCCTGGAGAATACCCCGTCTGATGTTTATATAATACTCGCCGTCACCCTGAGACGTTTTTATATTTATTATTATTACCATGGCTATCTGTTATCGAACCATGATAAATAGCAACCCAAATACAAAGATGATCCCCTAATGATGAGCAGAAAAATAATTTAAAGGCCGCTTAAGTGTCCCGTCTTATGGTAAGTGGTTACTGAACGTTTTTACTCGTAATTCACCAATATGAAGTGTTTCCACAAGTTACTGTGATAATAGAGATCATCAGAATTCCTTAGGATCATCTCTAGAAGACCCGCGGCCTAACAATACTTCCCCTGATATTATTGTTGTTGCCCCCCACCCTCTCTTCTCGTGCACGTGCTCTGCTTGGCCGAATATTTCTATACACGTACCTAAATTCTAAAATTAGTTACCTAGTTTATAAAACATGTATTTCATTATAACAGCCACGTGTAAACAGGTGAAAATTGTAACTAGATTTTCCGGTTAAAGTTTTGAAGACGGCCTCGAGACCTATAAATTAATCATAAACACCTCGATCTTAGTATCTCATAAACATTATGTTTATACCATGTAACTAAACAAACAGTCTTAGACGAGTCAGTAGTATAGGACGACTTCCTAAAATATGCTTCCATTCTGGGTATTACCGAATATATTCGAATAAAAAAGTTCATGTCCCAACTTAAATTCTTAAATACTTGTCTGAGACATTGTTGACAATTGTTGTTAGTTAAGATGTACATTTTTTTTTTCAACAACATTTACTGCGTAATAATAAATAGGTATGTACTTACCTACCACGTTAACAAAAATACAAAAACTCCCGTTTTCGATTAATTAAACTTTTGAGAATCAATCTGTGTCAGTATGTACACTTTCTGTTTCCGTGTAGGTATTGTACCTACTCGAACGTGTGTTTATCATACATAATTGCCTATCTATCTACATATCACATTTTATTTTGAATTTGATTTCGAATAACGTCATACAAGTACCTACTTAGAACGTATCGAAAGAGTGAGAATTAACTATGCATCTTCTGTATTTTGTATGTACCTATATGTTGTCTAGATTCCCCACACAAACGTGAAGACCGAAAATCAGCGGCATACAGAAGCGACTCAAAGCGCCAAGAGTCAGCGGAACAGCGTAAAATGTATACCGCGAGCTCAGAGTCGGAACTGTTCGAATGTGCCATCCTGCCCATTTTCCACAAACTCCTGACTGAACGGCACAAGAGCCAGCCTCATGGGCTTAACCTTAGTTATGGTGTAAGTTGTCCCAATATATCAATAAAGTGTGATATAGTTGAATATTTGTAAGGAATGCTTGTTATTAGAAGAAATTCTGTCATCTGTGCGCTTAGAATCTTGAAATTTAAAATAACACCTTTATTTTTTTAAGCACCAGGTACCTGCCCTTCTTTTTAAATAAATAGGTATGTTGTAATTAAAACCCAAACGTAAAACAGTATTAAATGGCAAACGATGTAATTTGAGTTTATTTAGAGCCTCAATAATATTAACTCCTTATTGGCGCCAATGTGTGTAGCAGGGGTTAATAATAGCTCCATTATTTTGAAGTATAAGTGTCTAGAAAGACTAATGTGTTTATTGCATTCGGTTAGTTGGTATCGTAACTAATGATAGTTGCAGATTTTAAAGTTTAATCTAAGTGTAATTATTAATGTCATCTACAAGTTCGCTCACGGGTATACAAAGTAAATTGTACCTATAATTAACGAAGTTAGACATTTTTTAACATCGAAAATATTCTAGGTATCTACGTGTAAGTGTATAGAAAATTTAATAAAATACGCACAGGATCTGTTATTGCACAATGGTGTCACATCCCAATCTCGGGCACAGTTCATATTTTGTGATATTACTTATGCCTATCAACTTAAAACAAAGTTAAGTTCGTTGAAGAATGTTGAATAGTCAACTTAATAAAAAAAAATCTAGTACCTAAACCAATAATTTGATGTAGGTAAGTTTCGGGGTAAAAATGTTATATTCATATTCACATACTTGGTCACACACTTGACTTGACTTCAAGAAGAGAAATTCATAAATCCTTACTTTTTAAAAGTAGGTAGGTAGTAACGGTATCGATATTGTTCCATTACAATCACAAATTATGAATAATTTTCTTTATTCTATGGAAAGGTATTATAGGTACTTATGAAATTTGACGCGAAAAATATGTGAATCGATACTAGTCAATCTACGAATGAATTGTAGTTTTATTCGCCCGTTAAAAAGCATGACCTCCCAGGCTGTCGCAAGTATAATCTGGTATTTATGTTTACTATGAATTAGTGTAATACATGACTTAACATGACATAAAGCATCCCTGTTTCACCTTCGATCAAGATCCTTGGTCGAAGTTTTTCACGATTCGCTGATCTAGCTCTAGTCGAGTTTATTTTATCGCTATCATATTTTTAAGTTGTTAATTTGATACATGTTCTTCGACGAACTTGGCTGATGTAGTATAAGTTGTATAATTCTTGGAGTTTATCATGTTTATTATGACGTTTATATACTTAATTTGTAAATATTACATGTGCAGGTATGCAGGTAGGTAGTCAGCTATACCATCGATTCTTCGATAATAGCTACCGCCTACATACACTCCGTGTTAAAGTTTATGTATTTTTACCAATTTATTGTACCTATTCTCTAGCCCTGTGTAAAGAACAATTTTGTCTACTCGCACGTCATTTAAAGACTTGATAGATCGTAAGATTTATTTATAATGTTGATTGCGTAATAGACAATTGATTACAGAAATACTAGTTGTTTTTTTTTAACGAATAAAAACATGTTTTGATAACCATTACTTAAATTAATGAATGGCCCTAACTTTCAACAAAATACTTCTTAGTTCATGAGACCCTATTTTTAACAACACTTGAATTAAATAATAAAATATCTAGCCTTATCTAGGTACTCTATACCGTAAAATCTTGTAATTTTAAAAATATTTAAAATGTAGTAGATGTGAAGACGCAATAAGATTTTTTTGTTTTACAAAGTTAATTAAGGATAACATCTTACAAATCCAAGATGGACCGAAACCGCAGACTGCAACTGAAAACAAGAAAGTGACACTACCTGGTTTCTATTAAAATGATTCCGAGCAGGGTCGACGACGGCAGACCGCAGCGCCAGTTGTGAGGCGGAGCGCAGATTGCTCACAGTGCTCACACGTGTCGTGCCTCCTGAAACGATTAAAAATGTATTATACGGTTTTTAATAAATACAGCACAACTTCCTTCTCTAGAACGGCTTTTAAATAAAATATCGGTTGGTTTTTAGCGTATACCTGGTTACAAAAAGCCACCACCATCTTTTCTTCTAATAAAACATACATTTTTTTAAATATTGGTTGCGTTATACTACATTTTTATATCACGCGCGAAGGTATGGAAACTACTGAGGCCTTCAGCGGCGGCATCTGCGGCCTGCAGTTCGTTTCAGAATAGAAAAGGCCTCGACCGCAGCCAACAATGCGGTCGACTGTCACCGACGCGACAGGTAGCTTTCGGGACGGAAACCATTTGCATTTTATTCCCGAAATATATACGTAATTACTACCATCATTATATTTTTAATAAATATGAATACCATTTAAAGAAGTTTATATTTAAATATGATTGGTAACTATTGAACGCAACAAATAATAAATTACAAGGCATGATTAGTTGCTTTTTCCTTAATCGGTATAATCATGCCCTTGATCGTAATCGTCGTAGAGGGATGTACGTATACGCTAATACGTTTAATAAATAGATAGTATATTATTTAGGTAGGTAGTTGAAATTTTCGCCGGATACTCAACTCAACTCAACTCAAAACCATTTATTTAATTAAGACACTAAGTGACATTTATGAACGTTAAATTGAAGCTGCTGTAAAAATCATAGATCGACGCAAACAGACGCCACAGCATGTCCAGTACATGCATTGTCGAGGTAAATTAGGTGAAAACACCAAAATCTACTGCCTGCTTGTGTCGATCTATAATTTCCAGTTTTCAAAATGCGTAGAGCCTTATGAGAAGAATACTGGCAAAGAAACTCATGGCCACTCTTTTTAACAGTCAGATCTTCAGGTACAATGGTATTAGTGTTACATGAAAGGTAAACATGATGCAAGCTGTTGCCACCTGAATTTCATTCTATTGAAATGCTCCAAAAGCTAACGTACAAATAAAAAAAATCTCTCAGTAATACCGTTGAAGGTTTGAACCTATTAAACATAGAAATCATTCAAGGTGCACATCAGTTACAAAATCTACTGTTAAAAATAATTCGTGACTGGATTAAGAGGCTAGAGTTACAGTTGCACGAACCAAAATAATAGTATAGGCTAAAGCATCGCTGACTATGCCGACCAGTCACCCCAAGCAGCACCCGTTCACGAGTATGAAGTATAGACCAGCCATCATCTCCTTCGCCATATCAGAGAGAAAGAAACGACCCGCCCCATAACGACGCCGTAAGCAATGACATTTTAGTGAGCATGACGAATACAGGAACTATTACCGTTATTTTATGAACAAAAGTCCCAATCCAAATCATAGTATGTACAAGAAACCTTGGAAAGCAATCCACTTATTTATTTTTCAAAGGCTATAGTTGAAATTCTCTATAGGTACATTTTTATAGATAGTGAACATCACATGCAATCCATCCATCTTAACAATCTTATAAAACTCCAAAAAGAGTAGGAGTAACTATTGATAATTTTTCTTGTTGTCAGTATAATCCCAATAAGTACCTCCTTAGAACTTCAACGTGTAAGTTTAAACGAGCTCTTTCTGGAATAATAATGAATGATGATAGTTATAGAATGTCCATAGAATACCCAGGTGATATTGATCAAGTTACTTGAACTGATTTCCTTACTTCTAATAACTACTATTCCCTTTTTTTTTTATCGTGTGGAAATCCCCACGGGTCATCACTTCACCGGGGCTGGCGGTGAAGTGGTATGTCGGAATCGAACCGACTAAAACGACACGGTGTTCCGATATAAGTGGGTCTATTGCAAGGGATTCGGGTATACCCTAGGAAGGAAGTCCCCGAGAACCCCGGCAGACCTTGGCTGCCTATTAAATAATAGGCAGCAACACCAAAATGTACGGAGGGCCTCGCCCCCCTTCCATCAGAGGTGCGCGCGGAACACATCGCGCCATCATCTCAGGCCTGCTTTTGCTAGGGCAACGAGCAGCCTCACCCGTCACCCCCAGGCCAGCGCTCATGGCGGTTGGAGATCATTTTGCGATCTCCGTCGCCTGGTGCCTCTTCTGCGAGACGGGAGAGTACTAGCTCTCTTCCGTTCCCTTTCCGCCCCCTCTTTAGCGGACATCACTTCCTCGCAAAACGAGGCGGCAGAATCCCAAGCACTCTCACTTTGGACCATGGACGGAACCATGGCCTCTAGCGAGAGGCTTCCCACACTAATAGCAGTCGCGAGGTCGCACCGCTGCTGCACCCACGCTGAGCACTCTACTAGAGTGTAGAGTGCAGTGTCCTCGCAACCGCCTCCGTAATGATGGGGACAGGTACTTTCCGAAGCAGCCGTGTCCGGTCAGCACCTGTTTCAGCCGGTAGGAGAGGCTGCCGTGTCGCCTCTCAAGCCAATCCTCCATGATCCCTGCGCTCGGTCGCTCTAGTCGTTCTGTCCACTCGGCCATTAGAACCTGGTGAAGCTGGAACCGTTGCGATTCGATTTCGCGAGGTGCGGGTCTCAGGTTCCGCTCTAGTGCCTCCTTGCGCCATTGGTGTAACGACGAAAGGCTTTTGGCTTTCAGGTCCAATGGTGCAGTACCGGCTAGGAGACTTGCCGCTTCAAAGGAAACCGTACGGTATCCCCTTATGACTCTGACGGTCATCACTCGCCGTCAGGGTCGCCGCCCAAATAGGGGCCAAATATAGGGCCACGGACCGTACGATTCCAACGTAAAGTCTCCTACAGGAGGCGTCGGCCCCCCCTAAGTTCGGCAGCAGTTGTGAAAGAGCAGCCGCCGTCCTCGTAAGTTTGGGGGCCAGATTCCGGAAGTGATAACCGAAACCCCATCGACTATCAAGTACGAGCCCTAGATATCTCATCGAGGGCTCGATGCCAATGCGAACGCCTCCCACGATAAGGCTAGATCCCGCTGGATCCTCGGAAGAGGCCACTCTTCCGAGGCCCGTGAAAATAAAGGGCCTCCGATTTATGCAGGGCCACCTCGAGACCCAGCCGCCGAATCCTTCCAATGACTTGAGCGACCCCGGCCGTGGCTTTTATGGTAGCCTCGCGGTATGTCCTGCCTTTCGCCGTCACAAGGGTGTCATCAGCGTAGCAAGTGACGGCGACACCTCCCAAAAGCAATCCGCGACATATCTCGCCGACCGTAACCTGCCCGACTCGGGTAGATAACGGCTCTCTCAGATAAATAAGCCCCGACAATACGGCGGAGGTGGAGAGGAACTCTGTGAAAAACTAGCGCTTCTCTGATGCAAATCCAGGGCAAGGTATTAAAAGCATTAGCGATATCGAGAGACACCGCCAACATCACCTCGCCTCTGGATGTTGCTTCCTCCGCCTGGGCCCTTACACGCATGATTGGCATCCACGGTGGACCGCCCCCGGCGAAAGCCAAACTGGTTTTCCGCCAGGTCCGGCCCCACTCTCGAAAGGTGCTCGACGAGGCGTTCCACGATGATTCGCTCAAAGAGCTTGCATACCTCGTCGAGCAACACGATAGGCCTATAGGCAGACGGGGAGTCTACCGGGCGCTTCACCTTACGGATAGGGATCAGTTTCCCCGTCTTCCACAATTTCGGAAACTGGCCTCTCTCCAAACATGCGCTAAAGAGCCCCATTAGCCGAGGCCCGAGAGCCTCAAGGGCTAGAACCCACGCTCGGCCTGGGAAGCCGTCGGGTCCTGGGGCGGTGCTCTTGGCTTGAAGCCGTTGCACCGCAGCCCTTAATTCCGCCCGAGTGACTTCGGGGGCGTCGTCGTCTTCAGCGTTTAGCAACTGAGGCAGAGCCATTGGCGGAGGCGTGAGTTCCTCCACCCGTGATGGAAACAGGGAGCCAACGATTCCTTCAAGCAGCTCAGGTTGGAGACTCTGGGTCAACGGGGGAGCCTATGGGCGCAATTTACCTCTTACCAAAAGGTAGGGGCGGCCCCACGGATCACGTTCCAGAGTCTCTAGTAACTCGCGGCAGGCCTCTGATTTGGCCCACTTTATTGCCGCTTGAAGGGTCCTCTTGGCACTCCTGTAACACGATAGAAGCTCTGCCTCCTGGGCGCTGGCGTCATCATGGCGGTGACGCCTCTTGCGAAATCTGGAGTACTGGCGGCGTGTGACCACGCAGGTTTCACGCATCCGCGCTATCTCTGGTGTCCACCAGGCCAGATGACACGGCTCACTCCTCCAATGCCGCACCTCTCGCATTAGTGGCTGGGGAACCCCAAACTGTTGACTTAGCATTGAAGTCCCCAAGGACCAATGTAGGGCGAGAGCGACATCCTTCGACGACGACGGCCAACTGAGTGAGCCAATCCTCGAACTCAGTCAGTGCACGGTTCGGTGAGAAGTAAACAGCCACGACCGCAACCTCATCAACTGCCGCTGCCACGCATCCTCGTCCCCTTGCAATAACGGAGAAGGGAGATGTACCAGCAGAGGTACCACGGACAATAGCTGCCAAACCGTCGAGGTCCCCTATCCAGACGTCCCCAGGAGGAACGAAATACGGCTCGGTGATGACAGAGACGTTAGTCAACCACTGAGCCATGCTCTGGAGCAGAAGATCCTGGGCGTTGGCGCAGTTATTAATGTTTCCCTGTAGAACGCGAACATGTGGGTCCATTATTGGATTTCCATGCCCGTATCCCGCAGTGAACCTTGCTGTTCTTCGTTGGTAGCCATAGGTGCCTCTTTGGGACTCAGAGCTTTACTTTTGGACTGAGGCCCTGCTGCAGCACAGGTCTTGCTACCTGCTCGGTGCTCAGCTGGTTTTCCTTCGGCTGCACACTTAAAGCAGCGCGGAAGGGCATCACAAGAGCGGGCTTTGTGACCAGGCTGGCTACACCGGAAGCACCGATCACCAACAGTTACCTCCGCGATGCACTTGACTCTTACATGCCCAACCGACAGGCACCGAAAACACCTTGTTGGCTTAGGCTGCAGGAGTTGCACCTTTGCCTTCAAAAAGCCACCGATCAGGCCGGTCGGCCGCACCGGTTTCGGCCATCAGCGACCTTTTGAGCTGCCGCAACAGGACAGACAATTGTCGCTGTTCCTAGACCATTAAGGCCGAAGCGTATTTCTCCGGTCTTAATTTGATCCCGGGGGCAGCCTCCTGTCTCTGCCACAGCAGTCACGACTTCGGCTGCTGTAACAGCGTCATCCAGACCCGATATTCGCATTTCTGCGCATTTAGTTGGACACACGAACTGCGGCCGCATCTAGCGACTCCCGGAGTTTGGTCACTAATGCGTCGGCTTTGGAACCACTGGTAGCCCCGGGGATTTCGAGTAGGCGGCCCCCTGTTCTGGTGGTCTTACACCGAACTCCTGAAATATTCAGAGCCTGGAGATCCACGCTGTCTTTGGCCTTTTGAAGGACCTCGGCGTACCTCACACCCCTTTCCGCAGCTTCCGGCGTCAGCGTCAGTACGACAGCTGTTGAGCGGGGGGCACGAAGCCGGGGTGCCTTCGCAGTAACAGTTTTCACGGATTTCTTAGCCCCCTTTTTTTTCTGCTTTTTTGTTCCCGCTATGTTTGGAGGTCTGTGTGCAAGACGCGGGAGTGGAAAGAATAGGCACTGTCGCCTTCTTTTTTTTGGGCCTCCTTTTTTTCTTTTTCTTTCCCGACTCAAGTGCAGCAGTGAGTGTCTTCGGGGGCCAGTGGTGCATCTGCATCTTTACTTTGTGGCGCCGTAGGACCCGTTTTAGTTGCAGCCGCATAGGTCGTAGACTTGGATGACGTTAAGGCTGGACGAAGTTTAATGCCCTCCAAAGCGGAGATGCGCTGCATAAGGCGCTGCTCTAGTTCCGAGATAAGCCTAGCTATATTCGGCTCTATATGCTGCGCGGGTGCAGGGTTATCACAGGTACTGCGCTGGTTATGTATATCTTCGCGCAGAGCACGTATCTCCTGACGTAGCTGTTCATTGTTTTTTTCCGAGTCGGCTAGTCGTTCCTCCAGGCGGTTTGTATGCTGCCGGAGTTTAGCCGTCTCCTCGGAGGAAGAGCACTTCAGGATCCCCTCCATTACCCCTTTGATGCAGGAGGCCGCCTCCTTTAGCGCTTTTTGATTAGTGCCTTTGAGGCCCTTGGAGATCCTAGTAACCTCTGCAATGCCTCTTGGATTTTTCATTCCCAGTTGGAGGTAGATTTCTTTTCTCTTTGAGGGCTCCTTCCCGCTCCTTCCCGAGGAATAGGTTTTTGAGGCGCTCTTCCTGTTCCTCCGTTTCTGCGGCTTTATCGGCAGCCCTAAGGGCTGCCGCTTCTTACCGTGCCTTACCAACACCGATATAGGCGCCAGTCGTAGGTGGCCGACTTCTCCCGCGGCGCGCCGTTGGCATCTTTGCAACCGGCCGTGCCTCATCACTCGAAGACGTCCCGGAACCGATTTCGTTTCGTTTTACTCCGTCCAGAAGCAGGTCTACTGGGATGGGGTCGCTTTTCAGCACGCCAAAATTTTCCAACTGCCACTTCTTCCTCTGGCTCCCTCATCGCGACCCACCTGGGTAGATACTTTCTCATTTACCCTCTGCCATGTTTTGAGTTTAACGTCCTTCAACGGGAACGCCCTCGGGACTGAGTTCCCCTCAGCCATTCATCCCATTGCCGGGCGTCAGAGCGTGAGATTGGGGTTATTTTTTATAGAGGTTTTTCTTCCTCGCGACCCCGAAGAACCACCGGTCCTGTCAATTCAGGATTACGGGTTGGCCGGAAGGTGGCCTGTATCAGACCGATGCCTACCGTCATTGAGGAAATCCAATGACGGCAAACCCTTCCGTCCCACGTTAGTGATTTTTTTATAGAGGTTAGAGATTAACGGGCAGGGTTATGGTTGGGCTGATCGGTGGTCTATGTTAGACCTGCGTCCACTACCTCTGAGTCACTTCACTATTCGCGAACCCGTCGCCCCTTTTCGTTTTTCCATACAATACCCTCTGCATGAATCAGAGGGCAGAAGGAAAAACATAGAGTGGCCTTAGAGGCAGGCCTCTCCTCGCCAGAATATTAGCCGACGGCGATGATGCCCCCTCCAGAGGGAGGAAACAAAAGAAGCGCCATCGCCGACGTTGCCCAGGGTGCACCACGGGGAGGTTTTCATAGCCAGCACCCCATAACTACTATTCCTATAATAATTAAGTTATTAGGTCTTTACCTATGAAATTGCCGTTTTATATGAAAAAAATCAAACGTCTCGACGCGTACTTCGTGCTGGCGATCATTGAGTTCGTGGGACACCTATTTGTAAAGCTTTTTCAACTTGCCAATTTAACGCAAATGGATCAATACCGTTTTGACGCTAAAGTCGAAAACTGCTGCTAATTCAGCCGTAGATTAAATATCATCAGCTTGCACACTCACCTATAATTCGTCATTGTCGACCAAAGTTTTCAGACGACCATGAGATTCATTTTTCAGGTTGAAATTTCCAGAACGGAAGCGGGCAAACCAATAACAGGCGGTGCATTGGTTTGTAGTTTTAGCTCCGTAACCGTCGTTGATGTTGCGTGCCGCTTGTGCCACGTTGCTGCCACGACAGTAATCATATTCTATTATTACTCTAATTTTTATCGTAATGTTAAACGTAATAAAAATGACGATGAAAAAGATTCAAATGCGACGAAAACATAAAACTAATCAATAAACAAACGAATACTTTTGAAAAAAGAAATACATGTTTTTAAAATAAAATTAATTTGAATTAAGAATTCTTAGCCAAAAAGAAAATATTTTGATTTGAAATAGCCATTACTGCAGAACGGCAATTTCAGAGGTAAAGACCTATTATTTTTTTAGTGTATGTCAAGTGGTGCATTGGTATCCAATACTAGTAATGTGAGTACTGGGTTTCTGATTTCAGATATTTCCTCTTCACTCTATTGTATCGGTTTCGATACCTGTTGTGCTTTCGAGAGCGCAGCGCAGCTCTAATCGTCAGTATTTTTCTGTCTCTCTTTACGTTCGGTTGTATTATTTTTATTTTGTGAATATTGTGTGAGATCATTGTTATTTGTGTTTTTAATCTAATGTAATTTAAGTGTCAGCTATACAAAATCCAAAATGCCGGTGTTTCATACGAAGATTATCGAAAGTATTTTGGAGCCTGTCGCTCAACAGGTGAGAATCTCGCTATTATTTATAGATTGTAAAATGTTGTTCTTGTAGTTAGCGGTGTAGGTGTAAGATCTTTAGATTATTGTTTACAACGATCGTTTATTGTAATATTATCGGTGTATTATGTCATAGCAGTGATTAAAGTGACAAGAATGCGATGAAAATTGCTATATTTGGTTGTGCGCGGCGTTTTGCCTTAACTTACCTTTAGTCAGCCGAGCTGGATATCGTATGGTATGCTGTTTAACCTTGGGTATTGAGATGTGTGAAGTGATTCAGTCGTTGCTGGTTATAAATTGGTAGTATGGAGTATATATTATGACTTACAATTTGTTTGAAGTAGTGGGTGACTAATTAGTGTGTAGTATATGGTTAGGTAGTAGTGTATGGTTGAAAACTTTGTACAACTGCCTATTCTCAAGATTTGAAATACGAATTGTTTGGAAATATTAAAATCCTGAAATTGTTTTGCACGTAATTCATTCCAACTTATAACATGTTAAGATTTATAAATAATGTTACTTTAACTCCTTTACTAGAACTAGGCTTTAGTGAAACATGAACATCAGCTGTATATCCCAATTAGAATATTTTTTAAATTTAATGAATAATCATTTATTGGCAACACAGCCATCTTTCAAGGTACTAAGCATGGCCTGCACTTAAAACTCATTTAGGAGCTTGGTTTAAGAGTTGTTGAGTAAATTATACTAGACTATACATATTATAAAGTTCTAATATCTACTTAATAAAATATTTTTTTTAACTTTTTATCAACAATCAACAAGACAGAGATAATAATTAGTGAATCATTATATCTTAACTAAATAATAAAAGGTAAGACTTGGCTCATGTGTATAGTGCATGAACTATAAAACATACTCTATTTCATTTAACCACATTGAATTACTCTTGTTGTCAAAGAACAAATATCCAATCAATATGAGTCACCTGCTATATAAACTGACCTCACAGAAGTTTCAAAGGTCACGCTACTAATGGTAAGTGACAAGTCATACTTACACTTTATTAAGTTTCTTTGAAGTACCAGACTAGTTTGTTCAAGTACACCAGAGCTCAACAAAAAAATTATTGAAATATTTACACAAAGAAAGTATTGTAGTTTATCAATGTTACCCTTAAAATATATTTTGTATAAGGCTTCAAGTTACAAAAGTTTGAAAACGAAGAGTTAGAAGACAAACGCCTATTCCGTTACACAAAAAAAAATTTCAGATAATTTTGGAAGTCAAGGCAAAGGTCATTTGTGTAAAAAAGTTATTTTGTTAATTTATTTTGTTGTAACTTAAAACAGGGATGAAATATAAGTCACTATACTATACATAACCCTCTTCCCTCTATTCTTCCCAAATACAAGTTATAAAAAAAGTTTGTTATGTAAACTTTTGACCACAATGATCTGGAGAGCTTGTATTTTATTTAAATAACTAGCCTCTCGCCGCAGTTTCTCCTGCGTTTATGGTCAATGCTCTGCTAAGGGATGTAAGGTGATGTTACATAGCCAATTAGACTCCTCAATGAATACTGTATCGAATAAAAAATAAATATTTAAAACTGACTGGTAGTTCCAGAGATTAGTCCGTTTAAACAGACAAACAGTCAAACAAAAATCCTCAGACTTATTATATTAAGTATAGATAAATAATTCCAGTTATTTACACAAAACTGTTACATGTAATTAATTGTTTGTTTATCTTGTATTACCAAGTAAAGTACATCTTATCAAAAAGTCAAGGATAATGCGACAAGGTTAGATGCATCTATTACTTACTTACGAATGTCTCTCTATTTATAACTTTTATTGCTGAGATCGCTCTTGTGCGATCAACCATTTTACGACGAGAATAGTGTTACTTTACCACTGTTTTTCTCACATTAGTGGTTGTATTTTGAGGACAAATGTAAAAAAATAATTGCTTGACACTCGTAAATCTCGCTATACAAATTACACTGGTTTTTAATTTGAAAATGTTGTCCTTGGCGTGCCCCCAAAATAATTGAAGTCTCCAAATATGAATGGTTTATTGAGTTAGGCTGTGCATTATTTGTTCATTAGTGATTTTAACCTTAATAGGCAGTAAAGATAATTATGTTTTTCAAACTAGTAACATTAGATTCTAGCACTCCAGGTAGATTCAGATAGATAATATTTGGTGTAATCTTCCCTTAACCGGACTTCTTCATATCAGTCAAAGGAACTTTATTTTTGTGGAAAGTCGTTCACATCCTCCAGAGTTCTATAACTGTAATACGAGGGAATTAAAAACCAAGATGAGAAGACAGTGTTCTGTTCTGACAGTGTCTTATAAACTTTGGGGCCTTACTGGACTAGAGTTGCGGAGGACAGAACACAATGGAGAGAGTTGAACTCCTCCAACCCAAATTTCGGAAGTAAATTTATTTTTTTATTTATACTAATCTGCAATTTAAGTGATAAATGTTTTGTTGCCAATCAAAGATCTACATTTAGAATAAAAAAATAGAACATTAAATGTCCTTATTGATTGACTAGATTTGGCAACAAGATGCCAGAAAAAGAAAATTAATATTAAAAATAACTCTGCTAACAATTAAGTATTCCACTAGACACTTACCCAGTTTGTAAGGGAATTAAAAATGTAACGTAAAGTATGAGGACTATCACATGACAACAGCAAATTTATGTGAATAGCAGACATTGTTCTAAATTCAAAGATGGATCAGGCTACCTACGCAAACTTGTTACAAATACATATTGTTTAGTCTTGTTCTAATAGGAAGATATTATGCAGTCTGAATGTGGAAACATCTTTTAGCAGTAAGAGAAAAAAAAGAGGTTTTTAACAGAAATTGAATGGCTCAAACTAACCGAGCTTAGTGGAGCGAGGTTTCCGAACATACAAGTAAACACAAGCTGGATGTTTGTCTGAGCTTCTACTAGGAAGTTATTTAAGAAATGTTTGCGAAGCCATGTTTATCTTTCTTTCGTTCCATCTGATCAAGCTTTACTGGGCGACCAGAGCAGGATCGATTATACGTACGACAATAGACATAGGAAAGGTATACGAACTTAAAGGTGAGAAGAATCGCATCCTCGCACATATAAGCTTCCTTATACATACGGTCCGTACACCAGGGTTTTAGGTTATAGCATAAATCAGTAAACTCAGGAATAAATTTAACTAACTATATTGATAGATAAAAATGATATTAATGATAATGATATAGGTGAGTCGCGACACGTCAATTGATAGTCGAATATGAACGCGAACTAGTTTTAAGTATGATTAAAGCAATGAATAAAGTAGGTTGCTGACACAGCTCCAAGTGTAACTGCATAATACGAGAAGCGTATAACGTGGCTCGTACACATAGTTTTGCTAGGTCTCACGGCTTAGTGTCCTCGCACAACTCGAATAGCATCGCAGCCTCAGACGATGTATCGTAGCAAAGTTATCCCTCGTGCTATGCCGATCTTGGTGTTTCCTTGTTAAAGCATAATAATACGGTGGTCTAGAGTAATAATTCCATCCTACTGAAGATCCCGGTTATAGGTCTGTTGGTGAAAAGGATCGCCTTATCACGTTATCCATCTTCTATCACTAACCTAATCAGTGAAACTACTTCAATGAGCTCAACAACGATATCTCTGCTATATGTTGGTAAGGAGTCGGGTATCCTGCTGATTCCAGACGATGTTGCAGCATCTGGTTAAGGTTACCATGTTATTGTAATATCTTTAAAGTCGCAGGATAGTCAATTTCAAATCGATCAAACTAGTAGAAATACTCGTATTCCTTCAGGGCTTAGAGAAGAGCGGATGATTTTCAAATGGCTGAACAGATTTTCTAGGATTATAGTTAAGGACACTCGATGTAGTCTCCATTTAAGCAAAATAAACAAAATCAAAATCGATCCATCCTTTTAGGAGCTAAGATACCAGATAGACACACAGATGCACACATTAACCTTATAACACCCCTCCTTTTTGCGTCAGGGATTAAAAAGAACAGAAAAGAGGGTTGTTGTGATTAGAAATTTTGCAAATATGATGCGTGATCCTCACCTGGTGTTGGGACTCGTCTGCGTGAGCTCCTTATGCACGACTATTCCATTTAGTATATGCCTATACATAGGTATTTTGATATAAAACAGCCAACCCTAAAATATCAAAAAGGCGACAAGGTTTGGTCGTCGTGGATAAATAAATTATTACTATGTGTAATTTGAGTCATCAGTTGTCAGCTGTAAGAAAATGAAATCATCACATACACAATGCTCCATAATGCGCCGTAGACCATGAAGTCGCGGGTTCGATGACTGACATTGTGTACTGACAGGTATTGATCTTCGATTTGGTTTTGTTTGTTTTTTTATACTTGGTAATTCCCTGCATGGTTAGCGATCACAAATGGCTAAAATTATTCGTGGTACCAGATCCTCTGTTCGTTTTTGAAGAGCTATTTGGGGTATCCTTTGGGAATAGCACTTTTTTTAGGGTTTCACGTGTTTGCAAAACTTTATTTATTTACAAACAAATAAACAAAAAAACTAACTTTCATATTTATAATATTAGTCAGGATGCACATCAGTAGTTTTTAAAAAAGAATTTAGAGCTATGTGCAGTAGTTTTATCTGGAGCGATTTTAAAAAAGAATTTTCCCAAGTACCAACAGAAATGTTCACAAAACACTCAGTACCAGTGTGGCGAATTCTGACTTCACGTTTCTGTCATTTAAATAAAATAGAGTTAAAAGATTGAGACATCTCGCCGAGTCCAACTGACCACGACTAATATTCCTGAACGCCACGTGTGTAATTAGGGCAGGTGCGCAACCGCGCGCGTATCCGGAGTTATTTCTGCCATGGGACTGACTGCCATGTCATCACACATAGCGTGGAGGTCGTTTCAAGGTTTCTTCTCTCGAGCCCTTGTTGCAAAACAGTTCTTGTTTTTAAACGTTCGGTGTGCTTTCTCTGAGACCTTACGAATATATTGCATTCCATATAATGTACCTCGCCATAATCATAGATCAAGGCACATTATATATTTTTCTAAGTTCAGAACAGTACCTACTTAAAAAAAGTCGCCTAGATTGTTAGGGTGAGACGTAATACCTATATTATTATACATTTTGACAAGCCGAGTGCACACAGTCTTCGGTGTTTTTCTGTCTATCGGTTTTATGACTGACTATCTCGAGAAATTAGCCATGCAAATGTCTTATAGAGCTCTGGCAATGGTCGAAAAAAAAAGAACAGCATTCGGGTAGTGTTGTCGAAAGTTGGTTTTGGACAAGGTGTATATTTTTCTTCAGTCGAGCAGCTGCAATCAAATCAGAAATCTATTCAGCTATATCTTTTAAATCACACTTTATTTAAAGTTTAATAAGGACCTATGGTAACAAAAACTTGATAAAATTATCTTTGATTCTGAGATCGTAAGATATTATTTGTATATCGCTTGATGTACAAATAATATCTTACGATCTCTTTGTGTTAGTAGTATTGGTGGTGTATAAAGCTATTATTGTAGGCTGATTCAGAGCAAATGTTTATAAACTGTCGTATATCGATATTTTGTATGTGACACATTTCAACAAATGTTTGAAGGGGTAACACGCCGAAAATTTCATTCTGTACACATAATTATGTAATCAGAAATATGCAGTAACATTATTAACGCAAAGGTCAACCCATAATCCATTGAGGACTTGCGTAGGACTGCATCAGTTATTCTTGAGTATGCTAATAAATTCTGTGACGTAACAAGACATGATAATAAATTAAAAATAATTGGTATAACAGGTATCAGTTTAAAATAACGGGTTCAAGAACATTTATTTGAATAATCCTTGACAGCTTCCGGCTTTCATGTCTTTTTTCTTAACGTTATCGTTATGTGAAGCGCGTTGTACTAACTTGTAACCTCATAAAATTACTCAACTGATGACAACTAACAAATGATTGACAAATGACGCTGAAATCTGTGTTATAAGTTGTGTGCATTAATTTAAAGCGAACTTGACCAGTTAGTGCACTCCTAAGATATATTTAAACGAATGAGTGATAATGATGATAATATTCGAGTCACCAGGTCCCCTTTTCGTTTTTAAAGAGCTCTTTGGATACCGAACCTGTAAAGATCACATTGAGAATACGAAAATATTCTATGTAAAAATATCATTCATAATTTTTACGATTAGTCCAGTCGGGATAGACATAAAAATAGCCTTAACTAGAAAAATTAGGGGACGTGATTTTTTTTTTAAACCTCGGCGTGGTTGGAAGTCTACATTCCGATTTTCGGGGCAAGCCCGCCATTGGATTCTCCGCCATCTTGATTTGAAGTTCAATTTTTTCGTTTTTCTGAAATAACTCGTTAATTTGCAACTTTAGAGCAAAAATGGTAGTATCCAAAGTTGTTGGAAATTTAATTTCCCACAAGTTTGGTTATTATCACTTTTATGCTAGGATCAATATTTGCAGAGTTATACTATCAAGTTTATCAAAAAAATCGTAATGGGTGGAATTTTATTTCCTTCAACTTTGGTTCCTCGCACTTTTTTTACTCCACGATCAATTACGATGTCATGGGTTTCAGCTGTTCGAAGATCATCAGCTCTTTTCTAATCGTTGAAGGGATTTTCGAGTCGGGGTATTTTAAATTGTAAATGTATAGTTATTATAATTCACTTTTAAAATAAAGTGTCACCATCTTCAATGCGCCTAAAATGTTAGTAAGTTAGTGCACTTTTAAGATATTCAAATGAATATTTTCTGCAAATTTCAAATATAAAGGTTCTCGTGTTTATTTAATTTAAAGATTTATACCTTGTAGTGAAGACAAGAGACCGTTTTGGCATCACAACGAGCACTAAAACATAGTTAGTTGCGAAGTGGACAAGCCATTAGGTATTCATCCTGCACATCCCGGTTCTATAAATAAACTGCGGGTTTCAGTCCGGCCCGACGTCGGTATTTTAACCTTTTTGCTCCTTACTGTCTGGGTTTAGCCATATAGGCAGCTAGTCGACTTTATTCGCAGGTACAGGCAGAAATGTGAAATTTTACTAATGTGGAAAATAGTTTTAAGATAACTTATTGTTTGTTGACTTAAAGATTAACTAATGAAAAGACATTCAAAGCTGAACCTAATTGTTTGTAATATTTTTTGTATTATAAAATTTGCAAGCCGATTAGGGAGAGCATAGCCGACCAATTTATACACCTAACTCCGTTGTAATATTGTCAACGTATTGAGCAAAGAAAAATATATAAATTGAAAATTCACTTTAAAAGTTAGATGTTTGTACCCCGAGCCCGTATTATGTGTCACGGGCGAATCCACCTTTGACGTCGAGGTGTACAACAAAGCCAAGGTCTCTCTTAATACGTACAATTCGTTCAGTTTGTTATTTTGTTTGAACGCGCTAATCTCGGAAACTACTAGTCGGATTTGAAAATTATCTTTACCTTTGAGGGCCTAATTCTTGAGGAAGGCTTTTTACCATCCCGCTACATCCCTTAACCCTTTGACCGCCAGGCTAATTACGCAAAACTATGTTCCCTACGCCAAGCAATAAATTCCCTAAATTATACCTACAAAAAAATAGTGACGGAAAAAAGTAAATCGATAAAGCATCGATACATTTTGCTTGTGCGTGGTTCACAAATAAAATAATACTCATACCACTGAAGATTTAGTTATAAACAAATAATAAACATTACTACATTATTATTCAGTATATATGTCTCTATAAATATTGATTTTGCCACAATAAAAACATTACTCGTTACCTTATTTTCCCGTAACTATTCGACGCTTTAAAGCGTCAATGGCGTAGGAGAGGGGACATTTTGTGATTAAAACGTAACATAGACAGTGATGTGATGATCAATTTATTAATAATAGTCGATATTTATTATTTAGAATGAAGACAATATGTTTGCGCTAGTGCAGTATTTTTTTTTCATGATACTCACGGAAACATGTAACACAAAGAGGCACTTTACAAATTTCGCACCAAAATCTCGTCTCTCGCCTTTTGCGTTTTGAATTACTACATAATTTACACCGTAATTTTTTTGTATCCGGTAAATACGCTGGCATGTGGCGTGCCGCACTTCCTAGTAATCGCATTGGTTGATCTATATTTCGTGAAGTTGTCGGTAAGGTCTTGTCTCCTGCATACTTTTGGACAATTTGTGTTATAACTGCCAGTTGATACTTAGCAAAACGTAGTGTTTTGTTATCTTGTAAGACTTTGTAGTAGTTGTAAGCGTTTAGTAAATGGAGGTCGATTATGTGAAAATATAACTTTTTGTACCATTTCGTCACTTTTCGAATACTGTGTAAAGAACTTAACATCATGTCATTCAAGTCAATGATTCCCATGTGTTCGTTGTAGTCTATAATACATTCGGGTTTCATTTTTGGTAATCCCGTAGACCGATCAATTTTTTCAGTAGGTCCCATTTGATCTTTATGCATGGTAGTGATCATGTACACATCTTTTTTGTCGTGCCATTTTAGAGCCATTAAATTGGGAGCATATTTAACATCCCTCTCGCCTTTTTTCAGAATCTTAAATTGTGGCATTTCTTTGCGATTTTGTTTTACAGTTCCACATGCGCCTATATTTCGATTTAATAAGAATTTAAATAGTTTGGGGCTGCTGTACCAGTTGTCCATATAAATTTGTCTATTCGAAAAGTAATATTTTTGTAAAAAGGTAATAACTATTGATCCACTTACACCTAAGTCTACATTGCTATTATTTCAGTTTCTAAACCAGTATATATGATGAAATCCAATATAACTCGCGTTTCTACATCACATAGGACAAAAAGCTTTATGCCGAATCGATTACGCTTATTAGGTATATATTGTTTGATAATTAACCTTCCTTTAAATGGAACAATACTTTCGTCAATACATAGCTTTTTATACGGAATAAAATAAGATTTAAATTTTTGTCTGGCGTCATCTACCACTGTAATTATCTTGGACAATATTGGGTCGTTGGCATGCCTTGGTCTTGGTTCAGAAAAATGCAACATTCCTAATATCGTCGTGTAACGATTTCTACTCATTAGAGTTGTGTAAATTGGAGAATTCAATAGAGGATTTGTTGACCAATGCTCCTCAATCGTTAAGCGACTGTTTCTCGTCATTAACATACTAATAGCCAAAAATATATACATTTCTGGAACGGTTACTTCTTTCCAAGTCTGCAGCCTAGAGTGGTTCCTCAAGTCCGTATTAAGTATGAAGTAGCGATGATACCAATTAGTGTAATATATTATTGTGTTTATTAACTCTTCGTCCACAAACTTTTCAAAAACTTGTAATTCGTTTGACGATGATGTTAAGTTTAATGAGGGTGAAATACCACTACCAAAATCATCAAAAGTAGGTGTTTCAATGGCGAATGGTTGCCTTGTCCATTGAATAGGAAGTGGTCCTGGTACGTTCTCAACTACATCACTTTCATCCAAAATATTTGCAGGATTTGTTCTTGGGAGGTTCTCAGTTGCCACAGCCTAAAAAAGATAAATGAATATCATATTATTAATATCAATTAAAATAATTTATTATATTTTATCAATCTCAGTGTAATTTGTGCTCGTTAATTCTTAAATTACCCCATGACACCATGGCATGATCCCTAGCACAGAAGTTGTATGATATGAACTAAATTTCGGTCATGTCGGCCAATCTCAGCGGAGTGTAGCTTGCCTTTTCGAAGTAGGTGAAATTAGAAATGACTCACCTCATATTCATCTTCAATCTCACTGTCCGATGCAGATTCAATTGTGATTCCAGCATCATCAACACCTTCTAAAATACGAAGTAGCTCACCGTGATCCATATTTTGTATTAATCAAATTTATTAAAGACGCGTAACCCAAAAATTATGTGCTAGTAAAACACGGATTGCAGTTATTATAATAATTTATGTCTCGAAGGTATATTCATAAAATTTTATTTTTTTCTACCTTCAAATCCCAACACTATAACTACCAACGTTCTCGCTTGTGACGTCATAGGCGGACGCTTTAAGTCGTCAACGGCGATAACGACATAGGAAAGTATGTGATGAGTAGTAATGTTGTAATGCAGTTGTCGATGTTTATTTAAGTAAATGGAAAACTATAATGTGACAAGGAAACTAAGTAGGTAATTCAATTTTATTTATAGATCAACGTATGTAGGTACTGCAAACAAAGATAATAAGTAATAGGTAGGTGGTTTGTAAATAATAAAAAAAACTGTATTATGAATGGGTATTGTTTATTTTTTAATTATTCGAACATAATCCAAACCTATTGTTTCTCTGTATTTGACAAATCTATTTCGTCAAAGTGAGTGTTCTTTGCCTGCTCTAAAAAATTTAACATTTTAATGTAACAACGTGAACGAATACAAGGTTTAATGTACATAAATTCTTCATTTAGTAATTGACAAAAATAGTAGTTCCTTTTATCATCAATTTGATGTTTATTGCATTCCAAACATGTGATATTTTTTTCAACATTTGTATGTTGAGAAGTTGCTGCTGATTTAGGTGTATGTTTATGTGCCACATGGGGTAGGATGTTCGGCGATTGCTCTCTTGGGCGTTTCAAATCTGTGTAAAATGCAATAGGCAAAATAAATATATATTTTTATGTAAAATCACGTTTACTTAATACGTTACACATGCTGGCTGCATTTAAGTAAGTTTTATAGGTACATTATCTCATTTGATCTATTGAAATTCGAATGGTTTGCCTCTTCCTATCTCAAAATTTGCAAATATTTTTACTCGAGGAATAACAATTTTTCAAGCAAAGGCGGAACAATGTGTATGCTTATTATATTTTATAAAATCAACGTTAATCAAAGAAAAAGAACGTAAACTTACCAGTTTTCTCCATTACGGTCCAAGCGCAACTTCAAATGTATGCGGAAACAATAATAATTATACTGTCACTATTACTTTTATGCAGCGAAATAAAAAATACACACGTCGTTAACACGTCTTGTTTTCGACAGTTAGTGTAGAGTAATCTAGAACGCTATTACAACTTGACCGTCACCATATTTGAAACTACCTTCCTATCATATTTTTTATTTTCCATTCGGAGGTAGTCACAACACTAGTCGACGCTTTAAGGCGTCAATGGCGCTGTGAATGTAACTTTCTAAGTACATTTTTTGATGAGTTTATTTTTAATATTACGTGCCCAATTATACTATATCTCAATCTTTTAATGCATATTATAGTAGTCGAAGTCAAGATGAAGAGTTGTAAATGTTCCTGATTCAGAAAATTAATATTAGCCAAGTTTTTTTGTCATTAGTGCGATGCGATCATTAGGACGCATAAAGACGTCGTTGGCGTCTCGATCAAGTTATTAAATGACGCTTTAATGCGTCCTTGGCGGTCAAAGGGTTAAGAGAGGAGCAGTGACCATAAACACGGTTGAAACATGTATATTTTAATATTTACCAGCCGATTGAGTCTCGAAATTTAATATGTAAAAATGTTAAGTAGTGAGAATAGCGTTTTGGGTCAAATTCAGTGCTAAATTACTTAGTCACAATTTTAACATTATTGTACAAGTTGAAGTTGTTGTAAGTATAGGAAGCCACATTATAATCATACGAACAGATAATATTATGGTATCAGTTTCAGAATTGTTCTGTCCCAACAACAAGCTTCAAAATGTTTCAAAAACAAAGGCGATATACGGAGTTGCGTGAAAAACGTACTTTTGAGTCGTTTACTCCGTCAGTACACTAGCATGCAATGTTGACAGTATACACAACGATAATGTTGCCAGGTGATAAAATTCAAATATAACTAATTTTAAACGTTGACTCATTGCCTGTTTGTTATAGCTTTCGCGCGCTCTGTTCGCGCCTTTTAAATTTAGTTTCGACGGGCACCCATTTCACAACGTTTTTTATATTTTTATACCAATGAAGATTGATGTTTTACATGAGGAGCGTCGATTCTGACTTCTCTTAAATTAAAGATTTTTACAGTGGGTGTTATTGATTCACTTCATTGTCGGTTTAGAGTTGCTTGAAAGAAACCAGAATAAGTCTGGTTAGTTTCATTTGAATTAGGAATTAATTATGATTATATTACTACGCTAGTATCTATTATTTATCTTCTATCAACAGATTATTTTAGAACAGCAACCAATTGGTTCTATTAATTTATAGCAACGTCTATTATAGTAAGTCCAAGATACATTTTAGTAGCTTAGATCTAAAGATTTGCGTCTGCAACGATGCTGAATCGCGTATTATGAGCTTGTACTGAAAACTTGCATCAGCTGGAGTATACCAGACTAGATAGATAGATGCCTCTACCACAAAGAGAACGTCAGCTAACGTCAGTGGTGAGTAGGGAGAACTCCTTTTGGGGATAGGATTTGTATTACAGCTAGTGGTTAGAATGTTTATATGCAATAATAGGCATCAATAACCACCAGCCTGTTAGTTAGAAGGCATGCAGTGTGCTTTGGTAGTATTAAAAGTCTACATCGGGTACTGTCTAACAGGAAAGAATAAAAAACATGTAATGTAACACACGAAAATCCACTGTTTTCATGTGTTTCTGCAAAGTGTTCATAATTGAACCTTACAACTCTAATAAAATATTTTTGTTCGAGTGAGTCATAGGCTGCGCGATTTCAGCAATTGTTTTTGCACTCGCCTTTGTTATTGCGCGGAGTAACGGTTTCAGCCCTAATTTAGTGTCCTCGATTGTTAAAATTAAAGTTACCTATGAAGTTCAGGGACCTCCAAGTCGCAAGAAAAACGTCCTCCACATGGTTAATCATAAAATATCCATAAAAAACGACTACACCGACTTGAAAAGTAAATGAGATGAGAGCCTCTGTTAAGCAAATATGGTTAACTATCAGTTAGCCAGAAAACGATAACCAAACCTGACTATTGTATACTCTGCCTAGCAGTTCTATAACTTTAATCAATGACATATACGGGTAGTTTATCTAAGCCATTCTCATTACCTTATTGTCAAAGATAAAGACATCCGAAGTTGTTGTTGAAATATGTACACATATATATAACCTGTCGCAGTAATAAACAAGTGACATTGGTAGAAATTAGCAAACACTCCGTAGGCGTTATTTACCAAAATATTGCCACCAATAAAGCCATAAAAATATAGTTTACCTAATATGGTTCTTCGTCTGTACACAGAACTATAAAATGCCAATTTATTTACATAAGCTCATAAATACAGATTGGGTTTGTAGTACCAAAAGTCATATAAAATCGTTAGAACTGTGTTGCCAGCTTTATACTCTACTAGCCGATCCCCGCCGTTTCACTTGCCTTAATGGTCACTGATCTGCTCCTAAGGGTCAAAGCGTGATGTTTAGCCTACGACCTTGCTCAAGAACTGAGATTTTAAAAACAAAAAGGAAAATTAAGGTTTATTACATTTATATATGTCGTAGGTCGATCGTTGAATTGGACCAATCGAGATATGCCTGGGCAGATCATGATATGCCCAAGAACTGAGATTTTAAAAACAAAAAGGAAAATTAAGGTTTATTACATTCATATATGTCGTAGGTCGATCGTTGAATTGGACTGATCGAGATATGCCTGTGCAGATCATGATATGTCGGCATTTCGTGATTTGGTCAATAAATTCATAATATACCCAATCAAAATTGGGCAGATCAATGAGAGCAACCTATTTATCGATTTACCTAAAAGTTACCTTTTGCGACCCTGGAGACACTGTTGTGCGCTCTGTCAGCTGTTTACATGGAAAAAAGATGGCCGCGTCACAAGAACAATAAAGTAGGGTATCCGCGCAGCGGGATTTCTCGGACTATTACTGCAGCTCCAAATTAAAATAATTCAAGAACAATATTATGGTACAAAATTGTTTTTATGTCTTAGTACTTTGGTTATCCTATGTACTGTATTTATCAAGTATCGCCAGGTAAATCTTTATTGTATAAACTTCAGTTTATTTGCTACTATTAGACGGGCAAGAAACGCCGGTGAATCACGATTTGTCCAGGCAGATCTCGATCGGCCTAATTCAACGATCAGCCTACGACATAATAGATTTATTGGCTCCCGCTACCAACGCTATTCTTAAGAAGTGTGATTTTAAATGAGGTCATGGTATGAATAGATGTTACAAATGCGGTCTGATTTGTTTTTATTTTGCTACAATAAATTGACTTCATATAAATACCGGGAAATTGATTCAGAATTAACGCTAATTCATTGTTGTTACAATGATTACTGTGCATATGTACTATGGTAAATATTTTTACTTTTAACTTTGAGTAATCACGTTTTAAAAACATGATGCCAGTTCTAAAATAAAAAGATAACACCATTGTTCAAATGATCTATTTATGTGACATAGTTCTGGCTAATTTGGCATTTTAACTAAAACTTCCCAACACAGATTTTGTAGTACACAGCGTTTACAAGTTAAAGGTAAAGTTTACCTACGAATAAAATTCATATTTGTATAATGTCTATTAATTCACCAATATAATAAAAGTTTCATACAAATAAGGTACACAGGTACAAATGGCAATAATTTACCGATACTTAAAATACACCAGCGATCTCCTGGATGTGGGTATGTTCCCAACGCCACCAGCAGAGATAACACAATGCTAGGAGTACCATTTAACCTCCTGTAGTTTGGAGGTGCTTCCACCCACGGTGCATAAACCCCTATAAATATTTTCTTTGATCTTTTGACACCAAAAACACTCACGTAAATCGTTGCAATCCTGTCTATCCAAAGGTTGCCTGGAAGATATTGCTTTTTGCGATAAGGCCGTTGATTGTGCTTATAAGTCCAAAATATAAAATATGTCAAGTAGATACTTGACATGTTCATACTAACCGTGTCTGTCAAGAGTAATAAATAAATCTTTCTGTCAATACCGATAGACATATCCCCTACGACATAACATTTACAACTCGAATGGACGGACTGTCTCCACCCCTTTTGACGAATTACGTTACAAACGCCAAGCGGCGTTAAGGCGAAGGTTCCACTTCCGATTAATTTCCGCTCACGGCGAATAACTGCCTTCGAGTTTTGTGCTTATAGAACACACAAAAACACTGTTTAACTTAGCTTTTTCTTCTCTTGCCAATGTAGCAGCTTCATTAAAACTTGCTAGAATGTGAGAAGGTTGTCGTAATAACCTGGTCCTAAAGTTCCATATCATTTAGCATAAAGCAAATTTTTGCTAACTAAATAAACAATGTAGCACTCGGTTAAAGATGCTCAAGCCGTGCAATACACGTGACATCATTTGCTCGTCTCCAAACCCAATTGAGAAAACAGCGTTACGCTAGTAGCACTTTTTAACTGCGATACTAGCTGTCATCGATTGTGACTTGCCTCCTGTTACGGTGGCATAACATGAAGCTATTTAAGTCAAAAATGTTATATTTTGTTTCTTATAAGAATACGTAATTTTGAACAAAGTTGTCACCGACCATATGGTCGCTGCCCACGCGTGGCGCTGGCCGTGGACATATTAAAGATTACGCTTACGACACCAACACACTTTTAATTTGCCATATTTTCACGTGTAGGTGTCAGTTCGAAGACGGCGTTTGAATATAAAGTCTTTATCAAGTAAAGAAGTAAAATACAAAATGTACAAGACCATGAAATAAATAAAGTCCAACATTTGAAAGCGCTTTGTTTTTCGTATCAACCAAAGCTACAAATTATGAAAATGTAAAAAACGAGTTTCTTTCTCGTTGTTTCTCAGCATTTTTCCTAACACCTCTACAAAGTTATTTAGTAATAACTGAATAGAGCTTATAAGGCGAAAATAAAAAAATAATCTAACTGAGGGGAACCCACCACTCACAATCGGTTTGTCATCCTCCTAATAATAATCAATAGCGTAGGATAACCTGTTCCGCTGTAAAGAATTTGGAGGGGGGTAAGGTCCTCCGTACTCCACGGTGTGGTTGCCTGCTATCAGGCGGCCAAGGTCTGCAGAGGTTCCCGGAGGTTTCCTTCTTAGGGTACTTCCGACATACCACTTCACCGTTAGCACGTCTAAGAATTGCCTTAGACAAGGAAAGGAAACTTCTCCCAAAGCAAAGAATCGGCTTACCATTTGCATTGGTGGTACAAGCCAGTAATGCGCAGTCTTCTTTCGCACGAAGTGTCTTGTGTGTGTAATATGACGATATATTCCTTTTGCCTCAAGGCTCATAAGCGGCCGTTAGTGTACTGGAGTCCTAGGGTAAACTTTGGTTTTCAACGCTTTCACCTCATTTTGTTACACGACTGCCCAAAAAGCATAGTAATGTTTTCAGGGTTCATGTATGTACGTATGTAACGTGAGTTTCTTTATTCCACCATAACTTCTAAATACCTGAACAGATTTGTCACACACAACACATCATCTTGAATGACACTAGCTAAATTTGTTTTGAAAAAATAAAAAAACTCAGTCGTAGGACTACACTTCAGAAGTGAAAACATAACGTATAAATATATATACACACACACATATGTATATACGCTCAGATACATACATGTCACGCGAGTTCAGTACTTTTTCTCATACCAAAAGTGCCCAACGTGCCTAAAGAAGTTTTCACTTCAAAAGACAATATGGCGGCTGTATGGCGCCATTTTCAAATGTAATAAAAATTCTAGAATAGCATCCAAATTGAGATCATTGAATCGTCGAGAGAGCATGGATTGTACTTGTTACTTAGGGCAAACATATGTAACTAATACATTTCATCTAGATAAACTGGCGTGTATTGCTTATGCTATACAAAAGCTTGATGTTGTGTCGAATTTAATTTGCAGTCGCCCGAGGCATACTCAAATAACCTTGTTAGTGTTTCCCAGCGGTAAAATCTAGACACAAAATACTGTACCTAAGGCTAGTTGGGCACGTTTTGACGTCAGACCTTGACCCACAAACTCGATCGTGTCGATACTGTGACGACTATATCTTGCTGTTTTAATACTTAGTTTATAAACACATTGCTGAATTATTACCATATCGAGTTTGTTTCAGGTTATTTCTAGTAATATTTTTTTCTGATTTCTACTCTTTTGTGTTTTCCTTTGTGACAAATGGACTGATTAACAGGAACAAAAACAAGGTGAGTCTGTGTAGGGGAGGATTCTGTTACCAAAAAAATAGTGTGTATCGTATCATGGAAGTAAATAAATAGCATATACTTATTACTTTTTTTTAATAATGTTCGTAGAATTTTGTGGAAGAAATATTGGGAAAAAACTATAGATTCTTGCGACTAGCGAGCTTCAATCGAGTAAAGAATAATGAGCTTGGGTAACCAATCTCAGACTTTTGGCAATAAGTTGTTTTTAAAGCATTTTTCCTTTATATTCTTAAAGATTTAATATTGCCATTATGCGAATAGGATAATGGCAATAGGTACACATTACATTGGAATTCATTAAAGATGATGAAACGTGCGGCTTTTGTAAACTTGTGCTCATCCCTTTCGTTTCCGGAAATGATTTCGTGTCGAGCTATTCGCACCATAAAGTGATAAATCCTTAATATGTAATTGAATAAACAGAATATCGTAAAATTGTAGACGTAAAGTAGTATATAAAAGTAGTATGTAAAAGAGAGGGTTTCTCTATCACTACATATTATAAAACAATGTCCCCCGCTGCGTCTGTCTGTCTGTTCGCGATAAACTCAAAAACTACTTAACGGATTTTCATGCGGTTTTCACCAGTAGATAGAGCAATTCATGAGGAAGGTTTAGATATATACAATTTGTTAAAGGTTTTGTGTAAATTGGTTGAAATATGATGATGATTGTTGAAGATGTCTTTGCTACCCGTGCGAAGCCGCGGCGGGTTGCTAGTCTCTAATAATTTAAGTAGTTGTAAAAGTGGCAATAAAACGCGCATTTAAGAAAAGAACATTGTACCTATATTAGGTCTGTAATGTTTCACTAACCTTCAAGGCTGTGTAAAGCCCGGGGTAAAACAAATGCCGCGCCCTTTCCTGCCCAACCCCTCACAAAACAGGTGCCGTTAAGCCGAGGGTCATTTGTTAAAGTCACGCAGCCAACGAAAGAAACTAATATTTGTCGTCTGCCCTAGATAAGAATAGTTTATTGCTAAATGGCGGGACACAGAATGGAAATTAAGGAAATTCATCACCTTTTTGGCAATGTGAGGGTTTTAGGTTAACCTATAAAATTAAATTATAAAAATTGTTAGAATTTTATAAATCGTAGAATTATGTATCTGCCTAAGAAAAGCTGTGTTTTGCTTTGTTATCACTACATATTATAAAACAAAGTCCCCCGCCGCGTCTGTCTGTCTGTCTGTTCGCGATAATCTCAAAAACTACTGAACGGATTTTCATGCGGTTTTCACCAATAGATACAGAGATTCATGAGGAAGGTTTAGGTATATAATTTGTTAAGGTTTTGTATAAATTGGTTGAAATATGATAATGATTGTTGAAGATGTCTCTCCTACCCGTGCGAAGCCGGGCGGGTTGCTAGTAATTTAATAACTTAATATTCGTATGCCTACTATAGGCAAAACATGCTGTGCATTGCATCAATATTGTAATATTTTTTTATCCATGTTTCTTGCGAATAAATAGATATATTCATTCATTCATACAATTTGAGAATGAAAGTGAAAATAACAAAGAATTTGTTTCCTTTATGTATCCAGTACATTCAAATAAAATATTAATTCAAGTATGTATTGTATTAGTCATACTGATATATTGTTCCATATGTGAAGAGAAAAATAAATGTTACATTTATTTATAAGTTATTATTAAGTAAATCTAAGAAATTAAGATGACAAATTGCTAGTTTTACTTTATTGGGATCTGAACTGGTACTTGGACAGACTTGTGTCGCAGGACTCGCAGGCGTTAACAGCATTTAATATTAAATAGAATATACATAATACAAACAAGGTCCCACTCAAAGTTTATTCATTAAATATGGGAAAATGGAGAGTTTAAAAGGGAAGGCAATGGAAGGAAAAATATATTCCTTAAACGGAGGGATCGAGGAATGTAAGCATTAAATCGAGAAGGTCACCTGTAACTCAAATTGGCTATGGCCGGGAAGTCTGTACCCTGTGAACTTTAACGCACAAAAAATAGGAAACGAATGAGGAATATAATACAAGTATTAACTAACAGTAGTACAATTGGCGGTCTTATCGCGATCTGCGATCTTTTACAGACATCATTTGGATGGACTATACGGCATAAGACACAGCATATTGTTTTGAAGAATATTTAAATATGAGAAAAGAACAAATTAATTGAACGAAAAAAAAATATGCTATGTCTAAATATTACCTATATGCGCGTGAAATTCTTAAAGATGTTACATTGGTTTTGGATGAGCCCTGTAACTTAGTAGATAGGCAAGGCAAGTTTGAAATTGTGGACTGTGTACCTAAAGCAAGTGGTTGGCTAGTGCTGCTTATGATAGCCGTGAGGCCAACAGAGAACGGATCTCAATATACAAATACGAAGTTTTGTTACAAATGATCTATCTCTAAATAACTGGTCTGTCTAGTCTAACCGGAATTGAAGATTAAAGATCCATATTTTATTTTAGGATGAAGTGTAAGTCATATAAACTTAGCCTTAAAAAATATCAGATTTAAAAGGTGCTTTTCCAAGCGGTCAATTTGAATTCATACAGAAATCTGTCGTCTTAAATCCTGCATTTGTAAAAAAGCTACTACAAACATCCTATCCGGACGTGACACAAGTTAAATATAATATATATAATATAATTTATACTACGGCTGAGAACTCAGTAGTACGAGTGAGTACAAAAAAATATGAATGAATGTCGCACTCTCGAGGTTGCGCACACGCACGCGCCATATATGGGGGGAGGCGTCTATCTGCGCGTGCCTATCACCACTGCCATGTCGTAACTTGTAAACGTTCGAATTAATATTGTAAACTGTACCCTATCTAAAGCTATTTGATATTAATAAGCGGTGGGAACATTATTCGACTAATCAACGAGGTAAGGCCAGGAGTGAAGTACGGAGGCGCGCTTACCAGTGCCTCATGCCGCCCTGAGTGTGGCCGCGGGTGGACGGGACGGGTTTTCCCCTTCACCCGCTATAGTGGCCCCCCGCCGTGGCCGCCGCGGGCAGGTGCTTAAGAGGGTTCCGGATGTCTTAATAAAAGCTGTTCCCGGATCCCTCCTAGGCTCCTACTTAAGGTGCAGTACGACACACCGTGTGATTTTAGTCAATTCGATTCCGATACAGCGCCCACCGAAAACCCCGGTGGGGTAACGGCCCGAGGGAGATTCCACACGCCCAAAAAAAAAAGCAACAGTAATAGCAATAGCTATTTTAAAGAATTTGTGAAGGGCTCAAATCATTATATTAGCTGGTCGTCATTTCTGGACGAACTGTTTCATATCTTTCTTTTTAGTACATTTGAGTATTTAGGTTCTATTTCTTTATTCACAATATTCACAGACAGTAACTGACTCTATTACTATGTTCCGCAAATAGATGCGACTGGTGCACCCTTTCTTCTGTGATGCTTGGCGATAATCATTTCGCATCGCAGGAAGATTCAGGGGGCGCTTCATCATCTCGGCCAAGGGACTGCTGGCCTCTCTTTCCAGAAGGAGCAGTTGTGCGCTATGGAAAGCATATTGTTTTTTTAACTTAAAGAATACCATACTACTAACGTGTATAGAGAAACAAACTATCAAAGTATCATTGACTACTTCTGTTATGTGTATGAGTCATGTTTGTAAAATATTTGAAGCTCTAACATTACAACTACACGTTGGTTCATAAACAGTGTGACAGTTTACGTGACTTGGCCGCACAATGAACGTTGCCGCGGTGCGCCCTGCCACTTAGTTATCTGTGGAATGTTAGGACGAGACGATCTTTGCACTCGTGCAGGGAAAGTTGAAGATAAGACTTATTCTTAAATGGTTTGTCCGAGTTATCGCGTTTTTAGAAGGTAAAGGAAAGGTGAAGAATGTCATTGTTGTTATATTTTTGAGTTTCTCTTTAAATGTCATTTATGAATTATGCTGCTTGAACTTTATTTTTTATTTATTGTATAAAATAATGTAGCAAACAATATCTAAACGGGGCGGGGCTCCGGATTAATATTAATCTCTGAATTTATGAAAGTTTAATCGCGGTTAAACGTCAACCCCCTTGATATGATCCTTTTTTTTAACATTTAATTTGCACTTAATGCGTAATTTTGAATATGATTACCACTCATATGCCAGGAGTAAGCGCAAGTCGACTGCAACATACCTACGGGGTCGGTATATTAAGTAGAATATCATTCATGTGGAAACCTAAAAACCGTTTATATGAAGTTGCACTGGCAACGGAAGGAAAGGGGAAAGGGCACGTAAGATTTCCACTCGAATTAGTGCCGGCGCCATCTTATTCCAGTACTTCTACCGTACAGAAAACCGTAGTAAGAGCTACTATGACTTCTGTTTGTATATTCTACTGTTGAGTAGGGTCACCAGAGATCCATGGGAGAGGTGTGAGGAAGTACCATAAGTGTCACTAAAGTAGTTCCGAGCGTATACCAGGTTTTCTTAGTTGTACAAAAAATTATAGTTTAGAAAAACTAAAAAAACTCTTTAAAAGCGAACCAAATTTAAAATAAAAGCGTTCCACTATCCACCTCCTAGCTCCATCATCAGACCGTCGTTAATAAGCCCACTCTGTTAGACTTGTATGAGTCCCAAACTCGAGGGGTTTACTAGTACCACTGAAGAGTTCCGCTGTCCACCGCATCGTCAGATCAGCGCCAAGATGCCAATGCCAAAGTGTATTGTCAGCCGAACTACATATATATACATCAAACCTTCAATACGACAATTAGAAGTAGGTTAAAATTTACTTAAAATATTTGTTTACATAGTTACAATTGAAGCTAGTAAAATTTCAACCAACTTCCACTTTGGGCAAACAAAAAATATTCGCATCTAGCACTTATGTCGCGTGGACTTAGTAAACCGCAATATGGGGATCGAACCCACAATACTTTCTTCAGTAACAGTTGTGATGATAACTTAAAACGCTTCCTACTGATGAACCTATGCTAATTCTTACAGGTTGGTTTTTCTCCTGCAGTTTGATGTTTGATGAGCTTGATCCAGTATCCATACGTATGTCTAACCTCGTATTTTTTTGGTTCGCAGGTATCCCGTCTGGTGATCCTCCACGAAGAAGCAGAAGATGGCAATGCGATGCCGGATCTGGCGCGGCCGGTGCAGGCCGTGTCGCTCGCTGTCACCAACCTCGTCAAGGTATCAGACTTGGCTTTTTTGTCTTACGGCAGCAGAATTATAACTTTTGATGATGTTTAAAAATATTTTATAGTTACATTTTACATTGTAGCGAATCATTAAAGCTTTATAGGTAAATAATACTGTTACTCTGTTGACTACAATAAAAGAAAGCCTCTGGCCTTTCACCCGCGTTGGGTTCCAAAGGCTTGTCTAACATAAATGAGGATATCCTGGGAAAAGAAATCGTTGATATCATAGTAGTAACAGCTAATAAAAGCCTGCTTAATATCACAGGTTGGTCATGAAACAATCGAGTCCTCCGAAGACGCCATGCTCAGGCAGGACATGCCCGGCGCGCTGCACCGCGTGGAGACCGCTGCGACGTTACTGCAACAGGCCTCCGACATGCTTCGCGCTGACCCTTTCTCGGGACCCGCGAGGTCAGTAAGCACTTCTTATTTGCCGTTAATTGATTGTGATGTCAAATAAATGAAATACAACAAGGAGAGAGACAAAACTTTATTACCATACATGTGATAACATTTTAGATAGTTACGTTCTGCACACTAACGGCTCTAACCATCTTATATTTTATTATTTTTATAACAATTTCGCCTGGCACCGATGTAAAACTTATTTAAACTATCTAAAGATCTAATAATCCAATTTCTAAAGTTATAAATTTATTAACATAATATAACACTACGACCATCAAATCCGTATAATTTGTCGTGACGTAAGTCTTGTCAGCAGGGATTATTAATGTCTGCGTCAGAAACAGGTCTATCAATCTCCGGAGATCGGTTATTGGATCCCGCTCTGAGTTTATGAACCATGTCATGAATTATGCACTTATACACACCTATTGTTTGTAACTCAATTGTCGTTCAATGTCTAATAATGCAATATGTACGTATTAATGGTGTTTCTTTTTGTTGTATTTATTTATTACAAGCTTTTGAGATATCGGCGTTTATCATCGCAGACCGGTAGCAGAGACATCTTTAACAATCATCATCATATTTTAATCAAGTTACACAACATCTTAACAAATTATACACCTAAACCTTCCTCATGAATCACTCTGTCTATTAGTGAAAACCGCATGAAAATCCGTTCAGTAGTTTTTCAGTTTATCGCGAACAGACAGACAGACAGAAACGGCGGGGGACTTTGTTTTATAATATGTAGTGATATTCACGATGAATCTCTTTCTCTAAAAGATAATAATCAGACGGACAAGAGTTACTGTCACTATTATATTATTAGTTCGGATTGCAGTATCGGCATCTGATGTATAGAGTGGTTCAAGTGCTACGTAAGCATACTTAGAATGAGCTTAAATCACCTTTCCTGAGTATAAGGGAAAGTCCCCAAAATCAAACGGAATTTTTTTATGAACTTATAGCAAATATTAATACAAAAAGCTTTCATACTTTAATAAAATAGCATTTCTTTAAATTGAATCCTCATCTGTCCCAATTTTATTTGGGGTCGGCGCAATATGTTTTATTCTTCCATTCTAATCCATCATTCGTCATCTCACTGCTTACTCCCATTTTAGCCATATTCACACAGTCTATTCATCTTTTCTTTGGTCGTCCTCTACTCCTGTACCCGTCAACCTCCAAACCACCACACATCCATCTCAACATTCGCAATTCTGCTACAGGCAGGCGTCTCTCATACATTCTCTTTGTTGGCCAACTTTCATATCCGTACAGGACGGCAGGTCTGATGATCCTTTACTTTACCTTTTAGTTTAATACAAAATTTAATTGAATGACTACATTAATTTGAACGATTAATACATTTTTCCTCTGTTAATATTTTTGACACTTGCAACTTTTTATTTTACTTTAACAGATTTATAATATCCCTCTGCAAAAATAAGACAAACTTGAAGCCCTCCTAATCCTGCTTACTTGATACTTGAACGGCCCCTATATATCAACACTATTCAATTAATTTTCGGAGTAAGGAACTCTTAGCCTGTCAACGACTGGAGTTCAATGGCCAATGTTTATAACATTTTTAAATTAAATGATGGGTATTGTGCACGTATTGCATGCCAGTGTTAGATTATCTTAATTTCAGTTTTTGTTGGAACTTATTGATTTTTGGTGCAGTTTCCAATAAACGATACTTAATACATAATGTTCTAGAGTAAATAAGGGTTTGAAGTCACGATGTCTTTTGCAAGTTAACTTCAATATCTGGCCGCGTTGACAGTGACTTTCTACTTAGATTTTGCACAGTGCAGAGGTTTTAACTTTGTCGCTTTTTAAATAGATCTCTATGATTTCATTATTGATAATTTCTCAGTAAGCATGTTGATTCTCTGTGTTAATATATTCCAACACTCTTTTTTTTTAGTTTGTTTAATTTATTTTTTGTAATTTACAGGAAAAAGCTGATAGAAGGCTCCCGCGGTATCCTGCAGGGCACATCAGCCTTGTTGCTGTGTTTTGATGAGTCTGAAGTTAGGAAGATAGTTAAAGAGTGCAAAAAGGTAAACTTTTTAATTGTGTAGTTTCGTTATGGATTCTACAGAAAATTGATCTTTGTATGTTGTGCTAATGTTTAAGATAAATTAAAGATAACAACTATTTTTATAAAAGTTATGTTAGTGTTTGTGAACATAACCATTAACGGGCCTTTTCCTATTTATGAGCGCAGCATGCCACACCGTATTATTTTAGTCTGTTCGATTCCCACACACCGTCCGATCCAAAACCCGGTGACGGTGAAGACTCGTGGGGGTTTCCAAACGCAGAAAAAAAGAGTTTTGTAAATATGAGTCTAGGTATTAGATAGTCTGAGCAGTTCTCTTTAAAATGTTACAAACTTATTGATTTTTGTAACTTGGAGAGTATTTTTAGAACTGCAAAACTTATGTTTTGGAAAAAAACGGGCAAAACTCTTCGAGAATTTACTTCCGCGATGGACGTACTATCTAGATACAAGTTTATTTGCAGACTCGCACTTGTCCAGTTTTTTAAACTATTATTTATTTTCTTATTGTTTAGTGTTGTATTGTCATCGATCCTTGATACGTGTGTAAATTTTCAAGTTAATCGGCTGTCTTGAAGTTGGTGGAAACTACATTGAAAGATTCTGTTACATAGATAGATACAGGTCAAGCTAAATATAAAGCGTGTGAACACAGCAATTATTCAAGTAATATAGTTATAATATTTTGTAGCAACAACAACACTAAATGGTTCGCCTAACACATTAAATGGTCGGTGTCGCCTTTCTAATGATGTCACAATGTAGACACACCCCTAACTACATCGTGTCACCTAAGGCCGTAAATGAGCGGCAATACCATTGTTTCGGATAGAGGGAAACATTATTACATAATGTGTAATAACATTTATTAATATCCGTACATAGGTTGTCTGGAAGAGATCGCCTTGAGCGATAAGACCGCCGATTGTTATACTTGAATGTTTACATTGTTTTTGGATTGTATCTCACTTAATAGGTGTACAATAAAGAGATAAATAATTAATAAAAATATTGTTTCTTTATTTTTGGAAAAAAAAAGTTATGAATTGTAATAATTGTAATAAAAATTGTAATAATTGTGGCAGAGTTAGAAAGTATTAGTTATTTAAACTGCATTACATAAGCCTTCTTTCAGTTTGAGAGGGTGTAAGCCTTTCTTCTCGAGACTTGAGAACCCTCGATAATATGAAGGAGAACTCTCAAGTATGTATAATGATGTTTTCCTTCACCGTTAAAGCTAGTCATAATCATATTTCTAATATGTACATGAATTTTATATGGTAGCGCAACCGGCCATTGAACTTGCAGGTACCGTGGGAGACGACTATGGTTAGACAACTCGACTATTTTACTTATTGAATAGATTGTTGACAAACTTTAACTACTCTTCATTCGCTTAATAAATGGAAAGGGCTTTTTTATTTAAAAGAGACCAAGCGTGATTCTTCGGTGTTTTTACTTTCGGTTCATTGTCATTATATCACGTGCTTGATCTAAATATTATAGTATTTTATAATAATTACCCACGATTAATTATATTTAGCTTTCCATCACGCGGTTTGAGGTCATTCTGACGTGTCATAATAAAAAAAAAAGAGAAGAGATTAAGTATTAAAAAGAACGATTATTCACCCCTAACACTCTTAGGGTGCGTTTTATTTGAATTTTTTTTGTGGATAGTAGGAGGGGTACTGGTGAAAGTATTAAAGTACATAATCGCAGGCAATTAGGACTTGATTATTTTTATTATTAACAGCGGCGGCGGTTAAATAAGACTTGCATAACAATATAATAATTGGACACATCTCAAACACGGCCGTCCGATCCCAAACTAGACAGAACCTATACTATGGTAACCAGACTGCTGATAAACATAATCAAATAATCATGCTCATCACACAAGGAAAGGTTTGTAAGTTTTATGACTATCTTGTGTACCGGTGACCAATATCGAAGCGCCGAAATAAAACACTAAGAAATGTATATTATTTAATTTACTATCACCACACTTATCTCGCTTCTAAACACCGGTGTGTCTGTGGTGGCAGGTGCTAGAGTACCTGGGCGTGGCGGAGGTGATCGACACGATGGAGGACCTGGTGCAGTTCCTGCGCGACATATCGCCGGCGCTGTCCAGGGCCGCTAGAGAGGTGAGACCATAACGATGTACGTTATAAGTCTGTTTTTAAAAACTGGACTTTTTCATTATATGCTCTATTGATCTTAGAGAACGAAAAAAACAAGTAATGCTCTTACATTGCCTCGTCACTTTTGGTTGTTTGCTATATGGTAGCATATAAACTGTCTCTGATCGCAGGTAGCGGCGCGAGCGGCCGAGCTCACGCACCCCCCGCACGCGGAGACGCTGAACCACTGCTTGGACAGTGTGAAGCAACTCGCTCCAGTCCTCATTTGCTCCATGAAGATATACATACACATACTCACTGAAGGTACAGTTTCACCTGTGATTATGGTCACTGCTTCGCTCCTGAGGGTCGAAGCGTGTTGCTACAATAAATACTCTATCCCATACAAAAAGAGTTATTCAAAAATTTCAAGTTTAATGAAACAAAAAAAATACTCTTCAGTTTTATTATATTAGTATAGATTAGGATCAGCCGCTGCTGTGAAAGAAAAGAAAAATTTTTTTGATGTTGTTTGACTGACTCTGGTGGTCTCGTATGTTACTTTTGTGTTGTCTCGTATGTTACATCCAGTTCTAAAGGGAGGTTCCCTTTAGGAATGGGTGTGACTGACTGGAAGGGACTGAATAAAGATTAGTCCATCCAATCAGTAGCAGATCACCTGCATGAAAACCTTCAGTGAAGAGCTGTTGTGTTTTGAAGCTTGTTTGTATTTTACATATACTGGTTTTTAATTATGTAGGTGGCAAGGGTATGGAGGAGGCAGCTGAAAATAGAAATTATCTAGCGCAGAGGATGGCTGATGAGATACACGAGATTATTCGGTAAGCTCCTACATTATAGTATGGATAAGTATGAATAAAAAATTTAATTACCACCGACTCAAAAATCCCTTCAACGATCAGAAAAGAGCTGATGATCTTCGAACGGCTAAACAGATTTTCAAGTCAAGTCACCTCGTTAATCTGTTGACACCCCTCCTTTTTGCGTCGGGGGTTAAAAATAGCTAAAAATCAGGTTAACTTGGCATCTAGTTGTCAGCTTATAAATGGTCAGATAAAATAATAAAATAATACTAGACTTGCAACGAATGGTGTATTCGGCTACATGCCGAATACCGAATATTCTGCAGGCTTCCTGGCCGTACAGTTGACTATTCGCAAAAGTATTCGGCTGACGCGTGGCACGAAACTTTTATCCACATTTTTGTTTCTTGTTCCTACTTTCCACTGTTTTAACGCCTCCCGCAATGACCCACCCAAGCACATCTATCTTCTTTTATGGATTGCTACGAGGAGTATTCTGCAGAGAAAGCATAGCCCATATCGAGACATCGAAAGATAAAACTCAGTTCCAACTATTGCCGGAAAATTCAGAAATATTAGTTCTCTGCAGTACAATTTTCCACTGCAAAATTTTTATTACGATTCAAATGCATGGACAGATCTTGTTTTTTCTATGGAAGTTAATTATGTATGAGTATTTTATTGAGAGAATAAAAAAAAGAAGAGTACAAAAGAAATAATATTAAATTAATCGTTTTCTTTTACCAATTATCAGACTACACATATAAAAAATAAATATACACACTCTCACGCCAGATCAGTATACTGCCAATCGGGACAATATACGTCATTCGAGGCCTACCCGCATCGACTCGTCCACTCACAGGAGCCACTAACAAAAAACCGTAGTATTCGGTATTTTGCCGTATAGTATGAAAGTAGCCGCATAGGCTGAATACCGAATATTTGCCGAATATTCGATGCAAGCCTAGTGATAACTAATAGTTATTACTTAGCTTAGGTAGTAAAAGTTAATTAACATTATCCCTGACGTAATGGTGTTACTATATAAGAGCCGCTCGATTTGATTGGAAAACCGTTGTAATCAACATAGCATAACGTTGTATCTGCTGGTGCTTGGGGTCGATAGAGTTCCATGGGCAGTGTTGCGAGTTGTAAACACCCTCCCTCATTTCGCGAATCAACGCGAGTAACTAAGTTTTGTACTGGTCTGCCACATTAGGAGTACTTTCTTTTCTATAATGTTACCTACCTGATCTCGCTTCGCTTCGCGGTGCAATAAAACACAATAAAAAATAACCATTAAAACTCTGTTCACAATCTTCTATCCTATCTGTATTTAAACTAAAGATGATACGGATAGGTGTTTGGCTGGATATCCTGGATATCTAGCCGAGCCGAAAAGAACTGGACAGACGATCCTATTGGAATTTATAAATATATTTTATGATGAGTCCAGTAGCAGTTAATCTTCAATACCAGCTAAAATAATTCTTTCATAAAAAAAAACCGACTTCAAAAAAAAAACTATTCCATAAAAAACTTATAGGGTTTTTTCACGGATGCCATTGTCAGAAATGGACCAAATTGAAATGGGACCACACGGGAAGCACCAGCTTTCAAATAAAACAAGTCATCAAAATCGGTTTACCCAGTCGAAAGTTCTGAGGTAACAAACATAAAAAAAAACTGTCGAATTGAGAACCTCCTCCTTTTTTGAAGTCGGTTAATAAGTAGGATTGAAGAGACGAAGTGATTACTTTAATTAGCTGGGCAATGAAAACAACAGTTAACAGTCCTCACGATCAAGAAAAAACCAGTGTAACGTGGCTTATATGAAGTATCCAAATTTAATATCCGGTATCCGGCTGGATATGGGCCGGATAGGCCGGATACCGGATAGTTACAGGATATCCGTTTCATCTCTAATTTTAATAGATTGTAATTAGATGCTGATAGTATACTAATGTGTGTGGGTGTGTGTGATAGCGTGTTGCAGTTGACGTCGTACGTGGAGGACGGCGGCGAGAAGGACAACGTGGCCGTGCTCAAGGCGCTACAGTCGCAGATGCACGCCAAGATGGGAGCCGCGCACGAGTTCCTTAACGTTAGTATTCATACATTACCCTTACGTTGCCTACATTACTACAGTTTTATTTTTTTCCATTGAGCGGATTCCATTGTTTGTGTTGTGTACAGGACAGTGAGGCGCAACGCAACAGTCCTGGCGAGCGAGCGCTGCGGGGCGTGCTGACGTCTGCGCAGCGAGCTGCCGAAAATCTGGTCCCGCACAGCGCCGACAGCGCCAGGAGGATCGCCAGGTGGGGCTTTGTGTGTTGTGTTGTACACGGGACAGTGGGGCGAGCGAACCTGTACCAATTAATTACATTATACCACACACATCGCTATATTGATGATGTTTTGGTGCATCGAAACCAGATGTCACACACACACGCACCACGCCACACGAGTACTTCGTAACTATCGTTTTTGCGAATTGATGTGAAAATTATTTAACTTCATTTCTACCATATTTTAGAAGCAAAAAAGGTACGCTTTATTTCATACAATATCAATAACTTGCTATTCAAATACACGTGAACTTCTTTCATAACAAGTTGAATCTGCCAAATGTAAGTAGAGCTTCCATATTATAATATTAACCAGCCCCTCAATTCATCAGTACATTATAAAGTCTTTTCAGCAATTTTTTTTGTGTGGACACTAGTGATGTTTCGGATCGTTAAAAATAAATATCCGCGGATATAATAACAGTATATGTTTTGTATAATTATGTATATTTACGGGAATTAACGCGATCTCGAAATAGGTATTACATACCTCCGAATTGCCTGACATTTCGACCAGGTTGCACTGGCTGACTAGAGTTAGCCTGTGACAATGGAACGCGAAAGTTCAAAAGTTAGTACTATATGTTATGACTTTCACTGCGTGTTTGTTAAAATACTTATTTTATTACACATCACAATTAATTGGGGTTGGATCTCTGTGTATAACACATATAATGATAGTCAAACACCTTATAACTGATAATAATATCAGCACTACATTAGTTTTAGCAAAATAAATTAAAAATTTCATAAACATTAAATATAGTAATGTAAAAAATTCTTTCAAAATTCGCCAAAAAGACGGATACAGAGTTTTTGGTTTCGGATATCCGGCACATCACTAGTGGACACACCTATGGGTATATATTGTTGCGGATATCGAAGATATCGAAAATTAAAATATTAAGTCTTAAAACAGAGCTCAGAATGAAATATATTGTGACTTTAAAAAGCATTAAAACTATAAGTCAGAATTCAAAGTAACCATATTTTCACAATCCTTAATGGATTGTGAAAATATAGTTACTTATATTATAAACTAGTGATCTTACTAACAATGATGAAGCATATAATGTCACCTAGGATTTAAGAGTGAATTACTAACCACAGAAGTTGTTATTCACTAACTACAAAACTGAAACAAAGAGCAATGACATATAAAGAGCCAACCGGATCGCAGTGGTTTGTCATGTAAACCAGGCAGGGATCAGTCCCGCGATTCTTCATGGAGGAGCCTTTATGTTTCGGTTTACAGCTGTTGTAAGGGGCGTGGAATGTTAAAAATTGTAAAAACATACAGTGAAAGTATATAAATTATAGTTTAGAAAAACTAAAAAAAAAAACACATTTTAATGGCGAACCAAAATAAAAACTAGAAAAGGCTTCTACTATCCACCCCGTGGCTCCATCAGACCTTCGTTCATAAACGCAATAATATGTTTGACTAGCCAAAATAATCATATGAGCCCGATCTCAATGGGTAAACCCATAACTAGTATCATCAGATCAGTTTTTTTTTTTTTTTTTTATTTATTTAGCGCTTAAAAGATACATAATTCACATAATTTTTTAGATACTGTAAAACCACTAGGGTTTGTAGTAAGTATCGTTAGTTCTCGTCCAGATAAGTAGTCGATACATAAGGTGCTACATTTCGTTATTATATACAAGATAAGTTGTTCAATAAAATAATTTGGAGTAACAACTAGTAATAATAGGTTAAGATGGTTTAGCATACGGGAGTAGATAAATACGTTTATTTGTGGTTGTGTAGTTGATCCAGGAAATAAGCTCCAAGAGTGCAAATTCTACTATTGTCATCCGCACTTGCATACAAAGTTTCATTTCAATACGACAAGTAGATGCAGATTAAAATTTACTTCCAAGATTTATTTACAAGTTACAAATGAAGATAAAAAAGTATGCAAGACGGTCAGCTATACATATATATATTTCTACTGTTTGTTTAAAACTCATAGCGTGTGAATGAGTTGACAGTATTGTTTTATATCTCGCCAGGTCGGGGGGTACCAACGCTGATCAACTGTGCGATGAACGACAGTACGGCCACGGAAGGGAAGCTAAGGTATACTATGCTTTTGTTGTCTTACTTATTTGAATAAATATATTGTATTAACACTTGTTAATTGTCACTATGTTAATTTTTATGACATGTGCGTATACATTTGAAGTTCATTTTATACTTTTTAGTTGCACAATAGCTGTCTTTATTCTTAAGTTCACACGAAAATTGTTAATGTCAAAACATTAATAGTATCTTAAATTCTTATTTATGAAATGTTGCAAAAAAGCATGCGCATAAATTCAATTATGTTTGATATTATTGTGCACTTATTAATAAAGTTATTATCCCACCAAGCTTTAAATCTTGTAAATCACCTTTTTTTAATATCACAGTCTGCCGCTGGATATGGGCCTTATTTAACTGTAGGTATACTGTAAATAACAATAGAAGCATGCGTTTTTCTCCACAATAATTATATTCACTAATATTATTATATATTAATATTAAACTACTATTATATGTAATTTAATATTACTATCTACTATATCTATCCTGTGTAAATACTAAAATCCGAATGTTTTCCATAAATATTATATTTGCCTATTGATATTGTACACCCATACCTTATTTATCATGCATGTATTAATTTTAAGAAATGTGTAACTATTGTAGGTGAACCTATGAATAAGTAAATAAATAAATACTAGCTGTTGCAAGCAATTTCGTTCGTGTTTAAATTTTGGCGAAATCTATCTCACGGGCAAAGTACATTTTGGATAAACAGTAACCTATGTGCTATTCCAGACTATAATCTATCTGTGCCAAATATCATTCAGATCCGGTCAGGCATTTTTGCGTAAAAGACGTCCATCCATCCTCACTAACATTCGCCATTATAATATTAGTAAGAGAGTAAATGGGGAGGTGACATTATTTGTAAAGCATTCACGCTCTAACCACCCAACCGATCGTCATGAAATGTTGCATACAGTTTGTAAGGGGTACAGAAAAGGGCGTAGGAAGTGACCGCGGCCAAACGCTATTCTTAAATATACAAAAATCATGAAAGGCTTAATTGTTGGATGTTCGTTGATCAGGCACTGAACTTGGCGTCAGACCTGCGCTCACAGATAAACGAGTTGGACGCCATCGTGACCGAGGGCGTGCGCGCCGCGGAGAAGCAGGGCGGGAAGACCATGCAGGCGAGGTTAGTCGCATCCGTGCAAAGCGCCAATGACGCTATTCATGGTTTTTTATGTTTATAGGTACTATCAAATATACATTTTTATTTACATTATCACTACATTATTATAAAACAAAGTCCCCCGCCGCGTCTGCCTGTCTGTCTGTTCGCGGTGAACTGAAGAACTACCGAGTGATTTATGAGGAAGGTTTAGGTTTATAACTTGTTAAGATTTTGTGTAAACTGATTGAAATATGTTGATGATTGTTGAAGATGTCTCTGCTACCCGTGCGAAGCCAGGGCGGGATGCTAGTATCCTATAAAACTAACTACGAGTAAACAGGATGTATTTGAAAATAGAACACTTACTTAAATCACTGAAAGAGTGTGACTCTAGCATGCAATTACAATAAAAATTTTGGAACTATTTACTCAGTTTTTGAGAAAATTGCTGGTTCGATCCAGTGTAGTACCGACGTGAACCCATTTCTAACACAAACGTTAAGCTTAGCTCAAGGGGTTAACAAGAATACTAGTAATGTGTGGCTCACGTTACTAGTAACCTATTTAAAAAAAAAACCTACCTTCCATAATAATAAAACCGTTTTTAATTTGAGGTAACCTGGTGAAGAGTTTAGGATAATAGAATTAATTCATTTCCATGTAAAATAATTTATTGCGTATTGCATTGCACAATTAATTGTATCTTTTGCACACCTGTATAAAACCTATCACAATATTTTATCAAAAAAATAGATTATGTGTTATAGAGATTATTGTTCACATTATTTCGACCTGGTCACATAAGATTAATTTTAAAATATTTTTTATTAAATAACACTAGGTTAGAGACAGCACATAAATGGCTTTTGCATCCCGGTTGCGACCCCACCACCAGGATCGAGGGTCAGAAGGCGATCAACAGCATCGTGTCGCAAGGACAGAGGGTAACCTGTTATTATGTTTATTGTAGTGTTTATTTTCGAGAAAGAATATATTACTTACTTTTTTCTATTTTTTAGATCGCAGACGGTCTACAAGGTCGAGAAAAGGCAGAGATTATGCAGCTATGTTCTGAAGTACAGCGTTTGTCCGACAAGTTGGCAGATTTGTGCGTCAGCGGCAAGGGCGACAGCGAAGAGGCTAGAGCCGTCACCAGGTAAGATTCGTCGGAAGCGATCGTTTCGATTCGTGCGAGTCATTCGTTCGAAGATCAAAATGTACGAACCGAGTTAATGAGTAAAATAGAAATGTTTCACTTCCATCGATGACAATTCATAATCGTATAACTTATAGCGGTGACACGACAGTGCGTATTGTGTACGTGTCGTATATATATGTTTCGTAGGGAGCTGACGGACAAGTTGC